>OY796887.1:11952562-12317605 GCA_963680785.1 Diplosoma virens | reverse complement strand
CGTCCGTTACATCGGGCGGACTTCTTCAGGTAAAGCAGAACACAACGCGCACCGTGATTTTAAATAGGGTGCGCGTTGTGTTCTGCTTTTACCTGAAGAAGTCCGCCCGATGTAACGGACGAAACGTCGTTGAGTTCTGCTTTAATAAATATTACGCCTTTTGTATTTGTTGAAGTTTTACTTGCCTCTGATTTTACCGGAAGAACAATGAATTTTAAAATAAGTAATATCCCTGGTAACAGTGTTTATATTAATAAGCAAAATAGTTATGAAATTATGGGTTGGTGATGATGACATAGAGGAAAAAACACAAGAAAATAATCAAAAATGTCAAAGATAGTGTTGAAAACGAGAATAACAGAAAGAAGAAGAACTGTGATTATGACGCAAAGTTCAACAGTTGACTTGAGAAATAGGTTTATTGCTGTTATGATACAAAAAACTTGGTAAAATAGACAACACTGTGGTTTAAATAAAGTTTTTCATGACGATCTGTGTATTTTTCAAGTTTGTGCATAAACTTTTGCTTACAAAAGCAATAAAAACACTATTATAAAAATTTTTCCAAATCATAACTTTTATCTAACATTTCACCATCAAACAAACTTATAAAAGAAAATTTTTAACAAATTGTGATAATTTTTTCATAAAGACAACAACACGTAAAATCGAGAGAATTTAAAAAAAAAAAAAATGTAACAGACCAGTTGAAAACATAGAAATTGATATGCTCTACAAGTTTCATGCATAATAGATTAAGAAAGTTTAGGTTTATAAATCAAAATACGCGAGTTGTGACTTCAAATTAAAAAATAAAAATTTTCTTGGTTTAACTTTTGAAACAACAAACTTAGCTATTGAAACGTGAACAAAGTAAAATGTAGGCTTGTTTCGAAAAGTTTGCTTGTAAAAAGGCAAAATTAATTCACGTTGAAACATAATGTTTCTGAATTTTTGAGGCACAAACGATTTCAACTAGTTAAAATTTGTAAGGTTGACTGATTTTTATCATAAAGTTAATTTAAAGCATCACATTTAGGTTACATAATAAATAAACAATTGCTAAAAACAGATATTGATTTGCAAACCGAACAACTTTTAACGCCAAATTTACTATTTTTCAATCAAGATGGTTTCAACTTGAGAAAATCTTGTGAAATTTTTAAATGCTAAACACCTTTTTAACGCAAAGTAGATTGAAAACATTTAAGTTACAAGGTGAAAAAACTCTTTAAGTCAAAAATTGATATCTTTTCATGAGTCCAATAAAGTTGACTAGTCAACTTTTTTGTTAGTTAACTTTGAAATGTTTGTGTTGTTGCTTAGTAATTAAAACAAACAAATCGATATTTAGTTAAAGGCTTTCATGCGACTCTTTTCACTTTGGAAAGAAAAAACTAAGTAAAATGAGAACCGTGCAAAAGTCGAAATATTTGCTTCTGTGCAACAATTATACAAAGAGTTTGACAAAATTACATTTGCGCAATTAAGAAAACAATTGTGATAAAAATTTTGAGATTGAATTGTTGCTATGCGTTAAAATAACAAAAACCTAACATAAAGTAGTTTTTTAGGATTTGGTTCCAAAAACTAACAAACTCCTGCAACGAAGAAATGTACACTTTTTAGGAGAAATTTTTTAGATTTTTTAAGCTAGTGTTTCCGTAACTTTAAAATGCAAGACACTTGGAAGAAAGGTTGGTCTTTCAAAAAGTTAAATTTTTTCACGTAGAAGGAATCTACTGTTTCCATACTAAAACCTTTACAATGTGAGGTTCTTGAGAGAATTTTTAAATAGGGACAATTAGGGTTAAAGTTTTTACAATTTTAAGAATCTGACCAGAAAACCTCCGTCTGAAAAACGTATAAAATTATATTCGTAGATCTATTTTTAGTATCAATTAATGAAGTTTTTTGGTTAAAATATTTATTTGGAGAAAGAAAACTAAAGTATTTTTGGTTAAACTAGTGCAATAATTTAAAACTTGACCACAAAACGTTGTTGCGGAAAATGAAATTTAAAAGTTTAATTTTTAATACCCGTAGACGTTTTCTTTGACATCGTTGATGTCCACACCTTTTTCTTAGAGGTTAGCAACGTTCAAGATAATAAAGTGAATTTATTGGTTTCTTTATTTGTGTTTGTTACCCCAAGCAAAACCGTATCCTGAAAGCAAAGTTTTAGGTATTTTTTAAAAATCCTGCTTTTTCAAAGGTTTATTTTTAGATTTCGAGTTAGTCAATAAATTTATTAAATAATTTCAGTTTGGTTTGTTTTCGTTTAGACATAAGAACTACCTGTGATAGGACTTGATAGAATAAATCTTAGTATATTTTCAAAAAACAATTGACTTTTCTTGGAATCGATCTTACTTACGTTGGCCTTATTTGATTTCAAATTTTATGTTAATTTTAGAAAGTTTAGTTGGCAAAATGTATTAAAATGTTCGGTTTTATGATGAATTTTCTTATTAAAAGTGAAAAAATGCAAAACTTTTTAACATAAACGATTGCAATTGATTGGGGATCAAGCCAAGCGGTGTTTTGAAATCAAATTTTTTGGGTCAAGCTTGTAATAAATTCTCCTTTTTACTGAAAATTGTTAAAAACTATAAAAATCAAGGTGTATTATAAAAATTTTCGCTTACTCTATTTTTACTCTGGAAATTAAGGTAACCAGATTTTCAAACTCCGATCATGAATATGTCAGGAAACGAAATACGCTATGAACAGGATACGGCCAGCTTCTGTGTAAGAGAGAGAACTTGACACACGTTGTCACGCTTACAGAGATTACGGGTAACTTTCTTATTATTAAAACTTTATAAAAATGACCAAAAGAATAAACATATTTAGAACTGAATTCATTTTTGAAACAATTAAAATTTTGACACTAGAAAGCGAATTCATACTCCATAAAAATAATAACTATGTTTGAATTCGGTTTACTAAATAATAAAGAAGACGACTTTTTTATGAAACAGCTGCTTATTGAACCCAAATAACCTGTCAATAGAAATTTTTGTTTAAAACTTTTAACAGTTACTTTGCCTGTGAATAAAAATCAAGGTTGTCAAGAAAAAAGTTAAACATAGGTATAACAAAAATCAAGCTTGTTTAGAAAAAAAATTGAAAATAAGTATAATAAAAATCAAGTTTTTCTAGAAGAAATTGAGGTTAGGAATGACAAAAATCAAGATAAACTTTTAAAAATTCAACAAAAGTATAATAAAAATCATGGTTGACAAAGAAAAATTTGGAAAAATTCAACAAGGGTATAGCAAAAATCAAACTTGTTTAGAAAAAAAATTAAAATAGGTATCTAAAAATCACGGTTGACTAAGAAAATGTTTGAAGAATTAAACAAATGTGTAACAAAAATCAAGGTTGTCAAGAAAAAATTAAAGATAGGTGTGAGAAAAATCGAGGTTGTTAAGAGAAAAATTGAGGTTAGATACGACAAAAATCAAGGTTACCAAGAAAAATTAAACAAAGGTAGGACAAAAATCAAGATTGTTAAGAAAAATTAAAGATAGGTACGACAAAAATCAAAGAAAAAAAAAATTAAACAAAGGCATGACAAAAAACAAGGTTGTTTAGAAAAAATTGAGCAAAGGTATAACAAAAATCAAGTTTGGTTAGAAAAAATTGAGGTTAGGTATGACAAAAATCAAGGTTACCAAGAAAAATTAAACAAAGGTATGACAAAAACCAAAGTTGAATAGAAAAATTAAAGATAGGTACGACAAAAACCAAAGAAAAAAATAAAACAAAAGTACGATAAAAACCAAGGTTGTTTCGAAAAAATTGAGCAAAGGTATAACAAAAATCAAGTTTGCTTAGAAAAAATTGAGGTTAGGTATGACAAAAATCAAGGTTACCAAGAAATAACTAAACAAAGGTATGAAAGAAATCAAGATCGCCGAGAAAAAATTGAAGATAGTTATAAAAATTAATGTTTTTAAGAAAAAATTAAACAAAGATATGACAAAAAATCGAGATTGTTAAGAAAAAATTGAAGATAGTTATAAGAAAAATTAAGGTTTTCAAGAAAAAATGAAACAAAGGAATAACAAAAATCGAGTTTGTTAAGAAAAAATTGAAGATAGTTATGACAAAAATTAAGGCTTTTAAGAAAAATGAAACAAAGGCATGACGAAAATCAAGACTGTTAAGAAAAAATTAAAGATAGATGTGACAAAAAATCGAGGATGTCAAGAAATAACTAAACAAAGTTATGACAAAAATCAAGGTTACCAAGAAAAAATTAAACCTAGATACATAAGAAAATCAAGATCACCGAGAAAAAAAAAATTGAAGATAGTTATAAAAATTAAGGTTTTCAAGAAAAACTTAAACAAAGGCATGACAAAAATCAAGATTGTTGAGAAAAGTTAAACAAAAGTATGATAAAAACAAAGGTTAATAAGAAAAAACTTAACCAAAGGTAAGACAAAAATCAAGATTGTTAAGAAAAATTAAAGATAGATGTGACAAAAATCGAGGTTGTCAAGAAATAACTAAACAAAGGTATGAAAGAAATCAAGATCGCCGAGAAAAAATTGAAGATAGTTATAAAAATTAATGTTTTTAAGAAAAAATTAAACAAAGGAATAACAAAAATCGAGGTTGTTAAGAAAAAATTGAAGATAGTTACGACAAAAATTAAGGTTTTTAAGAAAAATGAAACAAAGGCATGACAAAAATCAAGATTGTTAAGAAAAAATTAAAGATAGATGTGACAAAAATCGAGGATGTTAAGAAATAACTAAACAAAGTTATGACAAAAATCAAGGTTACCAAGAAAAAATTAAACCTAGATATAAGAAAATAAAGATCACCGAGAAAAAAAATTTGAAGATAGTTATAAAAATTAAGGTTTTCAAAAAAAAACTTAAACAAAGTTATGACAAAAATCGAGGTTGTTAAGAAAAAAATTGAAGGGAGTTATGACAAAAATCAAGATTGCTTAGAGAAAAAAGTTTTTAAATTGAACAAAGGCATGACAAAAATCGAGTTTGTTAAGAAAAAATTGAAGATAGTTACGACAAAAATTAAGGTTTTTCAGAAAAATTAAACAAAGGTATGACAAAAATCAAGATTGTTAAGAAAAAATTAAAGATAGATCTGACAAAAATCGAGGATGTCAAGAAATAACTAAACAAAGTTATGACAAAAATCAAGGTTACCAAGAAAAAATTAAACCTAGATATAAGAAAATCAAGATCACCGAGAAAAAAAAAATTGAAGATAGTTATAAAAATTAAGGTTTTCAAGAAAAAAATTAAACAAAGGCATAACAAAAATCAAGATTGTTGAGAAAATAAAACAAAAGTACGATAAAAACAAAGGTTAATAAGAAAAAACTTAAACAAAGGTATGACAAAAATCAAGATTGTTAAGAAAAATTAAAGATAGATGTGACAAAAATCGAGGTTGTCAAGAAATAACTAAACAAAGTTATGAAAGAAATCAAGATCGTCGAGATAAAATTGAAGATAGTTATAAAAATTAAGGTTTTCAAGAAAAAAATTAAACAAAGATATGACAAAAATTCGAGAATGTTAAGAAAAAATTGAAGATAGTTATGAGAAAAATTAAGGTTTTCAAGAAAAATGAAACAAAGGCATAGCAAAAATCGAGGTTGTTAAGAAAAAATTGAAGATAGATACGACAAAAATTAAGGCTTTTAAGAAAAATTAAAGATAGATGTGACAAAAATCGAGGTTGTCAAGAAAAAATTCAACAAAGTTATGACAAAAATCAAGGTTACCAAGAAAAATTAAACTTAGATATAAAAAAATCAAGATCACCGAGAAAAAAAATTGAAGATAGTTATAAAAATTAAGTTTTTTAAGAAAAAATTAAACAAAGTTATGACAAAAATCGAGGTTGTTAAGAAAAAAATTGAAGGGAGTTATGACAAAAATTAAGGTTTTCAAGAAAATTAAACAAAGGTGTGACAAAAATTAAGGTTCTTTAGAAAAAAATTGAGTTTAGGTGTGACAAAAATCAAGGTTATCGAGAAAAATTAAACAAAGGTATGACAAAAACCAAGGTTGATAAGAAAAAAATTTAAACAAAGGTCAAGATTGTTAAGAAAAATTAAAGATAAGTGTGACAAAAATCGAGGTTGTCAAGAAAAAATTCAACAAAGGTATGACAAAAATCAAGGTTATCAAAAAAAAAATTAATCCTAGATATAAGAAAATCAAGATAGCCGAGAAAAAAAATTGAAGATAGTTATAAAAATTAAGTTTTTAAGAAAAAATTGAAGGTAGTTATGACAAAAATTGAGGTTTTCAAGAAAATGTTAAACAAAGGTGTTACAAAAATCAAGGTTGTTAAGAAAAAAATTAAACAAAGTTGTGATAAAAATCAAGATTTTTAAGAAAAATTAAAGATAGGTATGACAAAAATTAAGGTTATCAAGAAAAAATTAAGTGAAGGTCTAACAAAAATTAACGCTTAAACGTGCACAAGTATTGCCTTGAGATTAAAGTTAGAAAAATTAAATCGCTTTTTTGGACTTAGAGTTTACTTAAGGTCAAATCAATACGATTCAGAACAGGAAACGACGCGATTTCAGGAAATACGTCGTAACTATCTAGAACTTAAAATCGTTTTCAATAGAATTTATTAATTTTATTTTTTTCTTTTAGAACTTATTAATTTTATTTTTTCTTTTCGAACTTATTATTAATATTAATTTGAAACTAAATTGATTTGAAACATATAAGCATTAAAAAGATAGGGTTTGGATCTTTTTGCTCATAAAGTCTAGGGTTCGGAACGCACTGACGTCAGCGCTCCTGCACGCTCCTCCGAGGGCTCCTCCGGACACCAACGAAAAAAACCATTACATACTACTGGCGTGTATTTAAAAGTTCATAAAATAAAATGCTAAGAAAGTTTTACTTGCCAACATAGGTTACTGATCTTAAAACCATGTTCTTATCTACTCAATAACATTTCTAAAGGACAAAAAAATATTACATTGAAATTTTTTCGAAACGATTCCACAGTTTTGGATGGCTTATTGGTTGAATTTATCAAAGTATGTTAATATTCAAAAATAAAGCTTTCTTTAATTGTTAGCGCTTAAAAGGAATTCTTAAACAGTTAATTAAAAATATAAAAAAAACAAAAGTGGAGAAAGTTTATTAAGACACTTACAGCTTCTTTTTTCCATTTCGAGGAAGCAGTGATTGACATGATCAAAGCACACAATGTCCCAGCTGCTGGAATTTCCCAATGTTCAGTGGTAAAAATCATAAACGTGCCGATTGATAACAACAGAAATCCACGACAGAAATTCTAGATGCACACAAAAATCACATAGAATATAAAACACTATAACCTTCTGGAATGTTCTAACAGCCCATTACCTTGTGCTTCATTTTATTATGGGGAAAATATGAAATCAAAAAACCAAGAATAAGTCCGGAAATGATTCCAAGAGCGACTTCAAGTATTGCAATTCCAATTTTCTCTCCAATATTAATCGAGTCTAATATCAAAATTAAAACAGTTCTGATTAAGCATTTTGCAGCTTCTGGAAAGCAATTATTAAAAAATTATATTAATGTATGTGGTTGATAGCATGATTACAACTGAAGAATTAACGTCTGTAGTGTTGCCGAGACTCGAACTAATTTTATGTAATTATACAGTAATTATAGAAAACAAAAGACACGTATTAACTACTCGCTCTTTATTATTGCTCGCCTGTTAAAACGAAATTTTAAATCAACGCTCGAATAATGTAAAGTCTTTTGGCCTGAATTTTGAATCTTTTAGTTTTTGCTGAAATATTTTTATAGCATTTGCAAAAGTACGTCCATTTGATATACGTATTGGCGTACCAGCGGAAAAAATTTGGGGGCGATGGAGTTTTTTCAAATTTTGTGACGTTTGCTCGAATCATGCTTGCTAGTAGCCTACTTTAAAAAATTGTCTAAAAGTTTAGGGTGAAAACGAAGAAAGAAAGAAAAAATGAATAAAAAAAGTCTTTGTTTTGGATCTGTCCCCAATTTTTTAATTTTCTTTTCAAATGCATAGTGATCTCCGATAAAAAAATCTTTACTTTAAATCTTGCCGACACGATTCTTTGTCACTGCCCTAAAATGTCTAATTTTTCCAAAATTTTTTACCACTGGCCAAAAAATTCTGGTTTAGCTCAATATTTTTTAAACACTGCTCGAACATTTTTGAGACTTGGGAAAAGAATTTTTTCTCTGCCCCCAAGCAGGTACAGCTATGGGTCTACGAAAAATTATTTATTAAAACCTAACCTGATCTAATAAAACTAATTTGCTTTATTTAACTATGTAATTGATTCTACTAACTTGATTCTTCCGACAATAGGCGTACCAGCGTAAAAATTTAGGGGGGGCAGTACAGCTTTGCCCAAATTTAGTGCCGTTTGCTCAAATCTTAATTTTCTAGAACTATACGAATATGAGTAGAAAAGTTATCTAAAATTTAGGGTGAAGACCCAAAAAAAGGTCTTCACTTAAAATCTATCTCTGATTTTTGGATTTTTGTCCTAAAAACATAGAGATCTCTAAAAAAAAGTTATTCACTTTGAATCTTTCTTTGATTTTCTCCAAGGGGAGGCATTGTTTGAATAAAGTTAGTTTGAAACCATTGTTATTGCTCAAAACAGCTTTCAAATGATGTTTTATAAAGCACTTTTGTAGCGCCTCCAGTTTTCGATAAACGTCCACGATGATATGGCCTGTAATAAAGTTTGCCATGATAAAATGCAAAACCTGAAATCTTGTTGTCTAGGTTCATTAGAGTTGAATTAAAACTATTTAAGTTTTCCAACAGCTGTGTAAAAGTTTGATTGTTGGTAGAATTGTAAGAAAATGTTGCTTTGTTTATTTTTGTTCCAGATGAGCCATAAGGACTAAACAAGTTCTTGACTTTACAAAAGAAATTACATCCAAATCCAGACGGCATGGAAATTTCAAGCAGAATGGTAAAGCCAGCTTAAAAATATTAAAAAAATTTTAGTTATTCAAGTTAAAATCTAGAATAGTATGGTTGCTTTAAACCACAGCCCGCGTAATAATTTCAACATTTTAAAATTACTTGAAATTAATCAGTAAAAAAAATCAATTTTTTAAACTATCACCGAACTACGTAATTACTTATTTTTGGACTACCTATTTTAAATGTAATGTCTTATAATTTTTTGTTATTAAAATTTGGGCAATCGGTCAAAAAACATGGACCGATTTGATCTACAAAATGTAAAGCTGAAGAGCTGAGAGTTCAGATATTGTATATTTTAATTTGCTTAAATTTTAAAAGCAGAAAATACTTGAAAAATATAGTTTTCCTTGTTTCTACTGTAGATCTGGTGCTTAAAATATCAACGACTTAGAAGCATCAAACTATAAATCTTTGTGTTGTTTTAACAGTTAAAAAACTAAAACTCTTCTTACTGATGGCCAGTACGTTGTCGATCCCAGACGCTGCCATAACTAGGGAAGGAATACCTTTTTCGACTCCCAAGTTGTCCTTTTGGAGTAAAATAAGTGACGAAACGACTACAGCCGGTGAAACTGCTGCGATTACAAACCTAAAAATACTTTTGCAATAAGAATCGTATTAAAACCGAGTTATTTGTACAAAACATATTTAATTATTTTATAACAATGGTTTCATTTAAAGATTAAAGTAAAATGTTCTGGTACCTATTTATAAAAATTAGAAAAAAATTTGTTGTTTTGATTAGTTACAGCAACCACTAAACAAAAAGCTGATGATAAGCATCATAAATTTGGGATAAGATCATAAAGATTGGGGATAAAATTATGCAACGCAAGTTCGACGTCAGCAGAATATGACAAATCTATGACATGGATACGTGACAAAGAATAATTTAACTGATGCCATTTTTTTAGAGAATGTTAATTGAAAAGCAGGGAGAATATCAGAAAAAAGTCTATTATATTGTTGTGCTTTTTAAAAAAACATGCAACAGGAATCCAAAAAGTGACTTTAGCGTGGTAAGAGTGAAGAACGGCATAGAAGTACGTCAGCAGCACGATCGAGTGGTTGAAAGCGCCGTGATTGTGATCAAAATTGTGGCGGTTCAAAACCTACTCGCACCAATTTGTTCCGTTCTTTGAAAAGACAATTTACGACACTTCCACGACAGCAATATTTTGGAAACTACGGAAGCAGGTCGAGGTAATTACTTGACAGTTTTTTTATGTATAGCGCCTCCGATACTTTTTGGTAAGTCAGGAGGTTACCTTAGATATGAAAACATATTAATAAATAAAATACGTTAGACTATAACAAAAGTTGAGATGCACTGCATTAGTGATAATTTGTTTCAAGATAAAGTAGAAAATACATCAAGAATTGGCGATTAGCTCTTTTTATATTTCCCTTGCTGGTCGGCAAGTCCACAAAAAAATCAAACTTCACCTAGAAAAATTGAAAATGTAATATGAAATTCGAAAAAGGAACTAGTGGAAAACATTGTAATTTAAAGAAATAGAAGATATAGAGAAAAATAAAAGGATAAAGTTTCCGAAAAAAAAAATTTATGAAGACAGGACTTTAAGCTAGTAGTACAATAGAACAGTGCTCCGCAACCGGTATGTCGCAAGGTGATGCCAAGTGTGCAGGGTCCTGCTGAAAAAGTTGTATTTTTTGGAATGTAGGCTTTACAACTGTTAGATAATTAGGAAGCAAGATCTAGAAAGGCTTTCTAAGTCATTTAAATAAATCATAAAGTCTATTTCGTGTTTAAATTCATGAAATTATTAAGATTTTTGGTCGAGGTGTGCCGCAAAATTTTATAAATTTTTAAGTAAAGTTTTCAAGTGAAAAAAAGGTGCGGAGCACTGTATTAGAATACCACAGTTTGTTTAAAAGTTGTTATCTGTGAACGAAAGTTTATTGCATAATGCCGTCAAAACACGTAAGCCGACGTTTTCATCCTTGTATGGCCGTAGTGGCCAAGTTGCTGCTTCTGGTCTTAAGCGTATTCTCTGTTGTATGTAAGCAGCGAGAACCCATTGAAATATTTGTCATGAAGTGCTTTTGTAAACGAACAACTGTCCTTTTGCTTGCAAGTTAAAGTATGATGACTGTCACAAACTTTGTTCGGGAATCCCAAAGGACCAGTTGAGCTAGGTAACCCGAACACCTGCGCTGAAACAAAGCTGTGTCTAAATTTATTTTATTCCGGCTCAAGAAGTAGTCTTGCTATGAGCCTGACGATTTATACAGTTGGTTTAACGAAAGCTCGGATTGGTTTCGCTGAAGACTTTTCTTCACAACAAACAGAGACCACTGTCTCTAATAAGAACGAATGTATTACAAAAATCACGTCCGACCAAACTTCTATTCCATGCTTTGCCAAACTGCAAAGCGAAATCAACACTATAACTTGATTCAATCATCACAAATAATTCTACCTCTGTAGAATACAACTGCCAACCACTGGCGCAAAATAAATTCAACACTCGACGACCAATACAAAAATTAACGTGCCTTCCGCACCCAACCAATTACTTCCACTCGAGTCGTCTCAAAATCACATCTCATCATAATAATTCGCTACGCATCAGCTTTATATAGAAATCAAAATCACGTGACGTAAACTTGCCCCTAAATTCGAGATTTAGCCAGAACTCCCTGGAGAGATCGTTATACTCGAATATCCTACTACGTTCGAGACAGTAAAGCTTGAACAAAACATATTACGTCAATACGGTCGAGCAAAAGAGAAAAGAAGATGCATATATCGGGCAATAGAGCGAATCGGATAATACGACAGCGGCGCTCAAAGAGACGCAATTTATTCTCTTATAACAAAGCTATGAATTACTTTTAACGGGGAAACATACATCGTTATAATTAAAATTATGAATGAAGTGTGACAATGACAATGAGCTATTAGTCGAGATGATGCTCTTTAAAACTACGTAAAATTTTGCAAAATAACGTAGAACTTGTCGAATTTATCATTGTTTAATTTCGTCACTGTATTCGATTCGTCCATCTTTTTTCCTGTCTCAGCAAAATATTAATCTTTTGTATACATTCCAGTTTGTCCGATTGCCATCTTCTGATTTGGTACGTAATTTGCTCAAATAGTCACCTCTTTTTTATTCCTCTAAGTGCGTAAACTAATCGCATAAAAAAAAAACATAATACAAAATTGCTTAAAAGTAAACCCAAGAAAATCTTAATGTTCCAAGGCAACCGAGAACCTTATTGTCCTACAAAACTACTCCGATAACCTACCCAAAGATAAGGACAAAATAAATAGGGCGTATTATAAAAAAAGCCTGCGAGTTGTTACATAATTTTTACCTGTTTGCATGCTTTCTTATTCGACTATTTATAGTCTTTTTGAGAAGACAAATTTGATGAATTTCTATGTATATTATCAAAAATTAAACAAAAAATCCAAAATGTCATGACCGAGGGCCGAGCCGAGGCCGGAGCCGAGCGAAATAGTTGGACCAGATCTTAAGCATTTTTGTGTTTTCATGCAAAGAACTAATAATACATATTGTGCTCTTTTCTAATTTGATAACCATGCCTTCTGTGTTTCGGCTTTCCTTTGCTCCGATTGAGTGGGTTTTACAACGCTCGAGCTGTTCAATAAAACTTGACCAGAGAAAAAGCAATGCTTTCATTCAGAAAAAAAGTTATTGCTTTTGGAACTATCAAAAGTGCACTTTATTTTACATAAAATTTTGCGGTTTCGATTCGGTCTAGGTCTTGATTGTTTCTGATCTCGGTATCGAGACTTAGGTCTCAAAATTTACAGGTCTTGATCTCGGCCTGTTATCCCAGGAGAACCGTCCAGTCTCGGTTTTTGTCGTGGTCTCGACATTTGTGGTCTTGCAACATCACTGCTATAACTTAATATTGTTTTTTGCTTTAATATATATTGCAAATTATAATCAAACAAATCTTTTGATTGATCTAAGTTTTCAAACTTTTTGCACATCAACCCTTATTCGAGCAAAAATTTTTTTATCGACCCTCTATCTGAATATACGCTTTTAACTAAGTGATGCAAAGTGAAGTGTTGATAAGTGAAGACTTTTTTTGTGTCTTCACTTCCATGCAACCCTGCTTTTTTTATTAAATGTAAAGAAAAACAACAGAAGATAAAAAAAAATAAAAAAAGGTTTTCATTTTATTAACCATACATTTTTTAGTTTAGAAACTTCGCAAATAAGCTATTGTTGCATTATTGTTGTAGTAAACTCCTATATTTATTCATCTATCCGCTGCTCCTTTATCGAGTCTTGGGGATCAATGTCGACCATTTTGAGAACCACTTCTATAAATTCCTGATTTTAGTCTAGAAATTAACTCAGCTTACCCCATCATAAAACTCCAAAGAAAAGGCATCCTGAGGATAAGGTGTGCAAAGACCCCGATGCAGCAAGTCTCCACTATGCATGGCATGAATGCCAGTCTAATGACAGCCCACTTGACTTTTTTCAACGCCTAAACACATTTTTCATAAATAACACTCAACAGTTTTAGTAGTGGCTATTTGGATGGTACTTAATGTTTTTTGTTTCAATAACGTTATTGTAAGAACATGTGATTAGAGGCAAGAAAATTTCCTAAAAATTAAGCTTTTGAGATTATCACAAATATACTTTAATAACGTGAAGTAACGTGTGAGTTTTAAAGCAAGGTAAAACCATTGAGTTAAATAGAAGCTGTTTACCTCAAAAATATGATAGGAATTTAAGAGTGATTAGGTAAAGATCTTTTTTTTTTTTCTGTCGGTCTTCACCTCCACAAAATTATGTCCTTTTTATTAGGTATGAAGAAAAACAAGTGAAGACAAAAAGAAAGGTTTTTATTTTTATTAAATAGTGATAGGAAAAGTAATTTAGAAACTTTTTGTCTAAATATAATTTGACAATCGCAAGCACACAAGGCGCCTTCTTGCATAGAAAACAATCTGTAAAAGCCATCTACTGTATTTAGAAACCATTCATTCTGTAAAATTTTCTTAAAAACTTTTTGGGGGGTGAGCATTATGCAAAATATAAGAAAAGGTGGCTTGGTGGTTTCGTATCCATTTTCTTATTCACCTTGGAATCAATCTCCAGTCCAGCTCGAGTGATGATGACTGTCAAAGCGAGCTTTCGGAGAATCGAACTCACACTAGGAGTTATCGGCTTAGCGATGTTTCCCGGAGAGGGAAGATTTCTCAACATCAACCCCATCAAAAGTGACGCTAAAAAGTATAGTGGCGACGTGATAAAAAACAAAAACGAAACATCATTTTGCCGACACGATGAAACAAAACAATTTACAAGAATTTATTTTCTGCTTCAAATAAATACTACATAGTTTTCTTTCTTTTTAAGAGTAAATATGCATTCACCGAGAACGCGCAAATTTATTCATTTAATCGTTTGACGTGATGATGTTTTACCAGGTTAAAGCTAGATAGAGAACGGAAAAAATTGTTTGCGGTTTATATGCAGTAGATCTAAAGGGCGATTTTTGCTTTAAATTGACTTTTATTTATTTATTTTATCTCTGTATTTATTCTCTTGACTAGCAGGAAAGCGATGGAGGCGCTAATACGTAGGGTAAGCAATTACCCCGACCTGCTTCCGGAGATGCCAAGATATTGCTGTCCGCTTGAAATTTAATAGAGATATGACTGAAATTTAGAACTGCTTGCCAAGACCACTTAGGAGGGGAAAGTGCCGTAAAGTGTCTTTCCCAAAGACACAACAGAATGGCGCAAGTTGGTTTTGAACCCAGACCGTGTCGATCACAATCCCAGCGCTTTAACCACTTGACCACGCTGCCGCCAAACTTGAAAATAGCAATAAACTTTTACCTTGAACAAATTTAAACAATGTGGTGCGACAATGACAATCACCAAAGAGCAGCAATCTGACCTGACCTCAGATGAGCTGAAGACCTGTACCAGTCACTTAAGAAAAAGTTTTACTTTTAACAAGATGGAACGAACTCTCACATTTTAAGTCCGTGCCGAGATTGGTTAAAAGCGATCTTTTGTAGCCATATGATCAAGCCTAAAACTAATTTTGAGTGGGTATCTCATAGCCTAAAATTTAGCTCCACATATTTGTTTTTTAAACCCACATTGAAGACAGAGTGTATGCAAGAAAACCTCTGACCATTTTGTTACTGGGAAAAATCATCAAGGAACAGATGAGGAGAAAATCACTTTGGCAAATTTATGAAGACGTCATGGACAACTTTATTATGCCGCTCAAAAAAATGCACAGAACTAAACAAAAGTCATTTTTTTCTTCTTGGTTTAAGGAAAATGGAAGGGAGCTTGACGGTCTCCTAAATGACAGGACATGTTTCCATCAGCCAGGTCACCAGGTTCTTCTTGACATCCGATAGAGCAAGGTTCCATTTGGATGATGAGAAATGGGCGAGATCTTATTACGTGCTCAGTTGTCTGCTCCTTTGCACCAAACTCACAGGCTGCTGTTGAAGCCATACCCCATTTGTGATTATTTGAGCAAAATAGACCAACACTGGTTTGGAGGCGATTAAGCTTACCCACGCAGCTCTGGGAACGCTAAATCCGGGTGACGTTGGGATGACATCCTCAATAAATGTATGGAGTCGGGAGACGTTTTCTCGCCACTCCATGCTCCATATTCTGGCTATTGCGCTATACTAGTACCTCACTGGGTAGGGTCATTCAGCAGTTACAATGCAGTAGGCACAAATGGGTGTCTCGATTTAAGTTGCCGCAGCTGTCCACAAAGTGGAGCAGAAGCGATTCATATGGAAAGTTTTCCGGCTCCTGAGCGCGACGAGCTAAGTACAGTACAGTTTTTGGCGGCAAATCTTAGTTGGTTTGGATGCCTGATAAGATAAAAAGGTTGTTCCTCTAGTTGCTATGCGCAAGGCATCGTTAATGGGCTTGTCGATAAGGCAAGTATGGGCACTGCAACACCAAACAGGCGCAAAATTCAGCCGTGGAATGAACTAAAGCAATGGTGGCTGTGCGTAGCACTGTGGCATCTGAACCCCAGCTTGATCCAGCTAATCGTCTTAAAACCTTAATGCGAAAAGTTAACTTCTTGCGCAATGACTCTAAATATCTGCAAAACGTGAGTTCACAAAACGGTAGGGCCTGTCCGTTGACAAATGTTAAGCTCATTTGCGCCTCCTTATTGTAAAGGTCTCGGACCACTCCCCACAGCCCAATTGGTCGCAGCCAAACTAACCAGTCGGCCGCGGGCAGTTGGCCCGTTGCGTTTTTGTAGAAATGGAAGGCTGCTCACAAAGTCTGTATTGTACTGAGCTTGAGCTTCCATTTGTAAAGGTAGGAGGATAGGATTGCCATGTCTTGAGTAAAAACTCTCTCTAATGCCTGCCAATTGCCTGTATACTGCAAGGTGGCCAGGTCATCAGTATAAGCAAAATTTTTGGAGACTGTTACTGGAAAGTCATATATATATATATATATATATATTAGAACAAATGATTGGACAATGCCGGGAGGAGCTACTACTTGTCTGAACACAACGATATTCAAAAGCAACGTGTTTTGTGTATGATATGCGATACAAATATTCGACAAAGCCCTGTTTCGTCCTTAAGGGACTCATCAGGAATATGAACGTAAAGCATCCCTCGTAGTGTATCAGCAGAACTGATACACTACGAGGGATGGCAAAAGTTAGTTATATGCACCTGACAATGATGGTGTTACCGGGTAGAGAACCGGACACGGCCATCAACATCATGACCCGAGATAGATATTAAACAGGATGGGAACCCGAACTGATTCATGAGGACTGACATACTTAAGGTTACAACGACTGCTTTGCTTTCCAGCACTGGTGGTAAAGGTAAAACGTTGATTACCAACAAGTTTCATAATTAATCAGACTATGGGCCTGCCCGGAAGAAGACGGAGTTGTTTGCAGATGAGGCCACGGTGCCATACAGTATTGTAGGTTGCTGTAAGATAGACAAACGCAGCACCGGGCTTCTTTTTGCCGAAAAGCTATTATCAATTCCTTGAGTTACAAGAGTAACTTGATCTACAGTTGAACTTTCGCGCCAAATCCCAGCTTGCTCTCTAAGTAGCAGTGGATCAATAATTGATTTGACGCAAGTATAAATAAGTCTCTTCAAGATCTTGAAGGGAACACGAAACGAAGAGATAGGTTTATACCTTTTTGGGTTTCCTAATTGCTTATTTGGCTTGGGGATGGCAAACCACTAATTCTTTCCTCTAAATTTTTGGAAGCTTAAATTGGTGCATACAGGAATACAGAAACTTGGTTTACCGGAACTTCAAAGAGCCGGCATTGAGTATTATCTTCGGGCGTAGAGCGTTAGGGACCGGAGCTTTTCCAAACATTAACAGCTGAAGAGCAGTAGAAAATTCTTCCGGAGAAAAATCTCTAGAAATACATTTGTCAGGCTTTGTTGGAATCCTTCAGATTTGGGACACTTCTCTAATGACGAGTCTGGCTGACTCAAAGTTTTTTGTTTTTTATATTCCATTTTTAACCAACTTCGAGGCAATCGAGTAATAGGGGTAATGGGGCAGAGACGGCGGATGTGTTTGGTTCTGCCGGTAAAATTTTAATTATATTCCAAACCAGCCGACTGGAATGCGTGAAGCCGATGTTATTGATACCTTCGAGTTAGCGATCATTTGATTTTCACCAAGATAGGACAGCAAGGCGGAAGCAGCTGAACTTATCGCTATCCGCAAATCCTGTAAAAAGCCTGGTAGAGGTGTTCGCATCTTAACACGGTCTATAGTTATTTCTGCGACAGCGTAAAATTGACATTTTTGCTGCTGCAAAGATGGTATTACAGAAGTCTAGGTATGTCTCATTAATAGAGCTAGAGTTAGGAGATGATAATTCCTAAGATAGCTGGTTTGTGATGAGGCCGTATAGTTTCCAGTTAACCTTGCGAAATAAAGAAGTCCCAACGCTTGTACGGCTTACTTGGGACTGGATCAGATTTTTTGAGGCCGTAGTTAGCGATGGTCGATGTTGTGATCTAGGAAACTTCTTTAACGTACATGTTTCTAGTTGAAGTTGTTTAAATCTTTACTCGCAAAAACCAGGTCGGAATTATGAACAAGTGCTTTAGAATAAAGAGAAGTCTCAAAACGTTCCTATTTTCATTTGATATTTTAGACAAATAAACTTGTTAACAACTTACAATTGTTGTAAAAAATTAAGATGGCGTAATACGAAATGGGGCAAGAAAGATTGGGGAAAATATAAAAGTTGGAGTTGTTTTTTGGGTTCTTTTTTTAAATTTTTTCAAAAAAAGTTGCGCCATTACCCGTTTAAACTTGTTTTCAAGATTGATCATTAAACACCAAATTCAAAGTTATCATGCAATTAAAGAACATAGATCTGAGTTAAATTGTCGTCGTCGTTCGGAAAGACTTAAATAAAAAACTACATACGTAAAACTTTCCAACTTTCCAATTGACGTTTTTCTACATAGTCATGCCGCGACATTTCAATAGCGGTCAACAAGAAATCAAAACAGAAATTAACTTATTTCTTACCCAGAAGAGGGGGGATATCAGGAAATCGCGGGGGTGTTGGTATTTTCACAACAAGCATTTCTGCAGCAATGCTTAAGAGGATCGTAACAACTAACCCAAACAAACTTTTCTGGGGCTTCATTTCGTTTGGAAAAACAGACCAAAGCGCGCCCAAAAACGAAGCCAGGACTACACCTGAAATATAATTATTCTTATTTTAGCATGCTCTTTTATATTTTAAGCAAGTTTCTAAATTTAGGATAGAACTTATTTTAAGCGTAGTTGTTAACATAGTAAATTTAAAAGCGGATAAATGACTAAAGTCACAAGAGTATTTTATGCTCAACGACGTTCGCTGTGTAGTGACCACCTCAAATAAAAAAACCAGCAATTTTTTATAAAGAGTATTGAATTTTATACAAAAGAATTTTCACTGTTTAATGCAAGTTGTCAGAACAGAAGCATTAGGTCTCCTAACTTTCACATAAGAAAGTTTTCTATTTGTAATACTTTCTTTAATCGTCAAAAGCTTTTGTTTTTGAAAACTATTGTTAGATGATGTAAGCAGAAAGTCGAACCGAACCCGAACCGGTTCGATTTTAACCGTAAACCGTAAATTGTACCGTAAACCGTAAACCCGTATTAACCGCTATTATTTTTTGAACCTGAAACGGAAGTGAACCCTAAGAATTTAAATTTGCTGAACCTGAACGGGAACCCGAACTTTATTTTAAACGGTTTCGGTTCGACGCTCTGCTTTTAAATTTTTATTTATTTATATAGATCTAGATCAGGGTTGTCCAAAGTCTGGCCCGCGGGCCGCATGCGGCCCGCAGCCTCTTCTAGAAAACTTTTAAAAATTAGTATTATTTAGACATCTATTGAGTTATTTCGAAAAAAGTTGTTTTTTACTAAACTTTATTTAAGTTTGAATTGGAATATTATTTATTCTTTATAATTTCAGTTTTACTTAATCCTCCATTACATTCTGTTCTATTTTTTCTTTTCAGACTTAGTGCCACATTTTTTACGATGGCTCAGAAAAGAAAAATCTCTGATGAAAAGCGTCAATTCAAGGATAGTTGGGAATTGAGATTCCTGGTGAAAGAACAAAGTGGTCGAGTTTTATGTTTAATTTGTAATGAAATGATATCTGTTATGAAAGAGTACAATGTACAACGACACTACAGCACTCTTCATGTCACTGGCTATGATAAATACACTGGTGAGGCGCGGTGAGCCCTACTCAATGATCTCAAATCAAACCTGCGTAAGCGTCAAGAAAAGATGTTTCAATTAGTGAAGCCTTCGTCTTCTACAACCATTGCCTCTTATGATGTATCACTTTTGATGGCTAAATCCAAAAAGGCATTCTCTGACGGTGATCTCATTAAGCGATGTGCAATAGCTATGGGAAAGGCCATGGGCTTTAACGATGCAGCTCGTGGGTTTGAAAAAATTCCACTCTCGCATCAAACTGTTGCTAGACGTGTTGAAGAGCTTAGCAATTTCGTTCAGGAGAAGGTCATGAATCAAATTCAGCAGTGTGTTTATTTTTCTCTCGCTCTTGATGAAAGCACAGATATAAGGGATGTCAGCCAGTTGCTTGTCTTTGTTAGAAGTATTGACTCACAGTTTAATGTCAGTGAGGAGTTACTCGGCTTACTCCCACTTTTTACCACTACGAAAGGATCTGATATTTATGAAGCGCTGAATTCTTTAGTGAGCAAGTATGGTGGATTTTAGAAATGCTCTTGCATCGTTACAGATGGTGCCAAATCAATGACTGGAGCTAAAAGAGGGGTTATAGCGTACTTGAGAGATGCTGGAGTCGACTGCCCAATGTTTCATTGCATTATTCATCAAGAATCGTTATCTAGTCGCTGTATACGTTTATCTGATGTGATGCAGCATGTAATGAAAATTATTAATTTCATTAGAGGCGGTAATAAAGCGCTGAGACATCGTCTATTTGTTAATTTCTTGAAAGATTTGGATACAGAATTTTCTGACGTTTCACTCCATTCTACTGTTCGTTGGCTTAGTGCTGGGAAATGTCTGCAGCAGTTCTTCAGTCTGCGTAATGAGATTCTAAACTTTTTAGAAGAACTGAATGCAGACACTGATGGGTTTAAAGGTTTATTGCAAGACGTCAACTTTCTGAAAGGTCTAGCATTCCTCACGGATATTACTCAGCATCTGAATAAGCTCAATTTAAGTTTACAGGGTAGGAATCAAACAATTGCTTCTCTGTATGGTTTCATAGATGGCTTCCGCAAAAAATTATGTCTCTTCAAAAGTAATCTGCAAAGTAACATTCTGATTCACTTTCCAAGTTGTGATGTTATTTCTAAAGAAATAGAGGACAATAACTTCTGCTGCTTTGTTGAAACTCTTGATACCCTGATTGAAGACTTCAACAAGCGATTTCAAGATTTCCAGCACCTTGAGAAAAACTTCAATGTATTCAATGCTCCGCTGACTATAACTATATCAGAAGCCGATGAAGATTTGCAGCTTGAATTGTGTGACTTGCAAAGTGACCAGTTTTTATTAAGCAAAGCTACACTGCCAATCACTCAATTTTGGCCTCTTCTTTCTGAAGAGCATTATCCTAATTTACGCCGTTTTGGATTGCACTTGCTGTCAATGTTTGGCAGTACCTACCTTTGTGAAGCAGCATTTTCCGCAATGAAGTCGATTAAATCCAAAGAGAGGAATCTACTTAATCAAACATTTCTCGAAGCCTGCCTTCGTTTAGCCTTAACCTCAGTTGACATTGACACAAAGGAGCTGGCTTCCAAAATGCAGGCACACCCATCTCACTGAATTTTAAGTAAACTGTACCGTTTTACGTACTTCCTTAAATATTTTTTACGAATAAATTTATGGTTTATTCTTATTCATACTTGTCAGTTATTTTTAAGGTTTCCTGGTCTACTGACGTTGCTCAAAATTTCCAAAACTCTCTTATTCGTAGTATTCACATCTTAGCTTCTTTAATCTATTCCCCGGGAATATGTTTTTATGATAAATATAAAGATTCATTTACATGTACGTGTTTTACTTTACATCTGGTACGGTGAGACAGTGCATAAGAGGAAAAATGTCAACCGCGGCCCGCGATCTAATTTCCTTGCCGAATGCGGCCCGCGTCCCATAAAGTTTGGACAACCCTGATCTAGATGAATCACAATTTTGTGTCCAAAATTGCCGCAATTTGATTGATCGTTACTTGTTTTGTGGCAAAACAGAGACATCATAGACGACTTTGTAGGTTATAGGTTCAAGCAAAAATTGGTCACGTGGACTGAATGAAAAAAGCGCACTTTCAAATAAATAGTATGCTACAACAATAAAAATTTACTGAAGTTAAGACGCACCAAAAACAACAAAACAAACTCATAAACAAAAACCAGCACTCAAGACTATAATAATTATTTAAACCTTGTTAAATAAATTAGTGCAGGGATGCAAAAGTTATTTTTTTTCCGGGCGCTTTGGATAGTTAATTTTAACTAAAAACCGGTAGTAAGTTATAGTGGGTTTATGAAATTACGAGGTGTATATAATAATAAATTTTCATTGATAATATGCTTTTTACCGATTGTCATCAATTTTTAACAATCGACTTTATTCAAACACAATTCAAAAAATATTTAGGCCTATCAATGATTGCTTTAATCTTACGTGCTTGCAAATAAACTTGCAGAGTCAATCAATCTAAGCTGCTATAGTCATATTAAAGTTGCTAACGAAATTGTAGAGTCAATAACTTGTATTCAAAGTGAACCAAAGCACATGACTACGTATAACTGGTTCGAAAACGGAAAAAAAATTACTGAATTTGTTAAGGAATGACGCGAGTAGGTTTCGAACCGCCACCGTGTCAATCACGTTCGCCAACAATACGGCGCTCTTTTAACTACAAGGTCACGGTGGAAGCTTTTTATAGCAAACATATATTAATATTTTAACGCATACAACTTTTCTGTTGATTTTTTGAGCCCCAAAAAAATTTCGGATACACAACAAAGCTAATATATTTTGCTCCGTTCTATTTGTTATGTTTGGACTTCTTGGTAAAATCGCACAAAATCATCATTCGGGCAAAACTGTTTTGCCTCGCCTCCCAAATCTCTTGGTCTGGTATGCCTATGGCCACGACGAAAGAGCAAAGTTCTTAGTTTATACGCTTGCACGCATGGTCAGAAAAATTTTTTTTATAAAATTAAAAATAGAACCAAACCCGGATCGAAAATCCATAATAACCGCTAATGATTTTTTTGAACCCGAACCGGAGCTAAACTTGAACCGAACCCTTGAAAATAAACTTGGTTGAACCTGAACCGGAACTGAACTTTTAAAAATAGAAGTTGCTGAACCTGAACAGGAACTGAATTGTAAATAAAATTTGCCGAACTGAACCTGAACCTGAACCTGAACGTCATTTTAGACGGTTCGACACCTTGATTTTAAGCATGAATTAATCTTTACATATTTTATTTTGAAACTATTTTGAAATTATGAAACTGTTTTGAAAAAAACTTAATTTATTTTTAGAAAACAACTTGTTCCACCTAAATTATCAATAAAAAGTAAAATCCTACACAAAAACTAGCCAAAAAATTAATTTAATCAAAGCTAAAGTTATTAGCATAATCAATGATAAATTGAGTGAATTTTAGAACTGGGTTTTCGGGTTAAGAGTTCCTAATTGGCTAAAGTCAAATTTATTTGAAAATTGCAGTTTTTTTCGTTTGAGACTGTCGTTACAGATAAATCTATTAAAGCCATTATGCGTGTGTGTGGTGTACGATGAAAGTTTTTGTTTAAACAATTCTTTAGTTGTACAAAGAACAAAAACCTCAAAATGACCAATGTAGGCTACTCCTACTGGCAGAACCATTGACTCTTTCAAAAGTCTGTAGAATTGTTTATTTTGGGTTTTTTGTTGAAATATAATTTTACTTGGTTAAATGCGGCTGGATTTACTATCAAGGTAATGATTACGGTAATGATGAATTTTTTGATTGGACCAAAGAAAAAGACAGCTAGCGCTGTCCCCTTGAACGACAACAACCATACAATGAAAACCGTGCAATCAGAGGTGGCACGACGGTGTGAATTCGTACGTTTAATATTCACGTTAATTGATAGCACAACGTACCCCATGTTAAGTATTTTATTGGCCAGCCACGGGGAGGACATACTTTTCGGTTTCTTTCGGGCGTTTGTCTTTCTAAAATATTTGCCTGAGAAAGCCTTCGTTGATTTGTCTCGTCAAAATCACTATTGACAGTTGAAATGGCGTTTGTTTGTTCCATTTTAGCCTTTTAAATACTGAACATAAAACGTTTAGTTATTTAAAGAAAAAACCAATAAACAACAACATAAAATCTAAATCAGAAAAATAAAATGCTTTTCCTATTCAAAAAGTGCTGTTGTAAAAGCTTTTGCTAATTTATGTAATCATTGTTTCAATCTGAATCAAAACGTAGCAATTAGCAGTAAAAAAATTTTTATTGATAAAAATATGTTTCAATGCATAAAAAACCTACAAAACCGGTCAACAAGCATGATGTAATGAGAACAATGTACAAACAGCGTAACTGCGAAAGGTATAACACTACTGTAAATATTTTTATGCAATGATTTTCAAACTTTAGTGGTCCGTGGGCCCTTTAGAGACTCTCAAACACACCTGTGGCCACCTGCTTCGAATATTTCCCCAAAAGCCAAGGAAAGACCAAAAAAAGTCATCGCTTTGAAATTGCTTTTGATTTCTTTATTTTCGTCTCAAACTTACGCTGGGAATCACTTCGAAACCGCCACTAGGCATTCACTGGTGGGTCGCGAGCAGAAGCTTGGGTCCCACGCTTATTAGGGGGCACCCAGCTTCTGCTTTGAGAAACCTTACCCCAATGAGTTCTAACTGGGACAAAACAGGCCTGTTATTACTTGCTTGCAGAGTTAATTAATCATTTTTACTTGTAAAGTATTGTTCAATTTTGAAAATTTAACAACACTGTAGTCTAAAAGTGCTTCGTTCTATTTCTATCTGCTTGACTTGCATATTTTTAGAAAACCTTAGTGGAACTGACTTGTGCAATCTAAATTTTGCCCATGACTTGTTGAGCTGTACAAAGCTTCCAAAATTAAAATTTACTTTTGAAATCCGTACATGAATTAGACTTTAAGAATTTCGGTTATTAGCTCCCTCAAAGTTATCACATCTGAGTTTTGTGTGAAATCTGAATTTTTTACTGACTTGCAGAAAAAACTAATTTCAAAAGTGTTAGTCAAAGCAGCCTTTTTAACTTTCAAATACAACTATTAAAACTCTAGGCCTTCTTTTGTAGCAAAAGATTTAATCATTGTAGTCATAGGTCTTTCATAACAAAGGAAAGTATATGATTTTATCACGTCAATAAACATTCAATATCCGTCGACAGATAATTTTTAATAGTATGATATCTTCAATGTATATAAATATAATTATTTATTTATATATTGCTACTTATTACTTGACCATCAATTACAGTGACGCAACTGAAGGTCACAAAATGACATAAAACAATGAGTCATAAAAGAAAACGCTAAACATTATCTCAACGTAAACGTCACCACCCGCTTCCTTCAAAGGGTCAAAAGTTTTGAATGCTGTGTTTAAAACACGGACAAACTTCCGCTTATTGTCAATTGAATTTTTTCCACCCAAGATACTTTTGTATCTATCCCGAGAGATCATACTTTCGTCTTCAAACGGCGGCGCAACAACCTTTCGTCGTAATTCTACTGACAAACTGACCGACGTCGCGTGTTCCAAGGAAAATCATTTCTTTAAAATCCAACAACAATTTATAGATGAGACGAGGTGCAAGTTACAGAAGCACCCGTAAGAACCATCTAAAAATGCTTTTAAACATAGATATTTGCGTAAAAGGGGGTAGCAGCACCCCGGACCTCGCTTATATCAGTTAATCGTTAGCGGGCCAAAATTTTGAGTGTTTACGTAGAACATTGCGGTTTCAATATAAATAAAGACCTATTTTGATCTGGCTTAACTTTTAGAAGAAAAGAAATTGGTTTTCATTTTGAAATGAACACTTTTTTTTCTATATAGGCCTAGCTTTTTTTTCTTCTTCACCTTTTTTGACAATTTTTTAATTTTACCAGAAAAAATTTTGCATCAAGTTAAAAAAATAAGATTACATTGATTAGTTAAAAAAATGACCCCAAATTTGATCAAGCAGAAAATTACCCCAAAAAAAAAGCTTTATAATTATTAAAACAAAATTTATTCATTATTCAATACAACATTAACAAGTAAAAATTATGAGCCTATAAAGTTACAAGTTAAAAAATGGCCATGGGGTAATGATCCAAGTTTTTCAGGCTTCAAGTAGATTTCGGAAAAACAAGACCTTTTGATTTTAAACCTAATAATTTTCGTGCACAGGTTAGGCCTAAAACTAGGGAAAAATTTCTTTGAATCTTTCACAAAGTTTTTTGCTTCGCATGACAAATAAAGAATTAAAAAAGTAATTGTTGCACGCCGAATATTATATGATAGATCGAAAAAAAACAAAGTTTTTAAAAATTGGTTCGTGTGATTATTACATAAACCAATGATTAGATTAAACTTTAATGATTGCTACTTTGATTCAATTGTTTGTATCCGAATCTTAGACCTACGAAAAACTAAAGTAATTAAAAATTTCTGACTTTGTTGAAAAGTTTTTAAAATTAACCATAATAAAACTGCAAAGCAATTGAGAACATAGTTTTTTGGGTTTGTATTTTTGGTTTCTGTTTTGTCTTTGGTCGATTTTAATAAATTCCTGTTTTTGCGTGGGTGAAAAGCGATTAATTGGCTAATCTTTATAGTAATTCTTATTCATTTAAACCAAAATTTTTTTTTATAAAATACTAAAAAAAATTTTTTGGTGAAATTGTGTTTTTGCGGTTTTGTATTTTTAATTCTAGATTTTTTGGTACTTAAAACAATTATGAGTTATTAAGTTTATCATTAGTTTATATAATTTTTTGTATTTGATCTACAGTCTTTAGTTTACGTTTTAGTTACATGCAAAATACAATAATATTTGAAATATTCTTAATTCAGCATATTTTCATAATGCAAGAAGTTTTCACTTGTTATAAGAAAAAATTTAATACAATTTCGTAAATCGGATCTATGCATAACCGGAAACTAAATAACCCTATATTTCCAAATTTCGTAAATTTCGTAAATAACACTGTTTCTAGATGCTAATTAGTCAATCGCTGCTTGGTTTGGTGTGGACTACTAGTGTGCAACTACACGGATGTCAATTAACACACGCTAAAAATTTGCACCCGTCAAACGCAGTTACACACTGAAATCAATAACTCGACACTGTCGCTCTTCCATATCTCCTGTGTGAAATCAATTTTTAGTTTATTTTAAACTTTACGTCTTCTTCTAAAGGGAATAAAAAATCGCGGTTTAGCTACCGTACCAGGAAAGAATTTCTTTGTTTTTTTCGGACCCTTCAAAAAGTTATTTCTGTCAAGCTCAAACTAGGAACCAAAATTAAGTAAAAATATTCTTTGCGATAGACGCCCATTATTGCTTGGTTAAAAATTTAGCACATGCAATTTTGATTCGAACAAAAGCTCATGAGTCTTTCCTGCTACATGTTTCTCCGTACACGAGCATTTGTTGATTGACCTATATTGAAGTGTCAATGTTGACATAGCAGAATCGAAACTTAACAATGACTGTTTTCCTATTTTTATGACTCGGGACGCACCGCTTGCCATTTCTGTCTTCTCCCCGCAAACAACCGTTGCTGAACGACGGACGGCTGACGTCAAATTGGTCGCAGTCGATATTAATTAGTGAACCGACGTTCTACAGAGGCAGGTAAATTACTTACGCAAGCTGTTAATATAATCAAATATTTGTCCAAATACTGCTAAATTGTGGTGAGTAAATAGATGGTTTTTAACAAGTATTTTAGTCAACCTTGGCACAACGTCGACCCAATAACCTTATAGTGCTACCGATAAATTTATAGCGCCCACTAGTGCTCCTGCGAAAGATTTTTAATTGTGCCTGAAAATTTTTTAAAAAGTTGGTCAATAAATCGTTTACTTCTGCAGTGAAAGCGTTTCGCCCCTATGTTTTTATTGTTGTGTTTTATCGCCTTTGTTTGGAGTAAAATCTACATTAAAAGATTAAAATTAAATTGAATTATAAAGATTCATTACAAGCTAAAAAGTGCCAGTTTCCAAGGACCATCAGCAAATAATCACTTGGTAAACACCAAAATTAAAATTGAATGAAACGTTAATTATACGGTATTAAAGATAAAATTAAAAAAAAACTATTTAATTAGTTTACCGTAGTTTATAAATTTTTTCTCGAAAAAAAAAATGTAACTAGATATTTAAAAACATTCACTGGAATGCATATAAAACAAAAACCACGGCAGCACAACCACAAAATCGTGCACTGAAACAAAATAAAAGCCTTTTAGAACAAAAAATTGTTTCTTTTTCATCTGTTTAATTCAGAGATGTTCAACTTTTTTCTTAGTGGGCCAAGTTATAAATTTAAGTACATTAAGCGGGCCGCAAAATTACATGTAAATAAAATTTTCTCTTTTTAGTATTAGCCTACATGCCATGACCAAATGACGGTTATTAAGATGTAAACTTAGAATTGATTAATTAATTAGGAATTGAGGTGAAATGTGAAACTGTTAAAATCAATACGTTAATTCGTTTTAAAAATGTCCACGCTAGAGCTGCTTTGAAGTCCCAGTTACGTGAGTTGCTTTTTTCCTGCTTGCATCCACTCAAAATTTCCAAGATCTGGAGAAGAAGGCTTGTAGTTGCTATTCCAAAGCCAATGAAGCCCGAAAGGGACCCAAAGAGTTTTTAACCAACATCTCTGAGAATGTTTTTGCCAATTTGTCGATTTGACCGCAGCATATGATTCTGTGTCTAACACCGTGGCCGTACGTGCAAGCTACTTGAGACTTCCTCCAAATAAGCTCATCATCGGGATGATCATGGAGCTTGTCCGAAACCGAAGCTTCACCCTTACTACCGGTGACAGCAAGCAAACCAGGAGTCACCGTCTGAAAAGTAGCGTTTCTCAGGGATCGGTTTTAGCTCCTCTCATCGTCAACCTCTATACCGGTATGTACGTCTACCTCTGCCCTCCGCAATTCCACAAAAGTTTAATTACGCAGACAATCTAGCATTGTTGCTCTGCTCTAGAAACTGAAAGGCCTTTGAGGGGGCTATAAGTGTATTTTCAGACTTGGAAGCTGAAGCTCAGTCACCTTGAAACAGTTACGGTAGCCTTTTATTCAAATAACCAACAGGCCAAACGGGAGCAAAAAGTTTACAAGAGCATTAGATTTTCACTAATCATTCTTATTTTATGGTAAAACTGGACAGATCGTTTACGTTACCTTACCATCTAGTGGCATTGCGAAAAAAACTATTTTAGGGCCTCACACCGCTGAGGCAACTGGAAGGCTTAGGATGGGGTGCTTGTGCCAAAACACTGGGCAGAACTGCCGTATCTATGGTCTATTTAACAGCTAAGTACTGCGCACCATTCTGGTGTTCATAGATAGACGGTATCCTGTATGACGCCTTGTGTATTTTCTCCGGATACCTGCGTCCCACTCCAACGGACCGAGTACACATACTTTTAGGCATCCAGCCAGCTGAGTTTCGCCAACTAGAAGCAACACTCTTCTTGGATAACGGTGCAACCTTGGGCCTTGACCATTTGTTAAATTCCTATATTGGACCGAGAATCTCTGAAAATGGCTGACCTTTTTCTCCTTTCCAAATAAATCTACACGTTTCCCTTTTTATTACAGCTAGCAGCATTGCTGCTAACATTGTAATCTTATTCCAAATCACTCTAATTTGGTTTAAAGTTAATATCTTTACTACCAATAAAGTCATCACAACTATCACTCGATATCGTAAAAAATGTTTGGAAATAACACAATTGACATTAATTTAATGGAAAACAATGTTAATACTGAAAATAATGCTTAGAGCAAGCCTCTTCATCACAAGCTCCGCCCACAAAAGTTTTCACAGATAAGCTCATTGGATGTCACTCGACGCAGCAATCAACTGACGTATTCACTTTGTTTCCCTATGCGTTACTATGACAGCAGTGACATCAAATTCGACACGGTTATGAAAATATAACTAAAAAATTTGAGTAAGCAAGGGGCCGCACGTTGGACATCCTTGGTTTAATCTGTTTAGATTGCGGGGAGAAAAAAATGCAAGAGCTTGGCTTGCCTATATTAATTTCGCAGGTCTTATCACAGATAAGAAACATATCAATAGTGATCATTCAAATACGTTGCTGGCTAAAAACATTGAGGCTCTAAATATAAATTGCGTTTTCATTAGAAAAAATGAAAACGCGCTTTCTTTACGTTAACTTATAAAAACGAAAAATGTGTAAACAATAAAAATAAATATGATTTCAAAACACAGTCGAAGATAATTTTTTATCTTTGATCTTGCGACAAACCAAACGCACCAATTATGGCTTTTTCAGTGCTTTTGTGGTAAAACTAGATAGATTATCTTTTAGAATATTGTTGAAATTTCTGTTTCACGGTCATGTTGGTAGGAATAATTTACTTTCGATAAACTTCCTGCTTCTTCCGGATTAGAAGATCCAAATCCTTTTAAATCAACTCCGGAGTCGAAACTCCCGATTGAGTTAAAATCTTTCTCTTTTTTTCTGCAAATACTTTTCTCTTCAGAATTGTTTGCTACACTCTCCACATCTGAGTGTGCTGTTAAAGACAGAAGACGAGGTCCTGCAAAACTTATCCCGAAAGACCCGAGAGGAGCAGTAATTAGAGTAATCAATACTGCCAATACGAGAATCTAAAAACCGCTTTGTCATTAATTAAGAATAATTAACGTGTACCGACCGTTTTTACCTTAGTACCCCAAATATATTCGTTGCCACATTTTCCTTGCATGCTTGCTCTTTCCATTGCGGCAGAACCCAACGCAGCCTGCAAATAAAAAAACAAACTTGTTTTATTTTGCAAACATCAAACGTTCAGCTGCCATAAATCTTTTAAAAATCATAAGCATAAGAACGTCACAAATTATAACTAAGGTTGTGAAGTCGGATTTATTTTTTCCGATTCCAACTCTGACTCCGACTTCACTGATTCGAAATTTTCCGACTCCAACTCCAACTCCAGAACATCTAAAAAAGCGACTCCGACTCTCGAATTCAACTCCCCTTAAAATATGACACTCCGGCGACTTTGATTGCGGAGTAGTAAAGGCCTGATTTAACATAAAACAGAGATACCAAAACAAAAAGAACTCTGACTTTAGCACACCTAAAAAATGATTCCGACTTTGACTTCACAACCTTTGTTATAACAATGACAAAATGAATTTCAAACCATTGCATTCATGATCGTCATTCCATTGACGTCATTATCAGAATCAAATCACAGATTAGAAGTGCTAAGAGAAACTTCAAAACTAACCTGAACTGTTCCTTTTGGGATCCACGAGATTGATACAAAAATCTTTTCCTTGATGTTATATTTCAAACCGATTGTTACGAGAGTGCTCGTCATCAATCGACCAATCAAAGCAATGGCCAACACAGCCAACCCCAATCCGACGGTAGTTGCTGAAGTAAAGCCAACAAAGTTACTAAAGAAAAAGCTGTCAAATTTGAAAATGCTATTAAAAAAAGGAGGCTCCACTAAAGTTAATAGACTGAAAAGGAAAAACAAATAATTTTTGAAAAGTTTTAAAAGTTATTACCTATTGACCAATTTTGGTAACCCCAGAACTACTATACTTTTAAATTAAACCACCAAACTCGATATTTTTGTCCTTACAGCTCTTGCAAATATATATGATCTTGTTTAAGTTTATTACGAAACAGACATCACTCAATGATTTGTGACACTTTTGACGTCAGGTTCGGCAATTGGCTACGGTTTTTGCGAAAAAATATAGTTAAGATATAGAAATAAAATTTTATTATTTAAAATAAAATCTAATTACCAAGATCAATTTTACTCTCCAATTCCTCCACATCTATAAGGGCCCCCGTCAGTCCAAACAGGATCGGCTGGAAAACACTCCACATGTGCTCCCACGCGTGAGCCAAAGGTTTCTAAATATTGTGACGTAAAAATCCACTTCGAGTGAGCTAAAATTGATTTTCGCAGGGACATTTGTTTTAAGAACCGTTGTTGATATTAAAATAAACAAATGAAAGGATTTCTCAAGAAGTCAGAACCGAGTAAAGCTCAACTATGTATCGTACTTTTGATTTCGTAATAGCAAAACTGTTTCTATAGGCTTTAAATTGCATGAAGAATTGTTTGTTGTATAATAAATGGTATTAATAGATCAGGAGGAGCGGTGTAGCTTTCATTGCAATTTCTCTATATTTATCCTCCTGATTCGCAGGAAAGCGATGGAAGTGCTAATACACAGGGCAAGCAATTACCTCGACCTATTTTTGAAAATGCCAAGATATTGCTGTCTGGTTAAAATTTTGTAGTTTGTTTTTTGTTTTATAGAGATATGGTTGAAATTTTATAGCTGCTTACCAAGACCGCCAAGCAGGATAAAGTGCCTGTAAAGTGTCTTTCCCAAGAACAGCACAGAATGGCGTGAGTAGGTGTTGAACAGACACCATGTTGATCAAAATCAGTGCGTTCTAACCACCCGACCACGCTGCCCACCCTTCCAGAAATTTATAAAATTTAATTGAGTTTATGTCTAATTCAGTCGTTTTTAATCTGGGGGTCGCGACCCCCGCGGAAGTTGCTTGGCTATTTTCTGGGAGTCGCGAAAGCGTTTGAGAAACAGAATTTTTTTGTTTAAAGTGAAGATTCATTTTGGACAACACTAATATAAGAAATCAAAGATAGTTCAAACTGAGGACTTTTCTTTGGAGATTACCAGAATTTTGCGACGAAAACGAAAAAATCAGAGACGGATCCCAAATAGAGGCCTTTTTTTTAGAGAGATATGTCACAAATTTTTTTTAGGAATCTAAGCGGAACAGTTGAAGTTGGTAACTCGAATACCAATGCTGAATAAAAGTTGTGTCTTTTTTATTTTTATTTTTATTTTTTTAATTTAAAGTCTTCGCATTAAATGAAAAAATTCCAATAGTGATTTTCGAACAATCAAGAGAGAAAAAGAAGACCCTAGAAGCTAAAGGTCACGTGCTCTTAATCTGCTTTACACGCGCTTAAGATTACAATTCGATAAAACGAACCATTAAAACAATCACAAAACAACTTGCAAATAAATTAAGTAGGGGTTTACCGACTATGCAATTATTACTTGGCCATGAAAATATTTTGTCATAATAATATCTAAAGCTACTGAAAAAGAGAGAAAATTAACTTTGGATTTGTGAAGTTTAGGTTACATTGCGAATTGAGTGTAACAAGAACACTACTTTTTCGGGACAAAATCAAGCTATTCAATACAAATTTAAAGTAGGCCCTTTTTTTTAGAGATCACTAGAATTTTGCGACGGAAATTAAATATTGTTCACGGAAGGGGATTGTTAAGTTACCTTGGGTTGAGAATTGAATCGCGGAATGAAAAAGGTTGAAAAATACTGCTCTAATCAGTTTCGTTCTTAAAATCTAACTATGTTTAGGATTGATAAAGTATCATATCCCAATACCTGTTGGCTTCATTTTTTTTTGCTAAAAGCGTTAGTCGGAAAATGTCCAAAACTAAAAATGTTTAATTTTTCATTGACGTTTTTGGTGCTGATTTTGAATACTTGTTTTTCCTTCCTTTGGAAACTTAAAAAAATTCTGCACAATCCATAATTTGATTTATATTTTTCGAAATGTTTCCAGCTATATTTAAATTATGTCAAACTAAAAATTTATTATCTGAGTCTTAATGCAATCTAAAAAATTGACCAATGAGCTAAAATGAAAATACAGTATGCCCCGCTTAATAAATTGATGAAAAATAACTTAAGCAAGATGTTGAATCCATGTGGAGTTTCGCAAAACTCTACATTGGTATCTCAGCTTTGCAAATCCTTACTAACTACCAGCTTTGGTGTTACGACAGTTGATCGAACGACACTTTGATCAAACGACACTTGATCGAAACGGCACTTGATCAAAACAATAGTTGATCGAAACGACATTTGTTCAAAACGACAATTGATCGAAACGACATTTGATCAAAACGACTTTAATTGAAACGACACTTAATCGAAATGACAGTTGATAAAAAAAATTTTCTTTTTATGTTTCTGCGATTAAGCAACGTTTTTGTTACTGTAAATTGTATTCATAAAAAGCAGAGTCCATCAGTAAGAAGAAAGTTTGTTTTATTTTTTAGAATTTGTTTTTAATGTCAAGGTGAGGGTTTTTAACAAGGTTCCTGGGCAAAACATTTTTAGGGGGGCAACAAGTAGATCTCTTGTCATGTTTACGTTTCGTTAGATTCCTATTGCTGCCATATTTTTGCATTTTTTTGACATTGTAGTCAGTTCTTTAGGGGAGAAAGCATTGTGCCATGGCCTCACTCTTGGAGACCCCTTGGAGAAAGCAGAGACAGATTCAAAGGGAAGATCTTTTTTAGAGATTACTATGTTTTTGGGTCAAAAAATTCACAAAACTGGGACTGATTCTAAGTACTAATTTTCTCTTTTATTATTCAATCAAGTGTCGTTTCGATCAAGTGTTGTTTCGATCAAATGTTGTTTTGATCAAGGGTCGTTTCGATCAAGTGTCGTTCGATCAACTGTCGGGCCACGCCCAGCTTTATCCTTCGTAACTTCCAGCTTTATAAATCCTTATTTAGTTTAATTGTTTTTTCGTTTTCTTATGTTTAGTCGGACAATCGGCTGAAAATCTTTCTTAATTTAATCTCTTTTTTTCTTGATAATCGGTTGAAAAGTGCCAGTTTATTAAATAAATATAAAAATACTTTTTAAAAAGCTAGATTAGTATAAAAAATTGGAAGCAATAAAATTAGATAAAGTCGAACATATTACATACCGCTTTTTCCTTCCATTTCATGGAGGCAGTGAATGACATGACCAAAGAACACAAAGTCCCAGCTGCTGGGATTTCCCAATGTTCAGTGGCAAAAACCATAAACGTGCCAATGGACAACAACAAAAATCCACGGCAGAAAGTCTAGATCCGCATAAAAATTATACAGAACATAAATTACCATGACATATTGAAATGTTCTTACAAGCCATTACCTTGTATTTCATTTTATTATGGGGTAAATATGAAATCAAAAAACCAAGAATAAGTCCGGAAATGATTCCAAGAACGACTTCAAGTACTGCAATTCCAATTTCTTCTCCAATATCAGGCGAGTCTAATACATATTAAAATTAAATATTTTTGGTTAACAGCTAAATCCTTGAAAAAGCAATGACTGAAAACACATTTAAAGCCTGGTGATAATATTGTACATATTTCTACTTTTAAACTTTTAAACTGTTGTAAGAGCTAAACTTAACATGTCGGTCGCCAGCGTGGTCTAGTTGTTCAGAGCGCCGCGATTGCGGTCGGCACGATCGGCAAAACCTACGGAAACCATTTTGTTGTAGCCTTGGGAAAGTCCCTTTACGGCGTTTCTGTTTTGCGGTCTTGCCAAGCAATTTCAAATTTTTGTCATATCTCTAATAAAAACTAAAAAAACAAATAAAAAATTTTAACCCAAAAGCAATATGTTGGCATCTCCGAAAGCAGTTCAGAGTTATTGCTCCACATATGTATTGCCATATGCTTTGCAGCTCTTTTTATGCTTCATAGTACATTGCATATAACTTAATGATATTACTAAGCATGAATAAAATATCATCATCATCATCATCATCATCATCATCATCTTCGACGCTTTCTGTGAGTGCGCAATATAAAGACGGAGTGAAATACACACAACAAAATGTATATAAGCTTAAATGGAAAAAAATAAATTCGGGCTTTAATTGATACTAATGTTGAGTTTCAGAAATATTTAAGTACAAAGACCAAATTAAACAAACTGTGTTAAAGCATCGAACAAATAATCTCCTAAACACAAATTTAACTGGACATGGTCACGATCATTCTACATAATTTCTTGCAAAAACTAAAGAAAAAAAATTTTAAGTGTTGTTACGTGAATGAGTTGTAGTTGAACCAGTGAAATTTTCAAATGATGTTGCTAGTGTTGAATAGGCGCTAGAGTTAAAAGACGAAGAAGTGGTGACTTCCTCTGCAGTAGATGTTTCGGAAGGATTAAATAGCTCCTCGATTTTGCAAAAGAAATTGCATCCATCTTTTGACGGCAAAGCAAGTTCAAGTAGGATAGTAAAGCCAGCTGAAAATGTTTAATTTAATTTAATTGTTTTAAATTATTACTATACAGCCTACATGATCTGCAGTTATGAAAAATGTTGTGATTATAATAATTCAATATTTCCCTTGATCCCATATGTACAAACGTATTACTAAATCTTGAAACAAAAGAAGTTTAAACAATTGTATTTATTAGCAAAGTTTCGGTAAAGAAGTTGTTTTATTTGACCAGACAACAATTGAGAAAAGCAGCCATAATGGATTCAGCATTCTTCATTTTATCACAAAAACACTAAAAATTATTTATAAAGACGAACGTTTTCGGCTTACTTCAGCCCTCATCAGGTTTCTACAATTTTAGCAATATTAATTAACTTTCAATTTAAATACATACACATAAAAAACAACAACAGCAAAAAACAATGTATATTTTTAAAAAAACCCAGGCTGTACTTTTGACTAACAGGTTAAATTTTAAATCAAAACGAGTAAGAGACTAAATTGATACAAATTAAATTCCAGATTATGATGTCATCGAAGAAAAAAAGAGGAAAAAATATTATTAACATTTCTTAAAAATCTGCTACTTTAAATGTTTAATTTCTTTGTTTTATTTTGAAAGTTTAGAAAAGGTAAAGCTTTTCGTACTAATAGCTAACACGTCATCGATTCCAGACGCTGCCATAACAAGGGACGGAACACCTTTTTCGACTCCGTATCCTTCCTTTTGGAGCAGGGTAAGAGATGGCACAACTACAGCTGGTGAAACAGCTGCGATTACAAACCTAGAAAATGATTACACAAATGAATTGATCAATCAGTAATTTCAATAATGGTATCGTGATTAAATGGGCTTATGCTTTATTTTTTCCACATCCGCTTTTATTCTGAACCGAACCTCAAAGCGTATGGCGGAAAGCGCAAAAAAACAAAGCAAAAAACGTAAAAAATTCCCAAAGCATAAATTTTTTCGTACTTAGACAAAAAAGATTAAACTCGAAATATTTCAACTTTTATCAGACTAAAAACGGTTGCAAAAAAAACAAGCGGGAAGTGGAATTTTTGCTGTTTTCCACTTGGTTAAATTACGTTGCTTTTTCGCTTTTGCTTGCTTTTTTTGCGCTCGTTTTCATTATGAGCCAATCTTAATTAAGTTAATGTAGAAATTCAGCTTACCCCATCATGAAACTCCAGATATAGTCTATCTTGAGGATAAGGTTTGCGAAGATCCCGATGCAGCAAGTCTCCACTATGCATGGCATGAATGCCAGTCTAATGACAGCCCACTTCACTTTTTGCATCGCCTAAACACGTTTTCACATAATGACAATTGCTGCCTGCTTGCTTGTTTTCTTGCTTTAGTAGGCCGAATAATAAATGGAAGATAGATCAACCTCCAAAAACTTGAATAAAAATAGGGTTGCATAAAAAATCTGCATAAAGGTAGGGGGCTGATGCCTTGCAATTTTTCCTATAAACTTAGATTTTTTTACAGAATTTTTACAGCCCCTTCGCTGTCTCCTTTTACTTTTCACTTGACCTTTGAGACAAAACGTGGCCCCTGCTCAGCTTCCATTCTAAAGAAAGTGTTAGGCCTGTAGATGAAACCAGCGATGAAATTCAGGGGGTTTGCACGAACCGTTCAGCAAACCCGCTCTTAATTTAACGTAATCTACGCATCTCTATATCTTTGTATAATGATGGAACCTGTTGTTAGTAAGTTCTATACAAAAAAGAATCTTGTTTTTAAAATTTTTAGTCCCAACACTGGATGAAGCCAATGTAGAGTAAAATGAACAAAAGCGAAAAAAATGATTCAATATTTAAAAACAATAAAGAAATTTTAATTTTATTTTCGTTCTAGCTTACTTGTTTCTGATGCATGTAAGAATCTACTTTTTGTTGCAAATGTTGAGTTTACCAATAGAAAATAAATGCAAAAACTAGACTCGCGAAGTGGTTAGGAAAGCAGCTTTAAAAAATTTGCGAAATGTTTAAAAGGGTGTGGTCAGTGATGGCTTTAGTACGACGCGAGCGGAGTGGCTGCACCTGGTCTCCCCTAAAAAACGTAAAAAAGGGGCCCCTCCTTAAGCAAAATATTGCTCTATTTCTTCATAGTAGCAACATGACGGTGGCCCCCCTTGTCTGAACCTTAATTTTAAGAAAAAATCATGTACTTGATTGAAAGTGATAATTTTTTTAGAGATCACAATTTTTTGAGGAGGAAAATGAAGATTTTGGACATTGATTGAAAGTGATTACCTTTTTTTAAAAGACTACTACGTTTTTGGGACAAAAAAAGATTTTACTTTGTTTTGATCTAAGCTACTGTTTTTGTTATGGTTGCAAAATATATTTCAAGGAGTGGCCCTCCTTTTTTTCTTGCACCAGGCCCCTCTTTTTGTAAAGGCATGACTGCGTGCGGTCAGGGTGATGATTTCGGATTGTTCGTATCACTGACCTTAGGTTCTATCTCCAGTCCAGCTCGGGTGATTATGACGATCAATGCCAGCGTCCGGAAGATCGAACTCACGCTGGGACTGATTGGTTCAGCGATGTTTCCAGGATAGGGAAGATTTCTTAACATTAATCCCATCAAAAGTGACGCTAAAACGTGCAATAATGACGTCATAATTAAACACGCTTTATACTTAGCGGCAACGGTAAAGCAATAAAAATTTAATTTATTTTACTTTAAAAGCGTTTTGTGTTTAAACAAGGCAACAAAACACATACAAAGTTTGAAGATTTGGTCTCTTAACGTCATTACTTTTAGCGAAGCTTTTCTGTTTTGAAAAACGAGAGATTAATTAACAAAAAATATATGTCATAAATTAGATTTAAACAACCTTTGATCAAAGCGTACAAATGTTTTTAATATTAATATCCTTTTCTTGATCTTTTTAATATTTATGATTTATTGTGTTGAACTATTTAATAATGATCAAGAATGAAATGAAAGAATCAATGAATAAATGTGAAAATAATTTTTAAAATATGAAAAAAAACAAAAATGAATCATTTGTTTTCAAATTTTTTTCCTGGCTACTGTATTTATTTTATGAGTTAATTTAATGTTTTTAAATTAGATAAATTTTTTAATATTTTTAAAAACACATTGAATTTTTTATAGAAATAAATTTTTATTTAAAATTAGAAAAAAAACTAATGGTACCTCTAAAAAATTGTTTTAAGATAAAAAGATGAAGTAAACAATTCTTATTTATTCGAAAGTAGTTTCAACTCAATAATTTTCAAACTTTTTGCGTGTCAATCCTAATTTGAAAAAAATTTTTTATCGACCCCTAACACAATGTATCATCAGAGTGACGACACCCCCTTCTTTGGTCTTCACTTTTACGCAACTATTTTCTTTGTTTAGATGTGCACAAAAACAAGTGAAGACCAAAAATAGATCTTTTTAGTTTAGACCAAACATTTTTTAGCTCCAGTACCTGTGAAAACAGGACATCGTTACTTTATTGCTGCAGTTGCCCCACCTGTCATTTATCGACCCCTGGCATTTTTTCGATCCCCATTCGACCGCTTGTTATTTATCAACTCCCGGGAGTCGATGTCTACCACTTTGAAAACCACTGGCCTAACTCTAAACATTACGGCCATTTTAAGAGCTGGAATAAATAACGTTTGTTAGAGCAGCGCTTTTCAAAAACTGGGCAGCCAAAGGTTGGTCAAACTGATTCAGGTGGACCGCGCACTATTTTCGATTGAATAGGTGATTTTTATCATAAGTTAAAATTGACCCTAGCAGTGAAAGTCTATACAACTGTGTTTCTTTTTAAAACGCATGTTTGATTAAAGAGTAAAACTTTTTTGGAAAAAAATACATGTACTTGCAGGTATGAGTAAAGTAAAAACCTTTTTTAGTCTTCCTTTTTTTTCTTAGCTTTTTTTCCAAAATAAAGTGAAAACGCAGTGCCAGGCCGCAATAGTGTTTTTCCAATTTTTCCAGTCCGCACGTTAAAAAGGTTGAGAAGCACTTAAGCTCTTGTTTAATTAGCCTTCACAACCATGATACCAAATTTATGAGTTTTTGAAGAGTTACACCACTGACATATTTAAGATTTCATTACAGATAAAATATTAAATAGCTGCGTCAAAAAAAAAAAAAATAAATAAAAAAACCAAATAAAAAGTCAAAAGAAAAGCTGTCAAATAAAAAATACAATAACGATAATGGCATTTTTTGATGATATATCATAATTCATCACAAAATTAAAACAGAAATTAAATCGTTGCTTACCTAGAAGGGGAGGGATAGGGGGAAATCGCGGGGGGGTTGGTATTTTCACAATAAGTTTTTCAGCAGCGATGCTTAAGAGGATTGTAACAACTAACCCAAAAAAACTTTTCCCTAGCTTCATGTAATCCGGAAAAACAGACCAAAGCGCGCCCAAAAACGAAGCCAAAACTAATCCTAAAAAAAGCAGAATTACTTTGTAATTTAGCCTACCGGCATTATTTAAAAATTTTTTTAAAAGTTTCTACCTGAAGAATAAAGTTTCTTGTATAAACAACTTTACAGTGATAGAGTCACTAAGCAATATTGACATTCAAATTTGGATAAATACGTACAACGTCGCAATTAGACTGCAATTATTGCTTTTTGTAAGATTTGTGTTTAAGCTTATCAAACCAGTCAGTTGCTTTAGCAAACACAAACGGGAACATATTTAAATCTTCTAAATTTTTGAGCCAACTAATAATTGATCATCTTTACGAAAATTATGTTTTGAAAAAAAAAACTGACTACATCAGATTTAATTAAAAAGCAAAAGCAGCTTACGGAATTAGGTTACAAAACCGGAAATTTGATAATTTCTTATTTATCCCTGTTTCTTCAGTATTTATTAGCATTGAAGCAAGAATGATGCGAGAGTTTTCGTTCCTGTTTACTGTTCTTTTTGGTGAAACGTGTTTAATCTTTAAGTTTGAACAAGGTTTTTATTGTTTGGAGTGCGAGTGACTTAATATCCAATTGGATAATAATCAAACATTGAAGAGCAATCAACTTTTTTTTTTTTAGATCTATTTCCCATTTCACTCTATATTTATCTTTTAAAAAACAGAACATTTCAATAATTTAAAAACTTCATGTTTTAAAAATATTACAATAACTAAAAAATATTCAAAAATTTAATTTTTTAAGAGATTCTCAAAAATGAATGATTTTAAATAATGTGTGGCTACTGTCTATTTATGTCTTTGAAAAACCAATTTGAAAATTGCTATAAATCTTTTTTGTTAGATCAAATAAATTTTTTGGTTGGACCAAAAAAAAAACAAAAACAATGCGATCAAACGATAGCGACGACGAAGTTAGGTTTCAAAGCCCGAAATTGCCCGATTTCTGTCCTCCTCTCTTATGGGAAAAAAATAAACAATCAATAAAAGATATTTGAAAAAGATTTATGATAAAAATGCCGGGTCAAAAACCTAGGCAAGTCTGCTGGTGTCGCGTCATTTTCTTAAATTAACCTTGTTTGCGAGCAAAACTCACCCCATGTCAAGTATTTTATTGGCCAGCCACGCGGTGGGCATGCACTCCGTTTCCATGATTTAATGGCGTTTCTTTTTTTGCCTGTTTGATTGTGTGTGTCTCTCTCTGAATTACTCGTCTGAAAAAGTTCCCCCTGTTGCATTTCGCCCGAATCACTGCCGATGGTTGGTAAAGAATTTATTGTTTCCATTTCACTCAGCTTAACGTTAAATGTACCAATTAATTATCTACAAAAAAATCAAAAAACAATATAAAACTGTAAAAGTGAAAATTCAAAAATAAGCAAAAATAACAAAATGTTAGTGTTGTATTGCGGCTTTCGTTCTTGATTTGGGAATCAAAGTTCAAAAATCGGGCCAGTGAAATCTGATACCGACGGCACTATTATATTATTAGTTTTATTCCTACTCTATTCTATTAACTTAGAAACCAAATTATACAAATAATCATATAAAGACTAATGAAAAAATTGTTTCATTTAAAAAAATACTTCAAAAAGCTTTATCAACAAACATATCTTAACTCGCAAGCCTAACAAAACTAAGTTTTTTTTCTACACTTTTATAGTCCCATAATTAACGTCACTTATGACAAAGTTGATTTTTTGCGTTTGTACCTCTTCAATTTCTTAATAATTTTCAATAAATTGTGTCTCGTATCTTGTTGGCATAGCTGATTCATTCTTCAAATAAGATTTGAAGAGGTACAAGTAAGACTTCCTTACTCGTATAATCGTAATTGCTTAAACAAATAAAGGTAGTTATTACCTGTTACTCAAGTAGGTTTTTTACGCTCAAAAATAATGATTATTACCATTGATTTTGCTGTAAGGCCTTATCAAAGCGTTTAACTTACTTTCGAATCCATCAAAAAATTCAAACAGAAACCGTTTTTCTTTTTGCGCTGTATTTAGAGCTTTTCTTATGAACACCACGATATACTTTATTCTTCCTATACGCCTGGTACCTGTCTTCGCGATTCACCATTATAAGTAAGCATGGAACACGAGGTCTGACGGTTTTGGATGATGAAACTCGATGCTGGGTTAATAACACCACTGCCAGCATCTGATTCAGACAGTGCAGCAGCCTGGGGTAGCAAAAGGATAAACCCTCGGCCCCGGTCCTGTTTTTGTCTGACCTGGAGTGGATACCCTTCAAACGACGACGACGACGACGAATAAGCACGGTGATCCCACATTAAAATCAACATCGCGGACTGGGCATTGAACTTTTGTCTGTTTCCTCGCAAGTCAACGTGCTGGGATGCTGAGCGATCGCGCCGAAATCATCCTCAACCAGTAATTTGCTTTTTAATAGAAAATTTCTGTTTAATTTAAGTTTATCTAAGTGACTTGAGTATCTTTGCGCATATTCTTATACTTATACCTGTTCTTAAACATGTTCATATTCAGGGATGGCTTTACAAAAGAGAGGGAAGAGTGGGGGCTGGTGCAAAAAGAAAGGGAGCCACTTTTTAGTGTATCATGTTTATTTTTTCCTCCCAAAAATATTGTGATCTCTAAAAAAAGTTATCACTTCAATCAATTTCGAAAATCTCCATTTTTGTCCCTAAACAGTAGAGATTTCTAGAAAAGGCCGTAGCTCTTAATCGAGTACAAGGTGCAGACAGGGGGCACCATCATGGTGCTACTACGAAAAAATAGAGCAATAATATTTTAGTTAGGGGGGTAATTTTTGACGTTTTTTAGGGGGCGTAGGCGCGGCCGCTCCGTTTGCTCCGTACGGAAACCATCACTGTTCTTGTACAAATAAGTTTAAAGTCGATTTTAATCGTCGTTGTCTTTAAGTCAAGAAATGAGGCACAATGAATTTAACTTTAATAAACAAATTTGAAAAAGCTCAACACCGATAGAATAAAAAAGCAGTTTATAAGTATTAAGAAAAAGAGAATTTCACTAAATGATTTCACAAAAGCATTTAGGAAGCAATCATAAAACAACGGTTAAATTCGTACCCAAAATTCTAGAGAGATAAGTAGTAAATATTTAAATTTCTTTATTAAAGTAATGAATTTAAGTTGTGATTTAAAAAAGTAAAGTAATTAGCAGCAAGGAAAGAAAATATTGAAACGAAATTATTTAAAGCGTAAGTTAAAGCTAAGTAAACTATTAATAGAAAAAATAATAAACAAGTAGACGAAGATTGCCAAATATTAATTCAAGATGAGAAGTTACGAGCACTATAGCGAAATTTTTACTTTAAAGAATTCGTTAAAATTATCAATACTAATTGCTAATTTGCATATGTTTACAAAGAGACTAAAAATTCTTTTTCTTAGAATTAAAAGAAAATAGTAACCAAACACGGTTTTCATTATTTCTAAAAGCAATTCAACTGCCATATAATTGCTGATGGCAAATTCAAAATATGATTTTGCTTTTGATATAATTTTAGTACATGAAAAAGCGTTTGCGAAATCGCAAACTTCAACTAAACTTTTGTGAAACCCATAATTGTCGCTTCGTGTCGTTTCTTCTTTAACTTCAAAAACTATATTTAACAAAAAGAAATTAACAAAAAGTGAAAAAAATTTTTCGGAAAATCTCTTTGGTCTGACTTATTTTCTCATCTATTTTTTTCATTAGATGTCTTTACAAACTTGGTTACAAAATATTTTTTGGAGGAAACACAATTTTGCTTCATGTATTCAACTCGCATTTCTGTTACGTCTACACAGAACTGGCGTACGAGAGCTCGTTATATAAGCTCATTGTTTAAACAGCCAAAAGAAGTTTGGGAACACGCTGAAAAAGCCTGATAACTGCAAAACTGTAAAAATCCAAAATGTTGTTTACTTTTTCTGGGGACCAAAATCGAAAAAATTAATCTTTTTTGACACTTCAGGGTAAGTTCGGTGTTTTTGACCAAACATTAAAATCTTGGTTCAATAGAAGATCCAAATAAATCTTAAAAGTTCAAAGTAAAGACGTTGAAAAATGTCTGTACAATTTGCAGCTGATTTGATTTTGTTACAGCCGTTACCCAGATACGCAATTCCTGATAAATACGAGGTTATAAATATATCATATTTAATGTTTAATATATTATTTGTCTTCCTTTGTCAAAAAAATAAATAGAATTTAAATAGTTTCTTCATTCCGATTCTGCAAACATCAGCTAAAATTGGCTCCGGTTTTTTTTACCTCGATCACAGTTCGCTCGTTCATTGCAAGTTTTCATTGCCCTTGAAGAAATACTGAAAAATTGAAACGAAAATTGTTTCAGAAGCAAGTTGTTTATCGATGATTATTTTTGTTTGCTGATTACGTATCTTAAAATAGAATTTCGATTCACTTAATAATTCTGCTGACCTGCGGATGATAAAGTACAAGACAAATGTTGAAATATATTTACAAAGCCCTTTTTTCTTTAAACTCTGACCCCGTTTCACTGTCATATTTCTTTCATATTTTCGAAAATTAAAGCTTGCATTTGACGCCAGTGAAAAATTTTTTTCTTTTTCCAACAACAAACTTTATGAACTGTTTATAAGTTTATGACGCCATTACAAAAAACCCAGTTTCGCATCAGGTAAGTATCGAAACTGGAAACTTTCCGTAGATGAGATATATCAATAGATGAGACATGATGAGATTCCGTAGATGAGACATATCAAACCCATGAGCGTATGCCGGCAGCATTGGAGAATTTTCGTCTATAAATATGTCGTGGGCTGCAATCCGTTTAGAAAACATAGCGATGGCCTTTTTTAGTGTTCTGGTTTACTTGAAAACCCAAAAATTAATTTAAGTTTAGGTTAAGTTACTTGAAGACTCGCGGGCGGTGAGTTTGAAATGCTTGGGTTAAACAAGCAGCCGCTTCCATTTGCACACAGTTTTATACCCGGCGAGGGCAAAATACGGCCTTGTGGTCGGATTCGTGAGTAAAACGGGCCGTACTTCGCTTACCTCTGGCATTAAATTTTAATTAGCATAGCATAAATTATATCTCAAAACTAGGTTCGCTTTGTCAATGCATGATTTTATTGTGTTTTTTATTTATATCTCATAAATTCTCTACGATGGAAACCTGCAAACTTTGGTGGTTAAATTAAATACAATTTGAAGTCAGTATAGACCTGACGCGGGCAAACTACGGCCCGCGAAACAGATTGTCTTAATTATGACGTCATTTAAGAGTATTGTTTTCAGTTAGAATTTAAATAAATTGTGAAAAATAAATGTGTTGTACGTGCTAGCCTGCCCAGTCTTTTAAAAAACACAAAAAATGAAATCGCAATGCCAAAAGCTTGCCCCATCCTGGTAAAGTACTTTATCAATCTAGTATTCTGAGACTAGCCGAAAGTCATGCTTTATTTTTATTATTATTGATGATCTTTTTTAGATAACTTTTATAATTGAACGATTTGATTTCCTAAATACGCCTTATTCATACCAGTGCTTTAAAAAAAGGACGGTTTTTTTTCTCAACTGAATTCGATTTCGAAAGAATTGTTTAGAAAATTATAATTAGTTTTTTAGAAACTTTTATTTTTCCGCAGCATATTAATTTCTTTTTCATAGCTAAAGCGAAATTTTCTATGCTTTGCCTTACTTATTTTAACACTGGGTAAGAAAAAAAGTGAAATAAATCATTAAAAACTACTAATTATGAAATAATGGAGAACTACAGTATAGTAAAATTGTTGTAAAATTGTAATAAATGTAATTGCAGTAAAATAGTAAAATTATAGTAATTGTAATGAAATAGTAATATTATAGTAAAATACTGTATCTGTATCAAGATTATAACGCTGAGGTCACAGAATTACAATTGTGAGAGCATCATTGTTCTAATTACAAAAATTTATAACATCATTATCAAACGAAGTATAAGAATATTAATTTTTTACTTTTTCAGAACATTAAAACAAACCCCGTATATCAACGTCATCATTACGTCATTTAGGTACTCAACATCGATCGCGCTGTTCAACATTAACTTTGAACTAAATCTTGCACTGTTCAATTGCATGTATATGAATATCTCGAGACAATCTCAACTAATTTACTCTTTTTTTGCTAGCGTCAGTTTAGGTAAATGGTTGTTAAATTTTTCAGCCGGTGACACCTAATTCAAATATAAAATTTTCTGTCACCTACTAATTCAGTGCTTTTCAAACTTTTTTATAACGGCACACACTTTTGGCCAAACAAAAAAATTTTACACTTCAGTTCTAAATCATGCTTTAAAACCCCAAAAAATATGTAAATAAGTACAAAACGTATGATTAAAGTGAAAACTTTTTTATCTTCTCTTTCATACAACTATGGTTTTTCAATTTTACGTATTTTTTACAGGGTTGCAATGAACAATATATGTTTCTAATAAAAGTAAACTAAACAAAGACCAAAAAAAAAGTCTTCAATTTAATTGAAGCTACATTTTATTTAGGACTAGGATGCATTTAGAACTAGGGTATACATTTTTTTAGTTTAGAACCCTTGCAAAAAGTAAAAAAAAACTATTTTTAATACTTCTGTAGACTCCAACAGTAATTCACCAAGTCCCTGCAAATATATTGAACCCCATTCAGCCTCTTGAATATTTATCGACAGCTTTGATGGTCCAATTGACCCCTGGAAATCAATATCAACCACTTTAAGAATCACTGGTTTAAAGAATAGAATTGCAATACCAAGTAAAGCTAAATGAAATAGAAATTTCGATTAAAAAATTTTTATAATTCGATCAAAAAAATTTTCTCTCAAATATAAAAGCCAAAATTGTTTTTTCTTGGAAAAACTTTGAAGTTTTCTTTTTGCTTTTAAAATAAAAGCTAAAAAGACAAAAAAATTTTATTTGACTTGGCATGCGACATAGAATGTTGAAAACAAACATGGTTGAATTTAAACAAATTCGGAATAGGAACGCCAGTTGCAAGAGGTGCGCCCCTCTTTTTTGTGCGTTCCACTTTTGGATGATGAATGGGCTAATTTCACCGGTTGGACGAGGCACACCCCCTATTTTCTTTCTTTTTATCTGGCCCTTGGATGATAAATGGGTTGGTTCATGGTTTACAAAAAGCAATAAAAATTTTCCCAACTTTGCTGAAATAAAAATGCTTTAACTGAGACGGTGCTGTTTCGGAAATTTTTTTAATGATTTCTTTATGAATAAATAGACTTTAATGAAAAGACAAGCAAGTGCTCAGTATTATGCTATTCTTTTCTTATGTTTTTCTTGCTTAAGCAAAGGCACAAATGACGTGCAATAAAAGATAAAAAGGAATTTCTAAAAATATTTTCTGTAGAAAATTCGTTGTTCTATGGTAATTTTAGGTTTTTTAGTTTCTTATAGCTTTTAACGAGACAATTCAAGTTCTTTACAACCCGACAAACAAATGAATCATCTTGTTTTTTTTTTTAGTACTGGAAGCGTCATTTTAGATTGCAATAAAGCCAAGCTGCAGGGGCGTCCAGCCTTTTCAAGCCGAAGAGCATTTCTCTTATCGAAAATATTCGCACATTCAGCAAACAAAACACTGCGGCAAAATTTTTCAAGTAATCATTAATTTTTCGAACTTTACTTCGTATAACATTCATTTCTGCACTCCTTGTTTTTAAAAAAAAAGGAATATTTTTTCAATAAATTGTTTTAAAAACACAATTTTCCTCCCTTAGTTCTTCTTCAGTTTACTCAGAAAAATACCGCGCCAGCTCCTTAAAACCTTTACGCGTGCTAAACGCGCCCAGTGGACCACGGGTTCGATACCCTCTGGTTTAGTAGATACTGTATAAAATGCTTGTTCTTATTGCCAGCATTTTTTAATCTGTTCAAGTTTCCGGCATTTAACGCTTAAAATCATTTGCAAAGATCGATAAAACCATTTGATTAATGAAAAACTTCCAACTTCCAACTAAACTTGCAAATTGATTTGTGCATAAGAATAAAACCGCCAATAAAAAACATCATTATTTTTTTTTATTGAAAAGAGACATAAGTGGAAGCAATAAAAACAGATTATCGAATAAACAAAAGACACTGCGAATTGTGAAAATTTAAGTAAAACCTAGTAAAATGTGCCTAATGCCATCACTATGATCTTTGATAGATTTTCTCTTTAACGTCAAAAAGTAGAATATTTAACTTATAGTAAAAAGATTCTAATATTTGAACGTCCATATTTATTGTCTGTTAGAAAGAAAAGAAAAGGCATAAAAAGATTATTTAACTCTTTAAAAAGTTTGCGGTTAATTATTAAGGAAGAAATCAGAAATCGAAAAGTTTTTAAAACGACGCAATGACGTTTGTTTAAACTTTAAAGTTTGCGTGTAAATTGTTGAAAATTAACCTGCCCTTGGACTGCACTTTTACCTTTGCTTGAACACGAGGTGCTCTGCCTAATCTAATGTTGGCAGTCAACATTGTGAATATAATCCACATCATCCTATTCATCATGCCGATTATTTGTCGTCATGACACGTCGAAAGCGTTGTCATCTTAAGTTGTTTTTAAAAAAGTATTTAAAAGTATTTAAAAAAAGGCTACAGACCTGCTTTCAGCTTTTTTTAAATTACTACCCACAAAATTGTCTTAACTACTTATTTTACTCTTTTGTTCAAAACAAAGTAACAAATTATTTAGAAACGGTTGTAATGAATTGTCGGCAGCATGGTCAAGTTATAAAAAGAGATCGACACGGTTTTGGTTCAAAAATTACTCATGCCATTTTTTTGTTTCTTTGTGAAAGACAATTTACGGCACTTTTTATGCTTGGCGGCTTTAGCAAGCAGTTCAAAATTTTCGTCATGTCTCGAAGAAAACACACACAAAAAAAAATTCAACTGGACACAGAACTGCAACTATCGCAGGTGCAGCCGGTGCAATGCACCGGATCTTCCAACAGAAGGGGGCCCTAGCACGAGGGGACCCCGCAATGTTGCAGTTTATTGTAAAATATTTTTATTAAAAGCTCAAGTAAAAGTATTATTATTAAATATCACACTTCATCAATAATTTTAATCTATATTTAACCATCTAATTCAGGAGTGTCAAATCTTTTGCTCGTCGAGAGCCAAATTTTCGTCCCTAAGTTTATTACGGACCGCAATCGCTGAAACAATCAAAGTGATGTTGACATACGAGTTTGTTCAAAAATTTCCGTCTCTAAAAGACGTGTTCTCTAAAAAAAAAGATCTTCAAATTGAATTAACAAGTTTTCAGCAATGTTTGTCCCCAAAATTAAGCGTTTTCTCAAAAAAAAAAAACAAAAAAAAAGACTTCACGTAGAATCAAATGAGTTTTTTGCAATTTTATTTTGTCGCTGAATTAGTGCTTTCCGAAAGGTTTTGCAGAACATTTCGGCATCTCTCGCGCAACACAAATTGTGGAGGTTTAAATGCACTTCAATAATTCAACTTAATGGAGTGTCTGATTAAAAATTCATTCACAAAAAGGCCGCACCAAAAGGCTTCGAGGGCAACATGCGGCCCGCGGGCCTTGCAAGCACAGTGAACTAAGCTTCAGCCCTTTTTACCTGTTCAGCTCAATGCTTTTTTGACTCATTATTTCAATTGAAAAATCTTTCTATAAAGCGGAATAATCAATGATTTCTGTATTGAAAGAAAAAATTCAATTAATTATAAGGTACAGAAAAAAATGGGGGCCCCATGATAGACGTTTGCACCGGGGCCCCACCTGACGAAGTTACGGCCCTGACTGGACAGCAATATCTTGGCATTTACCTAAAATTTACCAATATCTTGGCAATTACCTAAAATTTACTCAATGTACAACCTCTCTGACACTTTCAACGCTAATCCTGGATAGATATAGATAAAAAAAGGATTGAGCTTGTTTTATTTCAATATTTGTAAAACTTAAGGTTTTTAACTATGCATTGCTTGCACAAAGGAACTGCATTCCTCGCATCCTCTGATCACCAGTTTCTAAGCAAAATGTATAAGGAATGGCGAGAAAACAGCAAAGAGTAAGCGTTATGACGACAGGGGTGTGCAAGCTCTAGCACTGCCAAGCTAAATTCGAAGCAGAATCTTCAACCGTGGCGGTCGGGCCTGCATTTCCCAGCGACCAAGTTTATAGCAAATCATGAAAAAATTTTTGCATTTAAAGACTCAAAAAGTAAAAGCATGAAGCCATAAAACTGTTCAAAAATGATTTGAGCGGATAGGATCATCACTTTATTTCAAAGTCACAACTTTCTGCGGACCTCATAAATTTGCTTTGCTGGTCGCAGTTTGCGCACCTCTGATGTACGACATTAGGCGTCAGGTGCGTAAGTCTTTTAAATCAGTGGCGGGCAAACTGCGGCTCTCGGGCAGTGTTTGATGTTATATCTAAGAACTCAACCATATATTTATTAGATTTTAATGTAGCCAAAAATAGTCAAAAAGTAAGTGTTACTTTCGGTATGTAATGAAAAAAAACATGTGTTATTTTTTGTTTTTTTAAAAGCTTGGCTTGGCGGAACCTCCCCTTTGTTTTTAAGGTTGTAAATACCAGTCCAGCTCCAAGTTTGGTAAAAAATAAGTTCGTGGCTCCTTGTTTAAAAAGTTTGCCCATTAGTGTTGTACTATAGACTATTATATGGGCATGAGCATGATTTATGAAGAAAAAAGATCAACTTGATTATGTAAAGAAATTAAGCATAATTTATATTGCAAAATGAAGTTAAAATCATTTAAATAGGCTACAATCATTCTAATTGCGGCAGTATCAGTAACTATCACTGAATTCAGTTGTTGGTATTTTTTGTGAACTAACATTCGAAAATGATTTATAAGTAGAGACATACCTATATTCATATTTCAAATATGATAGCTTTTTTGTGACAAACAATAAATTATAGCAATAACAGGAATAAAAAAAGGAATAAATCAATACAAAAATGCGTAAAAAATTATTCACGTGATAAAGCGAAATCACGTAACTGCGCACTACTTTAACTGCGCATTATCACGAGACTCTTCTGCCGTGAGTTCTGATTCTTGAGTACTTACGCCTTTCCGAATTTGAAAACAAAGATTTATTGAGCAATCTTTCGCCTTTTCGTATATTTTTGTCGAAAAATTGGCTCGTTGTACCCTTTCTCTCCCTATCATTCTAATATTTGTTTTTTTTTTGTTTATTTTAATGTTTGTTTACCACCGCATGGGTAGGTTCTTCAACAAGAACTTTGGTGAAAAAAATGTTTATTTTTTGCTTATTTATTTTAATGTTTGTTCACCACCGCATGGGTAGATTCTTCAACAAGAACTATTGGTGAAGAAAATGAGGTTGTTAAAACTCAAGCTTTTTTTAGAAATTAACGCGGTTTTAAAAAAAGAAAAATTGCTCTTTTTCCGTTTAAAAAAAGTCTTTTTGGAATGAATAATATTAATCGCAGCAATTAATATTATTCATCAATGCGTAAAACCTTCTTTAACCGAGCAATGACGTTTTTAGCAGCACTAAACTTGTCAAACTTGAGTTTTATTATGGGAAATACTCGATAATAAAATCTTTTATTAAATTCAAACAAATTGGTTTTTTGAAGTTCTTTTGCATATAGAATCTTCTTTGATTGTTCACTGTAATGGTAACTTTTTTGGTTTTGCAAAGTTACAATTTAGTTTTTTTAATCAGATTTTAAATATAAATGAAACTGCTTTCTCAACCAAAAGAAGAAAGCTCTAAATTTTCTTGGCAAAGATCAGAAAAAGATCAGAATTGTTTTACCACTGCTTTAACGTTACGGCACTGCGAGAAGCTATAAAAACCAGGAGAAAAAGGCTCTCAATAAAACGCAAAGATTAAACACAAACTTTAATGTGGAATCTAAAAGAAAGCAAAACAGACGAGGTTACCAAAGCAATCGAATCGAAAAACCGGCTTCAATTTTGTTGTGGGACCAAACAATGGATGGAATTGTGCAACAAAGTAATACGCAAAATAAATAATTCTCTTCGGCCTGATTCCAAAATTTTTCAAGCTGCAACAACTGTTGGGTAATGGGCAAAAGTATTAAAACGGAGCCAAAAAAAAAGATGCGAAAACACTTCCTGCATCCCATAGACTTCAAAGAAAAAAAATTGGAACGTTTTTTTGAACTAATCCAATACAATCACACGTTTTTGGCTCCTCAGAAATCGGTGCCTTTAATTGTTGAAAAAAATTAAACTCCAATTGATTTAACCCCAATCTCAGCAGCGAGCAACAAATTTATAAGAATGAGCAGCATTTTATAAAAAGAAAAAAGCTTGCATAAAAATAGAAAAACAAAAAAGAAAAGAAAGAAACTTACAAGGTGACAAACAACTTGCACGTTGTTTTAGAAATTTTTACACCAGTTAAAAAAAAATTAATTCAAACGAGTTAAAAAAAATTTTCAAATTTGGATTCTACAAGGTTTTCAGAAAAAAATAGTCGGCCATTTTGTTGAAACATAAAAGCAAGTAAAGAACAAAGGTGATTGTGAAAAATGCTGGATCAAACATTTCAAGTGTAGACCAGAATGGTGCAAATCGAGGCCCAAAACCATATTTCTGCAACCCGATGTACAAATTAAGATATCGTAATCCTATTAATTACGTGTAGCGCCAGTCTTTTATAACAGCCTGAGAGAATGGTTTGAAAATCAAGCAAATGCTCTTATTTAAAAACTATTTCGTCTTCAAATGTCAAGTAGAAACTATAACAAAGGTAGGTTTGAAAGTTTTTTTTCTTAATCATCACCTAACAGTGAATGTCAATAGCATTTTTGGTTTTATATTTAAACAGTTTTAAACCAATTGCGACCAGCAAGTTTCTAATAATTTTTATTATAACACGCAGAAGAGAAGAACTTGGCCCACCCTAGTGCAAACCAAAAAATTATTCGTTTTTTGCCTCATCATGCAGATTCATATTATTTCAGTATTTTTTTGTGTCTTAAAATATTTATTGCATTCACTTATAATTTTAATTTTAACTTTCCACAACACTATTTTTTACTTTTGACAAATGTTGAATAAGTTTTTCTTTTTTTTTCTAAATTGTTTGGTTGCTTCATAATTTTCCTTCATAAGTTATTTTGGTCTTTAAAAAAGTCTTTGTTGTTAAATATTGACGTTATGTCATTGTTTATTCGCACAAATTGAAAAAGTACGACGTACTGATAACGAATTTATTTGTTCAAAAAAAACTCCCTTCTTTGGAAGAACTTTCACAAAAGTTTGCGTGACAGAGGAAAGACGGTCTTGACTCTAATCGTATGGCAGTTTGATATTTGCTATCGAAAAAAACTTTTCTTTCCAATGACGTCAGGAAGCAATTAAAAAAACAAAAAACAGCTGGTCTAGTTGGGATGCAAAGGGTTTTTTCCTGCTTTTTACTTGGCATGTCTTCATACATGAACAATAAAGCTTTTTGAAACATTTTTAGAATTAATCGATAAACTTCTACCAGCAATGTTTAATTTGGTCAACAGCCTGCATCTTCTTTAATAATAAGTTTATTAAAACAAAGCAACATATTCATAAATGTTTGCAAGATTATAAAAAAACATCATCTATTTACATATATTTGCATAACAAAAAATTGTGCATTGAAACGAAATACAGCTTTTAAAACAAAACAATCTCTAACTTCTTTTTCAGCTTATTTCTTTAAGATTACGGGGGCAAAATTTAAATTAAATCATTCAAAAGAATAAACAAATAACCCAAAATAGTACATATTTTCATGGCTAATTTCATAGCTGTACCAAACCGAAACATTTTGGGAGACGAGACAATTTTGCCTGGATTTTTTCGACGATTGCCCAAATCATATTTTCGTGTTATTTCATCGGAATGCCCAAACATCTTTGTAATTTAAGGTAAATATTTTTTTTATTCTTCCCTTGTTTTTTATTTGAAAATGGCACATTGAAAAACTTTTAAAGACAAAAAAAGGAAAAAGTCTTCACTGTAAATTTTATTTGTTTTTGCGCGAGGGTGGAATCGTTTTGAATTGAATAACTTTCTTCATGCATAGTTCATAGCCGGGGATAGAAAATCTGATTCCGCCCATATTTTTTACGTCTTGTGAGGGGAATCGACGTTCTTCTCCTTTCCGGTCCTTACGGCTATTTTCATGATATAACCATCAGCGTGGTCTAAATGCAACTAATTTTTTGTGGCCCGCCAAAAAACTTCAATCATTTTTAATCTTAATCATTAAATTGTTTAAATCTTTAAAAATACACACGGGAATTCCTCGTTAAATTAACACTGGCGATCAAATTTTCATCTAAATCTAATGCGTAGTTCACATGGTCCGTTTACTGGATACTAATTACCAGAGGGCCTGACCTGTACTTGCAGAACCGCACGCTGCTTTGAAACCGATGACTATATTGACCAGCGGTCGCTTTTACAAAAAACTTTTATACCAAAACGTTCTCTATGACGTCGATTTTAAGTGACGACATTATTTTGGGCTTTTATTTGTCTTTCGCGACATTGTTGCAATAAAACCGATTTTTTGACCAATGACTCAGAAAGAAGAGTTTTTTTTAGACGTCACTGGCTTAAATGGCCACCCTCAGACCATTAGCGACCAAAAGCGTTCTTGAACTTTCAAAGAATTACTTTCAGTCTGAAAAACTAGAACGAATCTGATATAAGAAATCGCAAAAAGTAAACAAGCGATTGTTGCGCATTAACTTTCAACAGACGCAAGAAAAGTGTAATAACTAATAACAACGCATAATTTTACGACCAAGACACGCTAATAAAAAAATTTTGTATATTTGAATTTGACATTGCCTGAAGCTTTAGATCGTGATATCTTAACTGCATTTGAAATAAAAAAACTAGAATTTTGTTGAAGGATCTGTTTCACAATCATGTTCGTAGGAATAATTCACTTCCGATAAACCTTCTGGTTCTTCGGGAATGGAAGGTGAAAAACCTTTTAAATCGACTCCAGAGTCGAAACTACAAGTTGAGTTATAACCTTTTGTTTTTTTTTTAAAAACGTTTTTCTCTTCAGCATTGCTTTTAGGATTCTCAACATCCGATTCTACTAATGAGGAGAGAAGACGAGGTCCTGCCATACTTATCCCAAAAGATCCAAAAGGAGCAGTAATTAAAGTAATCAATACCGCTAATACAAGAATCTGAAAATTGCTCTGGTCATAAAAAATAATAATAAACTTTTCAATAATTAATACTAAATAGCGGCTAGACTAGATTTACTTTTTCCATTTAATAAAACATTTGAAGTTACTCTATGGAAAAAAGCGAACGTTTTCGGCTTACTCAAATCTCGCAGGTTTATGAGATTTAGTAATTTTGACCTTTACGTTAGTGATTTTTCCTTCCAAACTTAAAGCTTCAAGTACACGCACAAAAAAAATTGTAAAACACAAGCAATACTATTGACCAACTAGACTTAATTAAAAAAACAATTTGCTCCACGAAATAAATTAAATTACAGAGTATTACTAAATTATACGGTTTAACAAAGAGATCCGTTACCAAATTTTTTTTCAATAATAAATCTAATTCGATAAAATTACCTGAGTACCCCACGTAATTTCTTGATTAGTTTTTTCAAGATTTATGGCTTTTTGCATTGCTGCAGAACCCAAAGCAGCCTGCAATTATAAAAAAACTTGTTTTCTTATCCAAATATAAAACAATAAGCTGTCCTAATTTTTAAGAATCATAAACATGTGATTGTAAAAAGAGTCACAAAGTTATAATAATGATGATGCCAATTAGACTTGTTCATTCTCTACGAGTTATTATGACATACATATCACAGATCAAGGCCTTTCGGGGCAACTTCAAAACTAACCTGAACTGTTCCTTTCGGGATCCACGCGATTGATACGAAAATCTTTTCCTTGATATTATATTTCAAACCGATTGTTGCGAGAGTGCTCGTCATCAATCGACCAATCAAAGCAACGGCCAGCACAGCCAACCCCAATCCGACGGTAGTTGCTGAAGTAAAAAACTTACGTTACTAAAGAAAAGTCTTAACTTTGGCAAAACATTGCAAAACAATTCACTCTCACAACTTCTAGCGTTTATTCAATTTTTCAATTTTGTCAGAATAAGGTAAAAAATGTCTCAGAGATTGCATTGAATTATAGGGTTTTTTGGCATACAGATTTTTGGATGCAGCATTATATATTTATACGGTTTTTAATAAATTGAGGATCGAAAGAGTATATCACTCGACTGTTGCGTTTAGGAAACGTACGATTGACTCATATTAAAGTTTATTTGAACACAGTGGTTTTCAACCTGGAGGTCCCAATTCCTGTGTGGGTCGTTTCGTTTTTTCTAGGGGTCACGAAACGTAAACAATTAAAAAGTAAATATTTAAGAAAAATCATATTTCTACTTATTATTTTAACATTTACTTAAGTTTATTTATTGATATCTGATTTATGGTAATGCACCACAAATCAGATATCGATAATTATCCCAAAAAATTTTGTAATGTACTTGCAAGGTTTAGAACTACAGTAAGTCTTGCTTAAAATCAATGTGATTAATATCATCTCTTCTTGTTCTCCTGATTTACGGACTTGCAGGACAACGTTAGAGGCGTCATATTTAGGGCAACCATTAAACGATTAACTTAACCTGTCTTTGGTGATTCCAAGATATCACTGTCAGGTTATAATTTTTTTGTTTGGTCTTTTAGTTTTCATACAATAATATGGATGAAATTTAAAACTGCTTTCTAGAACCACCAAGCAGAGAATAATGGCGATATAAAGTGTTTTGTTTATTTTGTTGTGTTTTCGGAAAAGTATTTTTTGCCTTCGAAACAACAAAATAAAGAAAAGAAAAGTTGAACTTTGGCCTATAAACCGCATCGATCGCATTTGCCATCAATCAAGTGGTCATGTCCACACAAATGTAATCCATGTAGGCCCATTTGTTAACTTAGTAATTAAACTTTGGCGTAAATTAAATGTTGGTTGAAAAATGGTTGCCTCATAGGCCCATAAAATGGTTTGAAAGAGAAGACTTTGTTTGCATATTGGGTCGCCATTGGTTTTTGATAATCCAGAATTGCAAGGGCAACCATTTGACCTTGATATTTTTTATTGTCAACCCAGCTGGATAAGATTGGCCTCTGCGTTTCGGAAATATAAAACAGTAATTAGAAGAGCCATGATCTATGGTGTACGTGCTCTGGCAACAAAAGCACCACGCTAAGCAAATTTGTAACCAAACCAGTCATAGCAGTAGCCTATGTTGTATTGTGAATGTTGAATTTAATCACTATAAGCTCCTATTTCACAGAATTGACTACTTTTATCATTTTATACTAGATATTCTGCATTTGTTTAAAATACAAAGTACATGAAAGAAGGAGGTCATTCAAAACATTGGTTTGCCAAAATGGGTCGCCGCAGAAAAAAGTTGAAAACTACTGCCTTATATGGTAGTAATGTTTACAAATTTAAAACTGTGTAAAATGAAAGTTTTAACCTCATTTAAGTGATAACAAAATGTGTTTCCAAATACGTATTTGTTATAAAAAAGTCGACAGCGTGACCGAGTGGTTAAGAGCGCCGTATTGGTGGCGAAAATGATCGACAAGATCGCGTTTTAAAACTTCCTTGCGTTATTCTGTTGTGTCCTTGGAAAAAATATTTTGGGGCACTTTCCTCTGTTCGGCGGTTTTAGCAAGCAGCTCTAAATTTCGATCTCATCTTTAAATATAAAGCGAAGGAAAACAAATAAAACTTCAACCGGACAGCGAATTCTCTGAAAGCAAGTCGGGGTAATCGTTTGACGTTTACCTGAAGTATGGTGCCTTCAACAATTTCCTAAGAATTAGGACGACCAATAGCCTTAATGAAAATGACATTGAAAAAATATTTATATCGAATTTACAATTGCTAATAAATGAAATTATTTTACTGAATACATGTAGAAAATTTTGTACGAGTTATTGTTATAGAACTCATTTTAGTAATCAGTTCAGTTCAGTTCACTTTTTTTAATTTCTGCTCCGCTGCACGAACAAAATATAACAAAATGTTAAAAGTTTGTGAGTTGTTAAAAGACAGGTCAGAAAAAGGAAGAAGCAACAAAACGAGTTGACGTTGTGACTTGCTAAATGGCGATGAAAAGTGTGACCTATTGTATCATATAGAAGCAAGGTTGCTTCACCTCATTATAAAGTTGTGTAATTATTATAATTCACCTCATTATAATGCTCTTTGCAGTGGATCGCAAATGAATCAAGATAAGCTGAAATTTTCTATCTTACTGTAGACAAAAGAATAAATTTTTTTTTATCTCAACATTGATTCTCTTGACTCACAGGAAAGCAATGGAGGCGCTCATACATAGGGTAAACAATTACCTTGACCTGCTTCGGAGATGCTATGGTATTGCTGTTAGCTTAAAATTTAACAGAGATATGACTTCAATTTAGAACTGCTTGCCAAGACAGCTAAGCAGAGAAAAGTGCCGCAAAGTGTCTTTCCCAAGAACACAACAGAACAGCGCCAGTAGGTTTTGAACCGAGACCATGTCGATCGCAATCCCGGCGCTCTAACCACTCGACCACGCTGTCAATTTTCTTTTCAAAACTGATAAAATTAGTGTTTTTGCAAACATTTAACAAAAACTTATCCTAAAATAAAGTCAAAATTTACCAAAAATAAAATTAAAAAATTTGTTTAGGTCAAAAAAGATGGCCTTAGTTATAACAATTGCAAAAAACGAGAGCTGTTGCGATTAAACGCGACGTTTGTGAAAATTAAACTAGTAAATACGATCGAACGCATTGCCTCGATGGCGCAGTAGGCAGCGTGTGAGTCTCATAATCTTAAGGTTGTGAGTTCGATCCTCACTCGGGGCAAGTTTATTTTGTAATAAACAACTTTTAACTCTTTTCTTATCTCAACACAAATACAAAAAGATTTTTGTAGTCATATTTAATTGATATAGTTTGAAAAAAATAATAATATTGTTATTACCATCTTAAGTGCCTCGAGTGAGGATCGAACTCACGACCTTGAGATTATGAGACTCACGCGCTGCCTACTGCGCCATCGAGGCTACGTTTAGTGCAGTGATATGATTAGTTAATGCTCACAAATTGTCGCGTTTTTTTTTTTTCCATTTTAAATTTTTCAATTAAGCAAAATTGCTAAAATGCTTCAATTTCTTTTACAGTATATACTAAAGGCAAACTAAACACCTATTACAAAAAATTTTACGTTGACAAAATAAAGTAGTACATTTTAAATTTTTCCTCAAATTGAATCTTAAAATGTAACCCCTTTATCTTTTTTGCACTAAACGCTCTTTTTATAAAGTCGTTTGAGATTTTTTGTTTATTTTTAGTGTTATAAGGATATAATTTACAACCGTTTGAAAGACCGCCAAACAAACAAGATTAAAGTAAAACATTTTTCAAGGAAATAACGTATCAGTGTCAATCAGTTTTTTTGTTATACGATTGGGCTTCTGAATAGGGTGGGCTGAAAGTTTTAAATTGAAAAGGCAACCTACCTAGTGCTTGAGGTTTGATGTAGAAACACTATTTATAATGAAAAAAGTTAGTGGTCCCTCATATTAGTCGACCCACTCCAAAAGACCCGCGGAAACACTAAACAGTAGTTGGACATGACCGTAGAGATGATCTGATTCGGAATAAAATAAGATCAAGGAAGTTGATGAAGAACTTTGAGTCAAAAAGAAGTTTTAAATTATAGTGTAAGATTGATTTCAGTTCTTATTTTGTATGTTTTTATAATTATTAGACCAACACTAATCATAATTTTACTTAATTTAAAAAAAAAAAGACTTTAAATATTAGTTTTATGTTAAAATGTTTTTGAGTAAAAGATGTTTAAAATTAAATTTTGCATCTTTTTGATGTGTAAACTTTTCATTTTGCATGTAAAATAAAAAGAATTTAGCTATTTTTTTTTCTAATCACCAAAATTTGAAAAAAATTCGCACATAATTCTATAATGTGGAGTAGGTCGACTATTTATAATAAACATTGCTTTTTTTCATCACAAATAGTGTTCTTGCATCAAAAGCCAAAAACTAGAATGATTACCACTGAAAAATAAATTTTTTTTTTTCTATTCAGCCCACCCTAGTTCTGAAGCGTGTTGAAAGGCTATGAAGCCCGGTAATTGACGTTCGCGAATCCCTGCAAAGTGTTTAAATTCTACGCCATCACGTAGTGATCAACAATTTTTGGAATGAATTCTATAAAAATTCACCAAACTTGTATTGAAAGATATTTTAACTCTTGCATGAACCACAAAACCTTCATAAAATTATGCAAACAAGTTTTTTTCCTTTCTTTTTTTAATTAGCCTCGATGGCGCGGTAAGCAATGCGTGTCGTGTTACCTTATTTAAAAAATATAATAGAAGTAAAATTTAATTGACCTCAGTGAGCATTGAACTCACGACCTTCTGATTGTAAAACTCACGCGCTGCCTAGTGTGCCATCATCTAAGAATGAACTAGATATTTCCTTAGTTAATTTTTGAAAAAGCTTTGTGGTTTAAGCAATGAGCTGAAAAGTTTTTCATTCATTTTATTTATCATTTCATTTCATATCCTCTTGACTCGCAGGAAAGCGACAGAGATGTTATAAATAGGGCAAGCAATTACTCCAACCTCCTTCCGAAGATATCAAGATAATCTTGGCCAGTGAAAATTTTTTGTTTGTTTTTTTAGTGTTTTTTAGAGATATGACTGAAATTCAAAGCTGCTTGCCAAGACCGCCAAGCAGGGGAAAGTGTCGTAAAGTGTCATTTTTTTAGATTTCTGTATTATATATTTCTAAGAACACAACAGAATGGCGCGAAAGATTTGTGAAAACGTCTAAAATTTCTCAATTTTTCTAAAATTCAAAAGTTTTTCCCCGAAGTGCGTTCCATTATTTTTTTAGGCAATAAACATTGCAGATCTATATTTCTCGAAAGAATACTGCTTCTATAAAATTTGAAATACACATTAAAAACTCAGTTCAAACTTGCTTCAGAGCAGCATTTCTTCACCTGTGAAAAATTTTTTGACTTTGAAAAAAAGGATTTCAGTTCTACTAACTTTAAATTAAATTAACTTTAAATCAACTTTAAATTTTTTTCTTGGGTTTATTAAAAATGAAGACGAAACATGAAATAAAGATTAAAAAAAAATCTATACTGGCTCTTCACTGACGAGTGCTTTACTCGTACATTGTCGGAAGCATGGTGAAGCGGTTAGAACACCGTGATTTTGATCAACATGGCGTCGATTCAAAACCTACTCGAGCCATTCTATTGTTGCCTTGGGAAAGACAGTTTACGATAATTTCCCTTGCTTGCTGTTCTAAATTTCAGTCATATCTCTATAAAACTAAAAAGCTAAAATAAAAAATTTCAAGCGGACAGCTATATCTTGGCATCTCTTTTAATATTTTTTGTCTACACAGCTAGGTGATATTGGCCTCTGCTTTCCGAAATAAAAATCAGTAATTAGTAGAGCTAGATCTGGTATGCTCTGGCAAAAAAAGCACTACGCAAAAACAAATTTGTAGCCAAACCAGTCATAGCAGTATGTTGCATTGTGGTTATTGAATTTGATCAATGAGTTTCTATTTAACTGAATTGGTTACTTTTTATCATTTTGTATTCGATTGCTTTCATTTGCTTAAAATACAAAATTTATGAAAGAAGGGGGTCATTGATAACATCGGGTTGCCAAAATGAGTCGCCGTAGAAAAAAGGTTGAAAACCACAGATATAAAAAAAATAAATAGATAACATTAACACAGCAATACAAAACATAAAAAAATTAAATCAAATTAATTTTTTAAGTTTTGTATTAAAGAAAAATCAATTTAAAATAAATGAAGGCATTAATCAGTGTTTCTCAACCTGTGTGCCGTGAGAGATTTCCAAATGTGCCACGAAATTAAAAAAAAAAGAAAGTTTATTGCTCCGCAACCTTTTTTTAGTGGACACTACTTTTTAGGAGCAAAGTTAAGTTTGCACTCTGGTCCAAGTGTGCCGCAAATTTTCAGAAGGTAGCAAAGTGTACCGCGGAAGCAAAAAGGTTGAGAACCACTGGCATAGATATTGTAAAATACTACATGAAGTGATGGATCCTGAAAAATGTTTAATTTTGAATCCAAGAAGTTATAAAACTATCAATTTTATTCTCACCGTCCATTTTCTTCACATCTACCAGCGCTCCGGTCAATCCAAATAGGATTGGCTGAAAGACAATCCACATGTGCTCCCACGCGTGAGCCAAAGGTTTCTAAACATTGTGACGTAAAAATCCAATTCGAGTGAGCTAAAATCGATTCGCGCGGGGACATACGTCAAATATTTCACAAAAAATCACCTTCTATTGAGCTAAATGTAATTCACAGACCACATCGGCAGAATCGTTGCTTATATTATTACAATAAACAAATGATGGGGTTTCTCAACTATTTAGAACCAAATAAGATTCAGGACAAAAATTGCTTCTGTACATTATCAAATGATGATATGCTAAAACAACTTAAAATATTTTCTTGTATAATTGGTGTCCTTGAAACTTGTTTTGGAGCAAAGCATTTTTTTTTAAAACGAAGAACATTTTTTCTTCTAACATTACATTCAAGATAACATCAAAGTTTTGGATATTTTTTCGATTTGTGAAAGGTAGGTTAAAAAGCGAAAATAAATTTCCGGTCCGAATGGCAACAATACCTCAAAAGTTCATTGTCCTATAAAAATATATAATTTCTCCCTCTACATGGAGTAATAAGGGGTTAAAACTTTAAAGAATAATCAAGAAAACCTTTTCACAGTGAATAAAAGGCTCAAAAACAATCATAGAAGAATTTTTGTCACGAAACTAATCTTAAAACACACCAAAAATAGCAAAATTTTTTTTTGAAAATCAAGGTTTATTAAAATTTTTTACGACACTGTAAACCATTTTCAGTGACATAAATCTGATGTAAATAAAATCTATTTTAAAGAATTCTTAATAAACTTTATCTCATAATGTATAACCGAACTGCTGTTTTGACTTTGACGTGATCCGGTGCTTTTTTGGAACTAATACAACAAAGAAGTGATTGAAAAATGAAATTATTTGCAAAACCAATAAAAATATAGCTTTAAAGGATGAAGCGAAGAAATTAGACAAAGTCAAGCATGCCACATACCGCTTCTTCTTTCCAATTTATGGAGGCAGTGAATGACATGACCAAAGCACATAAGGTCCCAGCTCCTGCGATTCTCCAATGTTCAGTGGCGAAAACCATAAACGTGCCAATTGACAACAGCAAAAATCCACGACAGAAATTCTAGATCAACACAACAGCTATAAAAAATATAAATAACGATGACTAAAAACTCATTCATTACCTTGTACTTCATTTTTATATGAGGCAAATATGAAATTAACAAGCCTAAAACAAGTCCGGAAAAGATTCCAAGAGCGACTTCAAGTACTGCAATTCCGATTTCTTCTCCAATATGACTGGAGCCTAAGGAAAATTGCAATTTAAACATTTTTTTTATAAAACAAATCACCTTAAGCTGCAATCCAATTTGTTTGGTGACAACCTAATTCTGTTTTCATAATCGTAAACGAGATTTTTAAGGATCAAGACTCGTTTCTACTATGAGCGTTGGCCGTACTGTTTGTTTGTTTTATTGATTTTTTTACTTTTCTAAACGCTTAAGCACGAAAAGAAGAAAAAAACATTAAAACGAACAAAGAATACTCCTGCCAACGCTCGTAGCGAAAACAAGGCCTTAAGCTTTATATCAGAGTTTTTAACCTGGGGGTCGCAAACTCGGTGTGGGTCGTTTTGTTTTTTCTCTGGGTCACGAGACGTAAGCAATTAAACGTAAATATGTAGGAAAAATGATATTTTTAATTATTATTTTAACATTTACTTAAAATTATTCATCGATATCTGATTTATGGTAACATTGACAAGATTATTGGACTAAAATCCTACTTTAAACTTGTTTTGAGGGCAATTGTGAAATTGGCAATTAAATAGAAATAGCTTATTAGGTTATTGTACAGTTCAGAAGAAGTTTTACCAAAGAGCGTGGAAAACAAGCGTTGAAAGGGGCAGTATGATCGTTTGAGTGTCCATAAGCAAGAACAAGGAATAAAAAAGTTATACCACAAAACAAAACAAAACAAAACAAAGGGAGTTTGTAGGTATTCTTAGTAAGTGAGATGCAATAATTTTAAGAATTTTCTGATATAAGCACGTTGTGAAGACATTGCTGGATGACGTAAAATATCTTTTTGGGTAAAGTGTGTTTCTAGATAAACGGATTAGTACAAGAACGGTAGAAAGAATTAACAACAGGCTTGCTTCGACCTTGTAATTGCCTGGCAACTCAATGGTAATTGTCATGTATAAAGTATCATATGAAAGGGAGAAATTTGTGCAAAAGTAGCAATGCATCGTAAAGGAGAGAATTGCAATGCATAAATTTATTAATAAAATCGGTCAAATTTCAATGAGCCAAATATTTAATATAGAAAATAAAAGTTAAAAATTTTTAAAACCAACTAAATCATCACGAAAAATCGATTTCGACCTATAAAGGTCATCACCAGTTTCTTATTCAAATAGATTCTATTCGATTCTATTTGAATAAGAAACTGATGATGACCTTTATAGGTCGAAATCAATTTTTTGTGATGATTTAGTTGGTTTTAAAAATTTTTAACTTTTATTTTCTATATTCAGCTCATTGAAATTTGACCGATTTTATTAATAAATTTATGCATCGCAATTTGATCAGTTGAATAAAATCGTCAATGTGACTTTACTGGAAAAAGGGTAATCGATTTCTATTAAAAGACTTTTAACGTAAAGGAAAGAATTAATAAATTGGCTAAACTAGCATCAAAAGTAATTTGCTTCTTGTTAAAACCTTTTTCATGTTTTCAATGCTTGAACTCGTTCGGTTTGTAACTGACCTTAGTTAAAATTACCAATTTTATTTCTTCTTGCCCGGCTGATTTCAATTTTGCAGGACAACGTTAGAGACGTTAAACTTAGAGCAATTATTAAACGACTAACCTAACTTGCTCTCGGAGATTCCAAGATATTGTCCTCCGCTTAAAGTTTTTTTTGTTTTGTCTTTTAGTTTTCATATAATGATATGTGTGAAATTAAGAACGTCTTGCTAAGACCGCCAAGCAGAAAATAATGGCGACATAAAGTGATTATTTTGTTGTGGTCTTGGTAAAGTGTTTTTGCCAAGGCACAGCAAAATAAAGAGTTGAACTTTTTCTTATTTTATTTTATAAAAAAATGATATAAAATGTTTAACTACAAAAGATGCTTTAAAAGAAAAGACTTTGTTTGCATATTGGCTAATCATTGGTTTTAGATAATCCAGAATTGCAAAAGCAACCATTCGATTTTTGATATTTTTTTGTCTACACAGCTAGGTGAGATTGCCCTCTGCTTTCCGGAAATAAAAAACAGTAATTAGTAGAGCCACATTTATGGTATGCTCTGGCAACAAACCACCATGCATAAACTAATTTGTAGCCAAAACAGTCATACCAGTATGTTGTATTGCGGATATTGAATTTAATCAATCGTTTCTATTTATCTAAATGGATTATTTTTTATTGTTTTTGTATTCAATTACTTTCATTTCCTTAAAATACAAAATTTATGAAAAAAAATGGGTTGTTGATAACCATTGCTTCATATAGCAGACGCCGGTTAATATCCGTAAGCTAATTTGTGATCAGAAATGACTAAGCCAAAAAATGACTAAGCCAAAAAAACTAGTTTTAATTTACTTTCGATGTTCTTATAAATCACCCTAAAAAAAGAAATATCTGGAACGCTTTTACACTCATTCAGGCGCTTTTCCATAAATGGCATTCACCCCAAAACCTTATTTGGATAATCATTATGTGGCTTGCTCGTAATGTAATATTTCTTTTACACAAGCTTTTAAATAAGGAGAAAAAATAAAATATGTAGGCAATGAGAACGAATCAAACAAACAAGTGATCTTAAATTCAACAAGCAAATATAATTGAACTTGTTGCAGTGTAAACAATCACCTACAAATATTTTTTAGAAAAACCAAAGAACAAAACCTGAAGTGCTATTACCTAGATCCATTAAACTTGAATTTAAACTATTGGAATTTCCAAGCGGTGTTGTTTGTGTTGAGTTGTTGGTAGAGTTTAAAAGCGATGTTCTTTCTGTTGCAGATGAATTAGAAGGATTAAATAGTTTTTTGATCTTGCAAAAAAAATTGCAAGCTTCCCCAGATGGCAAAGAAATTTCAAGTAGAATGGTAAAACCGGCTGAAAAATATACAAGAATAGGTGTTCTATTTACAATTAAATGTCTATGTCGTTCACTTTTGAGCAAACCATGATGAAACATTTTAAAATTTACAGCAGGCTAATTTATAAGCCTATTAATAAATTCTTAAAACAAAAGGACATACGAGTACAGGATATTTTAATTTGTACAGTATTTTCTAAATCTACTGCCTAAAATGCACAAAGTATCTAAAATGTATTTTTTCTTTTATTTTGACAGTTTAAAATTATGGTGCCTAAATTTTTTCGCAGGACAACACTTTTTGCTTTCTTAAAGTAACAGCGGACCCCTTAATTTTTAAAGCAAAAAAAAGCAAAAAACTTTCAGAAAAAGTAGAGTCAATATATTGACGAAAGTAGTATATATATATTAAAAGACGTTTTTAAACTTTATGCTCCGAGATTTAAAAAATAAACTTGTCAACAATCTATTGTCATTAAAACTTTGATGCACTTCCAATGAAACAGTTGTAATGGTCCAGATAATTGCTTGCCCTAAGCATGTATAAAACCTCAGACGTTTTCCTGAAAGTTAGGAGGACAAATAAAGAGATAAATAAAAAGAATAAAGCATATTTATTACTTGATAAATTTATATGAAAAAATTTATCTATGTTTCCAAAACTTAAAAGCTGTACCCAACTCCCTTGAAAAATGCTCGCGAATATTACTTAGGGAACCGATGGTTAAAAAACAGTGAAGGTCTTCTTACTGATAGCTAACACATCATCGATTCCAGACGCTGCCATGACAAGAGACGGAACACCTTTCTCGACTCCCAATCCGTGGTCCTGGAGCAGGATCAGAGACGGTACAACCACAGCCGGTGAAACTGCTGCGATTACAAATCTACAAAATATTTTTTGTCATAGGTAGTCGAAATTTTTGACTTACTTTATTTCAACTTATCAATGATAATGAGTTTTTTGATCAAAAAATTGAAAAAAAGTCTATTATATTCTTATTTTTAAAATTTCAACTTTGCTTGGATCAATTTCTTTCACTTTTGCAACTCAAATGCGTAGTCCAAAATTAAACGGAGCAAAAGCTGCTTATCTGAATTGTTAATTTCATTAAAAAAAAAGTAGGAACAAAATTAATAGAAATAGAAATAATAGGTAATTACTCTTGCCATCAAAGAAGAACCAAAAATTAAAAAAAGTTGTTTGTTTCAAGTTTGAAATGTAACATATTTTTTTGAAAATTAAATCTAACTTGAGACAACTTTCTACCAAAAGGGGGCGCGGCATTACATCAATCCAGATCCCTATTCCATAATTTAAAATTTTTGTAAACTATTGAATTTGGAAACAGTAAATCAAGTAAACAACGACCTACTTTTGAATTGCAACCTTGAGAGTGAGAAGCACTAATTTATTCGGATTCGACTAATAAACTCAGCTTACCCCATCATAAAACTCCAAAGAAAAGGCATACTGAGGATAAGGTGTGCAAAGACCCCGATGCAGCAAGTCTCCACTATGCATGGCATGAATGCCAGTCTAATGACAGCCCACTTGACTTTTTGCATCGCCTAAACAGGTGTTTCACTATTAAAACTCACAAGTTTTTATAGTTACTGTTTTATATAGTAACGTTTTTCGTTTCAATAAGCATGTGATTAGAAGGGAGTAAATTGCCCTAAAAATGTTTTTGGGAGAATTTTACAGCAAGGTAAAATTATTGGGTTAAATAGAAGGCGTTCATACCCACACACAACATATACCACGACAACAACTACGGTAATTATTTTTTCTGTAACTGCAACTCTAAATTTGTTACCATAGGATAAATTGTGACTAGTTTCTATTTGACCCTGACAAAAATTACTAGTTACAGTTACTTTTTAAATTGAAAGATATTTTTTGCAAACACAACCAATGCCAGCTGGATTTAAAGTTTTGACTTTTTTGTTTAGAAGTAAATTTGAGATTGCAAATCTAGTTTTTAAACAGATGAAATCAAAGTAAAAACAAAAAAGTAACTGTATCTAAAATTTGTAATTTACCCACCATTGTTTATACCTTAAAAAGATTTTATTTCTATTTCTCTTATAACTTAACTAGATGTGAGTGAAAAAGTAAGCATAAAATTTTTTGTCTAGCTCTAAATTTAATAATTGTAAGCACACTAGGCACCTCCCTGTATTTCAAACAAAATTATCCATTCTGTAAAATTATCTTGATAACTTTTTTAGGGGTGAGCATTATGCAAAATATAAACAGAAGAGCTAGCTTAATGATTTCGTATCAATTTTTTCATTCACCTTGGAATCAATCTCCAGTCCAGCTCGAGTGATGATGACTGTCAAAGCGAGCTTTCGGAGAATCGAACTTACGCTAGAATTGATCGGCTCAGCAACGTTTCCCGGAAAAGGAAGATTTCTCAACATCAAACCCATCAAAAGTGAAGCTAAAAATATGATTGTGACTTTATACAGAAAAACGTTTTTTTGCCGACACCAAACAATAAAAAAAAACGTAATTTCACTTACAGTAATTTATTTTTATTATGTTTTTGCTTTTAATTGAGGCAATGCAACAGTCGGGCACATAAAAAGTTTAAAGGTTTAGTCGCTTTAACCTCATTATGTTTAACAAAGTTAAAATCGGGTTAAAAAGATGAGAGATTAATTACTGGTGTATACATGTAAACTAGATTAGATTTTTACGGTGGGAAAATATAGTGTAGTTAAACTTTAGACCAACCATACAAAAGAACTTGTTCAAAGTTTAATGAAAGCCGGTCTTGAATTAGGGAAAAAAGCACTTGGTCATTGTTGACATAAAGTTACAAGGCCTATTAATCTGAACATTGTTTGAATAGTATTGACGTCGCGCATGCAGTTGAGCTTTGTCAATTTACGTCATTGGAAGCCCGTTATGTAAATAGGCTGAAACACTGGATTGGCGGTTCAAAGTCACGGTGTAAATAAAAAGATAAATTTGAAAATTGGACGAAAAGAAACACCAAAAACTTAAAAAAATTCTAAGGCTTTGCATTTAGATGTAGTAAAGTGTCGTCATTCAACACTAAAAACCGAAAGAGAAATTAACTTCATGCTTACCTAAAAGGGGAGGGATAGGGGGAAATCGCGGGGGTGTTGGTATTTTCACAACAAGTTTTTCTGCAGCAATGCTTAGGAGGATCGTAACAACTAACCCAAACAAACTTTTCTGGGGCTTCATTTTATTTGGAAAAACAGACCAAAGCGCGCCCAAAAACGAAGCCAAAACTAAACCTGAAACATAAAACAACGTACTTTTTAGGGATAATTGTTAAAGCCTCCTCCTTTATAAAATATCTCAGATTAGGAAAAAATATTTTTTAGTTTTTCCCGTTCTGGGATATTTAATAAAGAATTGAATACATTGAAAACATGGCTGCGGGAAAAAACAAGGACAAGACAATGTTTCTTGCTTTTTTTAATATCCCTATTAAAGCTTAAAACAAAAAACAAAATAGAAGCCTAGCGTGTCCTTCACGCTTGAGCAATTAGTTCATTGCTTAGACCGGGATTTTTGTAACATTTTTTAGTTTCGAAACCCACAGACTTTTTATTTTAGCTCACGAAACAATTAGTCCAAAAGTAAGAAAATTAATGACTTTTAATCTTGCACATTACTTTTAAAGAACTGATGCTGCTGAAGTGACTGTCAAAACATAACATAGCATTAACATATGAAATTTAAAAAATTCTCAAAACACATGTGAAGGTTAGGACACACTGATGAACACGCACTTACAATTCGTCATGTTTATTGCTCAGCGGAAAACTTTGAAGAACGTATTCCGCGGAACACAACTCAGAAATATTGTATTAATTAAAGTTAAATGAGATAATAAAATGAAATAATAGAAAAGTTTGAAATGTTTTAGATTTTACAAAAAATTAAAATCTTGCAATAGTTTGTCTGGCGAAAACACTTAACATGCTATAATTCAATTAAAAAGCAAACTTGCTAATTACTATCATTTTCAGAAAAGGCTACCAAATTGGTTAAGCTGTTGCACCAGTAGTTTTGCTCTCAAGGGTGGCTGCTGACTAGAAGACCGAAAGGTCAAATCGCAGTCTCCCTGCGGCTAAATTTTCTTTTATTCTATTTTAGTGTTGCACTTTCGTATCTGTATTATTTTTTTCCCGCAAATAAAAGTATGTTGATTGATTGGTTAATTAAAACCAAAAATTTTCAAAAATTGCATATTTTTGAATGAACCCTAGTGTGGTAATCAACTTCCTAACTAAGAGTGACGTAATTGCCACAAGTTTTTGTTTCTGTTTACTTTTTTTTTGTGTAGTGTAGTTAGAACAAGGTTGCCATGTTTGGAAAGTGAGTGACGTCAAATCGAATCAGTTGTGATTAGACATAATAAAATGAAAGGCAAGCTTTTTATCTACTTCTTAATGCATTTCAATTTTTGAAACAAAATTATTCTTTTATTCTATCCACAAAATTAGATAACCGAATTATTTTAGAAGGAAAATCTTCAAATTACAGCAATACAATTTGCTGTGCTGTTTTACAGATTTTGCAACCAAACGCTTTGTTAAAAATACAATAATAATAATGAATGAAAATGTTCATTACTTAAAAATTTTTAAATTTTACTTTTAAAGAGACTCTCAACTGCGAAAGGACTGCTTCACATACTACTCTATTGACTTTGAATTAAAAAAACATTATTCAAAACTTTTTTGTTTGACCAATAAATTTTTTGATCGCGCCAAACAAAGAAAAAACGATGCCGATCAACCGACAGCGACGACGTAATTAAACGTCGTGTCGCAAACTTAGTTATGTCTATGCTGATTGTTGTTTTCGTAGATTTCCGTTAATTTCAAACCCATCTTACCCCATGTCAAGTATTTTATTGGCCAGCCACGAGGAGGCGATACCCCCCTTTTCCATTGTCTGAGAAAGTTTCTTTGTTTGTTTTTTCTATTGTCTAAGTGACTCTTCAAAATATTAGCCTGAGAAATTTTTCGTAGTTTCATTTCGTCAATTTCACTACTGATAGTTGACAAAGAGTTTCTGTATTCCATTTTTTCTGTTTAAAGTTGAGTAAAGCAATTATTTATTTGCAAAAACAAAGGTACTAAACAAGGTTAAACTGTTAATTTGAAACATCAATAAATCAAACAGGTCTTACATATTTAAAATTTATTATTTATTTCTATCATTTAAAATTACAATAAAGTTTTTATTTTCAGACAGCACCAAACAAAAATATTACTTCAATTAACGCCAAAAATATTTTGTTGCTTTACCGGAACTAATAACGCGATTTCGGCCATTTTTGTTTTGCCGGAACAAGGTTTCATACCCTTTCCGGTTTACTTTCTTTAATATCCTGATTTATATAGACCAGTGCTCCGCTAAGTTTTCGCGGTCACGGCACACATAAGAAACTTCCACAATATTTCGCTCAGATTGACCAAAATGAAGAGTTCGCTTTTTTGGTCTTCGCTAGATTTCTAAAGCTTTTTTTTTTGTTTAAAGTAACCAGAACCTCATTACACGCACAAAACAAGTTTCCATTGTAGAACAGACCAAAATATATATACATGTATATTTATTTATTAGGTAAAAACCTACAAATAAAAATTGTGTAGTTTTGTCAATTTTTATGTGCAGTGTTTTTACCTAAATAAATATAAATTTGCTTTAATTCTGATCATCGAGCATAGTAGTAGCTGAATTAAAATCACTTATCTTCTTATATGTATAAATGGCTAGAGATTTAATTTTTTTTCCTTTATATATTAATATATAAGAAATAGCTTTTTTTTGGTCGCTTTTTGACGTTGCTATAATTCCTAGTTTTTTCTAGATTTGGAAATACATTTTTTACATTTGCTTTTCTTTTACAACCTCAGGTTGATAAGAAATATATTCTTTACAAGAGATATGATTTCAAGAACATTTGCAAACAACCAAGCTTTTAATGAATGTTTTGTGGGTATCTGTTTCTTGAAAGTACTTTCAAAATCTACCATAGATAGGGATTTCTTTTATTCTATAACAAAATAAAAAAAAGCAAAGCCGTAATAAAACTTAAATAAAGTCAATCCATAAAATTTCGTAAAAAATTTTTTCCACATTGGCAAAAAATATCGGTCCATCTATTCATAAAGCTTGATCAAAAATTTTTTATTTGAAGGAATACAATTTTGCTTTATCTGTTCAAGTCGTGTTTCTTTCGCTTCTACACCGAACTTGCTTACGAGGGCTCGTTATATAAGGCCATTGTTTAAACGGTTGAGAGAAGATTAGAACAGGTTGAAAGGCTCAAAACATCACATGGCTATGACTGAATTGACACTTGTAATGTTGTTATTGTAACTGACTTACCTAAATGACGTAATTGCAGATTTTTAGAACTGCAAAAGTTTATGTCATTATTAGTCAATGTTTCGTAAATTGTGGTAGTTTATGTCCTCCTTTCTGGTTTTCTAACATCTTTAAACTCCTTTCTGCTCCCTGTTCTATACAAATAAGATGCGTTTCTACGGCATTAAAAGAATTGTACAAAGTTTTTTTGCCACTCTATTGAAAAAGTTATTGCTACAAATAAGTTGAAGAATGCTACAAGTCTATTAAATAATATAAAAAGACTATTTTTTTATTGTATTCAATGCTTTTCTGTTATAGCCTGTTTTTTTGCCTTTGAAAAAATACTTAGAGTTGAAAAAAAAGCTGTTGACTTTTTATTCAAGATCAACTTGACTAAAATTGATATTTTTGGCAAGTAATTTGTATCATAATCTATTAATATTAGAACACGAGTGTAACATAATTTATTGCTACATCTATATCGCTTGATTGTTGTTGGATTCATATAAATCTTAAGTATTGCTTTATATCATAGAGGCAAAACTTTAAAAACATTAAACTTCTTAAAAATTTTTCTTCACCTTCAATGGTTTAAACCAAATATTGGAATAGTGATACGAAATTAAAAAAAAAACCGTTATTGCAAAAGCTATGTAACTTAAATTATAAACAAGTGAAATCTTTACTATCATAGCCTAGTGGTTCCCAAACAGGGGTTCGCGGATTCCTGAGGATTCAAGAACAACTTCTAAGGAGTTAGTGCAAAATTCTATGGTTTTAAAATTAGAAATTATTTATTTGTTATAAAATTTATTGACTTAATGTGCTAAGTCGCAAGGAAATCGAAGCTTTGACCACGTCACCATTTCTGGCAATTTTGTTTAATTTTTGTTTTCAATTTTTTTGAATTTTTTTCATTTTAAAAATTAACGGAGTCTGCCATTATTTAAAGAAAGCAAAAAAAACCTGCCAGCTAAAAAGTTTGAAAACGACTGACGAAAACGCCAAAAAGACGTTCGTAAAATCGGTCGTAAAATGGTTTTGTTGAAAACATCTGCTAAAAAGTAAATTTTTTACAAATACGAGGTTACCAGATAGGTCTAAATCATCTTTGTCGCCGATGTACGATACATCATCTTTAAACTTTCTGCGCGCTCATTACAACCAGCAATTGTGGTTTGTGTTATTACCACGGAAAACCAAGTTTTAAGTATGAAAAATATTATAAACCATATTTGCTGGAGTTTTTTCAAAAAAACCGTTAGGTTTTTGAAGTGAATTTTATGAACAAAAATGATTAGTTATTAATCATACTTTTAATTTTGTTCTAAAAGCAGCTGGTAAGGTTAATCACTTAAAACATTTATCGTCAGCATTACTTACAAGGCAACTGCAACCTATTTGCAACTCTGCAAGTAAAATATAAATTTAAATAAATATTTTTTTAAGTTTTTACATATAAGGGGAAAAAATGACGTGTGTAGTTGTATTAGTTGGTCTTAATTTTGTAGTATATTTACACATTATTTGTTGCATCGCCGTAATATCAAATTGACTCTTCTCCTTTTTTGCTTTGATCAAAATATTCAAATTCTACTTACAAACACATACAATAAAAGTAATTGACAGATTTTTCTCGTTTATAAAAACAATCTTTTATTTCAATTCAAATATTCATAAAATTTAAACTTAATAATCAGAAATTACGAAAGTTCTTATCTCTGACTAAGTGAATAGATTTCCTGGTGTCTTTCGATTTTGTAAATATACAGGGTGGGCCCAAAGTAGGTATACAGTTATTAAACTATTTTTTATATACCTTGAAGTTACTTAAAGTGCACTTATGTTACTTGATAAGTACAACAAACATTGAATATTTCTCAGAATATTTTGCAAATTTATTATTGTTTTAATATGTATTTTTATAAAAAAAAAAAAAAACAGTTTCGTAAACCTTGGTTTTATTTGAGGGGTAATGGCAAACAATGTAAAACAAGAGCAAAGAAAATGGATATTAAAGAAGTACTGGAAATATGAAAATGCTGAAACGGTACGTACAGCATGGCAAGAAGCCTTTCACCCTCTTTAGCCTTCACGCCTGACAATTTATTACTTGAGGAACAAATTTGATAAAACCAATTCGGCAAGTTATGCACCAAAATCTGGATGTCCTAAGACTTCCACGACTGACGAAAATAAGACGTTAGTGGCTGCGACATTTATAAACAGTCCAAAAAACTCTATACGACGTGCTTTCGCAGAACTCTCCATGCCAAGAACAATATTGCGACGCTTATTGCATAACATGAAATTATAACCCTTGGTACAGAGTCTTTTGGAGGACCAACCAGATACCAAGATGCAGTTTTGCGAAAAATTGCGTGACCAATTTGTTGGAGTACAAGTTGGAACTTTGGATAAGATCATCCGGTCAGATGAAGCTTGCTCTAAATCGGGGTGATCCAAACCCAGGACCGCGCTACGTTACATTTTTTTGTGGCCCGCGTTACATTTGGTGGAATAGGTACGTAACAATCGGTGAACGTCGTAATTAAAAGCATCGCTTTTTGATGTAGTTTTTTTATAATTTTCTATTGATTTATTGTTACATCACTAGCGTCTTTGTTTTATTATACTCGTAGTAGGCTACTAGTCTGTGTGTCATGGCTATTTGAAACAGTCAACTGAGAGTAGCCTAACTAGATTATTTCTAATTATGTGATTATAATATAAAAAAATTTGTTATTTGAGTAGTATGAAGATATTTCTGTGTGTTCAACGATACTTTAGTTATAGTGCATTGAAGGGTGCTCGATAACCAGACAGTTAGACTTAATTAATTACCGGTATTTATTTAAAAGTAATTGAAACAGATAAAAATTAATTAACATTGAAATAGATAAAAATTAATTAAAATATAGATTTGAGTTTATATTTGTTTGTTTGAATTACTTTTAAATAATAACGCAAATTGTAATTTATTCACCATCGTTTTGCAGTGGTTTGTAAGTTGTTTTGTAAACATGAGTTTAAAAAGAAAGCTAACGCTAACCAATTCGAACAGATTTTTTAACTTGGTATGGGAGGAAAAGTACTTGTTTGTGGAAAACAAGGGTAAGCCGCAATGCTTGGTATGTCTGCAAGTTGTGTCAGTGTCAAAAGAATACAATTTAAAGCGGGATTACAAAACAAGCCATAAAAATCAACTTGAAAAATACGAGAGAGCTGCAAGGGAAGCGGTTGTAAAAGATCTGAAAAGTAAATATGACAGGCAAAGAAGTTGTATGAATAACTTTACCAAAACTACTTTATCTGACCAAAAAGCATCTTACGAAATTTCTTTAATATTACCGAAAAATGGAAAAGCGTTTAGAGATGGTGAAATTATAAAGGAGTGCTCAATTAAGATGGCCCTTGCCTTTGGTGATGAAAAAATGGCAAAACAATTTGAAACCGTGCCTCTCTCTCACCAAACCGTTGCAAGAAAGGTGATGAAATTAAGTGAACATGTGTCTGCAAAAACTAAAGACATATTTTAGCAGTGTAAATATTACTCGCTGGCTTTGGACGAAAGCACCGATGTTTGCGAAGTTAGCAGCTTCTAATTTTTATCCGCACCATCGATGAAGAGTTACTTCAGACAATTCCACTTCATGGTACAACAAAAGGTTCAGACATTTATAACAGTCTTGTGTCTGTCGTCAATGCGTATGGTGGCTTTGAAAAGTGTTCCAGTGTCGTGACAGATGGCGCTCTGGCGATGGTTGGGCGAAAAACTGGATTGGTTGGCCTGTTAAAAAGTAATGGTGTGAATTGCCCAACATTCCATTGTATCATCCACCAGGAAGTATTGTGCACTAAGACCTTGCAAATGAGTGACATCATGAGTGGCGTAATGGGAATAGTGAATGTCATCAGAGGTGGAAATAAGGCCCAAAGACATAGAAAATTTGTTCAGTTTTTGAATGATATGAACGCGAAATATGAAGATGTGCCACTGTATTCCAAAATTCGATGGTTGAGTGCAGGAAACACGTTACAGCATTTCTTTGCTTTGCGCAAAGAAATCTTATTTTTTCTGCAGGACGAAATGGAAGGAATGGAAAAGTATGAAACCCTTTTGACCGATGAAAAGTTTATCACTTCCTTAGCGTTTATTACAGATTTTACTAGTCAACTGAATATTTTGAACAAAAAGCTCCAACAAAAAGATCAAACGTGTCAACTTTTTGAACATATTGAAGCTTTTCGAAAGAAGCTGAAGCTACCTTCAGTCGACTTATAAAACAATGTTGTTACTTGCTTTCCATCTTGTAAAGAGCTACTCGCAGAGGGAAAAACGGTAGAGTTTTCTGCTTTTGCAGATATGCTTGATAACGTGAGCAATGAGATTCGCTGAGTTTGATTCGATTAAAGAACAAATTGAGCTCTTCATCAATCCCGTTGAAATACAAATCGAAAGTCAAGCTGCATTTCAGTTAGAATTATGTGATTTGCAATCAGATCCCTTTCTCCGATCAAAGAAGAATGAGAGATATGAAGCATTTTGGAAGCTTGTAAATATTGAACAGTTATCAAAGTTAAGAGATTTTGCTTTGAGAATGCTGTCAGTGTTTGGCAGCATCTATATTTGTGAAAGCACCTTCTCCGTCATGAAAAGGCTAAAATCAAGCACAAGAAACAGACTGAGAGACGAAACGTTGGACGCTTGTTTGCGATTATCAACAACTAATATTGATGTTGACATTGAAAGATTACTTCAATAATGTCTAGTCATTAAATGTGTTTCTGCAATAAAATTTTTTTGTCATGGGATTTGTGGTGTTTACTGGCCCGCGAACTAAACAAAAATATTTTCGTGGCCCGCGATGCCGGCAACCTTGGACCACCCTGCTCTAAATTATCTGGTCATGTGCACAGACATAATTGTGTATATTGGACTGATAAAAATCCCATTTTCGCCATAAAAACTCAACTACACCAGCATGGTGTTTGCATTTTGGGGCGCATTATCTAGCGAAGATATTTTGGGACCTGTTTTTTTGATGGATGTGTGAATGGTGAGAACTACTTGGAAATCCTTTGTGAAGTGGTAGGGCCGTAACACCAAACCAAACCTAACTTCGATGAAATTTTCTTGACAGGAATGAAGAATGTTGCAATGTTGCTGGAGAACATTTTGAGCACCTGAGAGATTAAACAGTTTCTATCTAAGATATAACTAGCATTCTTAAACTTTAAAGGTGCCAACAAAAGAACTACAAATCTACTTTTGAACCTAAGCCCTACATTTAATAACTGTATTCCTACTTTGGCCCAACCTGTATAAATGATACAAATTGATAATGTTGCAACTTCTAAAGCCCGCTGAAGCAAATGAAACCAAAAAATGTTCGGAATTCGTAACAGTATTAAAATATTTAAATATTAAAAACAATTAAAGAAAAATAAAGTTAAAAATTTGAAAAAAGTTTAAATTTTACTCATGAAATTTTACTTACAAAAAAATATTTTTTCTTATTTTGGAAATTTTTCAAACAGCCATAAATAATTTGAAGGTTCTGCATCAATAATCCACAGTGTACTGAGAGTTTTGAAACTTTCTAGACTGGATATTGCCGCACATCACTCGTAGAATCTCGTCTACGCCTTCTTTTTAAAACATCTGAAGCACTAATAAATATTCTAGAGGTTTTGCAATATTTCCCATGTTTGTATCTCTCCTGGAAACTTTTCACGCCCTTGAGATGTGCGCACCCTCAATTTAAAAATCTTTTGATATATATGATTTTTCGGGAAATCTGCCAATGCTAACAATGCAAAAGTAAAACTTATTCTCACCGTAAAAATGCTTAATTGAACTGAAAATATATTTCTTTATGCTTGTTTTGTTATAAAAGCAATTTCATAAAAAATCTTGATTGTTGATACATAAATGTAGTTTTTTACACCCATGTGGGAGCTTTTACTAGCATTACAACGTTTAAACGAGGCCACTCTCCTTTCCAACAATTATGACTCTGCTCAAAACAGAATGCAACATAAAGGCCACTACAGCCATAAAAAGAAGCTGTGCAAGGCGCACTTTTCTTCATCTTTCTAACTGTGATTTGCTGATTTACGGAAAAACAGAAAATTTTAATCTTACCCTGATGAAAAAATTCTATCATAACTTCGTTTTTTACTTATCTGTGAAAGAGCAAATAATAAATGTGATAAACTGTTATTTTCATGAGTATGCAAATATCGAAGCTGTTTAAATTGCACTTTATTTTTTTCGGACTAAGCTCAGAAAAAATGTTCTAACAAAATAATCGAAGGAGCAAATGTAAATACTGACTAAATTCTGACTAAAAAAACACTAAAATAATAATCAAATAGCAAATATTAACTATGTTTGCATAACTCAGCGTAAGTGTCAAAAGCCTTTGCTCTTGCCGTACTTTTCTTCTGCAAAACTGTATGGTTAAGTTCTTTTAATAATTAAATTTCAGCAAAGAGGTTGGTTTCTTCAAACACACAACAATAGCAAAAAGCAGCCATAGCGAATTTAACAACCTTAATTTTTTATTAAAAAACACTTTTAAAAATTTCCATACAAAAACAAACGCTTTTGATGTGCTAAAATCAACATCGTTGCTACAATTTCTAGCAATATTAATTTTAAATTTGCACAAACACAAAAAAATAAGTGTGTTTAAATTTAAAGTTATTTTTTCTAAAGATTGAGGAAACCTGATGAGGGCTTAAGTAAACCGAAAATCTTTCTGTTTTCGCATATTAATTTTTTAAAATAAATTTTCGAAACCTGGCAATTAGCAAAATAGGTTTTCTCTGAAATAATTTAGGCTTCCGTGTTTTTCAGTAATGCCTAACGTTCAATGCTTAACACTTTGTTGAAATTAGACATGTTTTAAGTATTTGTCTTTCGAAAATTGTTATAAATTGGTATTTGCTGATTATCAGTCGAACTGCTTCGGTTAAGTCCGAGAAAGTCAAGTTACGTCGATGAATGATAGTGACAACAACACAGAAAAACAGATCGACGCTATAAAAATAACGTAGTTTCTCGAAAATTTTCTTAAAGTTTCTTCCTTTACTAGAGGATAGCTGCGGTGATTTAACTAATCGATTAACTATTAAATGGCATTTTGATTTCATTGATATTTTAATGGTTTTTAACGTTTTTATTAATAGAACCATTTAAAAATCATGGGTAGGATATAAAGTTATTTAAAAACTTCTTCAGTTGTTGAGCCAGATTGCCGACAGCCTGCGTAATAAATTAAAAAAATATCACAGCGAGTCAAAAGTTCATAAAGACATTCTTTAATTTTGCCTGGCATAAAAACCTACGTTTTTTTATTTTCTTTTTAGTTATTCGAAAACAAGAATATTGCTTACAAAACCCCCTTCCGAGACTGAATGCTCTCAAAACGTTTGTTCATTGATCGGACAATGGTAGAGCAAACACTGTGATGAAAAAATAATCGCTGTTCCTGTGATTATTTTTCGATAATCACGGGAACAATTTATCTTTTCTATGAACAGGTACAACAAAAAACAGAGTTTTTTTTGAATCTCGCGTTTTCGTCAAATATTTTTGTACTTTGAATATCGAAAGAACAATATGTCAAAGACTCGTTTTCACTACAAGCGTGGAATAGCAATTCTTTGTTTTTTTATTAATTTTTTTATTTTGCTTAGCGCGTAAGTGCGGAAAGAAGTAAAAAAATCACTAAGACAAATTAATAAGCTCATTTCAAGCTTGTAGTTGAAACGAGCCTTTAGTTCAACGTCTCTTTAAAGTTTTCTGCCCTCAACAGTTTTAGTTACGACGTTCACTTTTTCATTTTTTTACAGAAATAATTAAATACAATTTCGCATCCAATCTATGTTTTCTAAAATGCCTTAAGCGGCAAAACATACAGTACATGACAATTGAAATATCAATAAATTGAAAATAAGTAGTTTAAGACGTGTGCAAAAACTTTCACTCCAAGTTTATTCTAAAAAAAGCTCTGACAGATGTGCAGTCCAGTTTAAAACTAAATGCTTTTGATAAGACTAACGATGAAACAATTTTCACCACTGTTTTGTTTGATCAATTTCCGATATCATCAGCTATTGTATTAGAAATTTTTTCTTCAAAATCTATTTGGTAATGAGCGTATCCCATTCAAATTCTTTTCTAAACTCTTTTGGTTCATTTAAAATTGTTTTTGACTTTACAAAAGCAAAAAAAAAACAAAAAGTACAAATTTTAATAGCAATAGGTATAATTGGCTTTGATTATTGGTTTTGAATTTCTTCATCAAATGTTTGGCTCATTGAACTTAAACTGATTTTATAAATTATTTTATTGCAATTTGACCAATTAAATAAAATCGTGAATTTAACTTTGCCGAAAAGGGTAATAGATTTCTCTTTAAAAGGTGTTAATATTACAAATTTTAATTTATTTTAAATTATTTTTGTTATTAAAAGACAGTTTAATAGAAAGGGAAACAAAAGTATAAAGCTAAATTAAGTCATCAGATTTGTATGAAAAGAAGCACTTAGAGATTAAAATTTAGTGGTATTGCTTACCAAGCATCGATCTTGTTAATAGCTTAAATGCGCAAAAATCAGCAAAGTATTTCTATTTAAACTGATTTGTTTCGTCAGCACTCAACCAACGTTTTTAAAAGAGATTAAACTGTTCACAGAAACAACTGCTTAAAAGCTCGTTGTTACTGATTGCAGAGACGTACCCAACGTCGAAAACCAGGTGAGCTTCTTTATTAAATGTCACCGAAGCAAAATTAAGTAAACAAAGAACAAAGGCATAGCGATCACTGAAGAAATTGAACAACTTCTAACGAATGCCGCACTTCCGAATAGCTAAAGCAAACCCGAAAACAATCTAATTATAAAACTTAACAAGTGATCGTACAATCGCAATAATAAGAATTAAACTAAACTTATTAATTAACCCTTACAAGCACGATTGACTACATTCTGTAATCATTGCATCTTTGTAGTCTGGCCGCTCTTGCTGTGGCGGAACTATAGCGTTGTATTTCAACTACGTGAAGGATTCTATGAGTTGTTTTTTGTGTGTGAAAAAAAAGATTAAGATTTGTAATTGACTACAAAATATAGTCATTTTATTTTGCTGAAAATAAGACAATATGCAAGTTCATTGCAAAACAAAATAAATCATGCTGGAACAAAAAAAATACTTCAATAAGAAAAATAATTAAACTTGATTGATCTTTCTTAAAAAATAGCTCCAGTGACTGGAAACTTTTAAACCTGGATACCATTGACAGAAAGAAAATTAAAATAATCTGGTAAATCAAGTCACCGCAATTCAGCTTATACATACTTGCATGCGATATTTGACAGAAATAGGTTTAGAATGGTTTGTATGTCTGCACATAAAATCATTGTAGATCAGATAGTTTAACTGAACTTTTAAAACAAGCAGGTGTTCCAAACAAAAAAAAAGTCAAAACAATTTCAGTTGCTTTGAAATTTTCAATTAGACGTGTTGATTGTTGATTAAACCGCGTTGATTATAATCATAGCGCTCTTACCTGTCTGCTCCAATATTCTGTACTTATAAAAATATACAAATGCCAAAAATTGTGTAAGTGACTAAAAACTAGTTATTTTCGTGTTTCTTTATTATGCTATTATAGGACAAATAACAATTTTTCCTTTGAAAATGACTTCAGAGTCAAAAAGACCAAGGAAGATGTAGCTAGGCAACAAACAATACGCACTGGTCAACAAAAATATATACCTGAAGCAATAAAAAAGATGTTTTAAAACCTTAAATGTAGTCAATCTCTTTCCTACGTGTATAAATCTTAGCGCTCCGATAAGAATTAAGTAAAATTGTATCTGTCCAAACCAGAGGTCAGTAACCTTTTGCATATCACAGGCCAAAACCAACTTTATAACGTTATGGCAGGCCGCACTTTTTTCCACCTACCAAAACCTTTCTTGGATTAAATGAACGTCTCAACTTGTCTCAACATAGGCAGCGTCACCAACAGAGGTAAAAAGAAAAGAGCTAGAAAAGAGCTATATTAAATAAAAAAAGTGCTATCTAGTTCTAACTTATTATTAAGCGTTAAATTTGCATATACCTGTATATTGATTTAATTAATAATTGATTAAAATTCATTATTTTCTTCAATAGCATTAAAACTATTCCGCACCATCATTTACCATTTGATTTTCAAAAAAATAACTCTGACAAGTGCCATTTTTTTTCCAAAGTTAGATTAAAAATTTATATTCTTGGCAGCATTTGCAATGAATAAGTTATTTTTTTATTTTAATAGGAGATAAACCATGAAATAAAAGTTTTAGGAAAAATTAAAAAGACATTTTTAGATTAGCCTTATAAGCATTGTCACTTGACTGGTTGATTTTTAAATTTCAGACGTTTCTTTGATATTTCAAAATTGTCCGTTTGTAGGCCTACCTGCTTCATAAAGTTTTGTTTATTATTGTTGTGTTCTTTCCCTCGGCAATCTCCCTCCTTGTTATCGTGGAATATTGCGAGGCTGCGAGGGCCGAGGATAACGAGGCGAAAAATTACTACTGAGTAAAGATAATATATTACAAGATTACACGTTTATAAACCTTTATTAGAATAATCATAAAGCGGGCAAAAAATAGAGCCAAATGTTCCATTTTTGGGCTAAAAATGCGCTAAAACTAAATGTAAAATTTAGTCGGCAAAAATCATAAAAAGGGCTAAATTTGGCCAGTTTAACCCGTTTTGGGCTAAATTAACAACTCTGAACACAGGGGATGCAAAAATGCAACAAAATACTTGCGTGCGCGCCCAAGGTGTGCGGCGACATAATAGGAGCTGGTCTTTTTTTCTTTTTTTGATCCACACTAATTATTTAGACGTAACTGTAGCAGCATCACACAAATTTAAAGTGAAGACTCTTTTTTGGTTTTTAGCAGTTTTTTGAGACGGGAAAAGAGCAACGTCTCTAAAATTTAAAGTGAAAACCTTTTTCTGTTTGACAACAGATTTTCTACTTGAAAATAAAGCGTTTTTGCACACCTGCTGTAACTACAGATGTATCACAGTTTAATCGCAGCATAGATTGTTTGAAATTGTTACGTCAAAAAATAGGATCGCAAACAATCTATACGGCCGGCAGTCTTCTTTTAATATTTAACAAACAAGTCACGGGCCGGATGATTTTGCTTGACGGGCCGTAGGTTGCCGACCTCTGGTCCAAACTATAACTTGACAAACATACAACTTAAAATATTCAATCACAATCCAATAATTTTTATAAGCCATAGAGAAAGAATTATCCTCGTCTCTGTCTCTTACACTAGATTTTGAATTTATGAACCAAATTTCTGCAAACAATCTCTTATACGCTCGTAATAATTAGGTTCTACCTTTAAAATGATTGTATTTTCCCAATCCATTATGTGATCCGCAGTCAAGGAATGCTCGCAAATTGCTGATTGGTCAGGTCTTTAATATTTAATGCATCGTTTACGTTTATTTAACCTAGATTTTAAACTTCGTCTTGTTGTATGATACTTGTTGTACGATATAAATAAAATTGAAAAATTAAACCGGAAAAATTATCTTTTTTTCACCCAGTTTTGTGGAGAAGGAACATAATTGTATATAGTTTTAGAGCAACTTTTAAATCAAATTTATTAAATAACCTTTGAAATTTTGCACTTATTTCACAAATATATGTTAAAACAGTGAAGCAAAGAAATTTTGTCTCAGGTTTAGCAGACCCATTTGGATGTCAATTTTTCTGAAGCTAATACATTCGAGGATAACCATTGGGCATTAAAACTCGTCGAATTTCATTTTGATAGGATTTTTTGGCTTTGTTTGAAATATGAGTGTTCACTCGATTATATAGTGTATTTGCAATAGTGAATTTTAAAGACGAGAAGGTAAGAGGAGAAATCTAAACATCTGTTGCGGTGTGGAGGTTTGATTTATAAAGTTTCTTGTATTAAAGTAAACAAAATAGGCCTACAGAAAAAAATATCTTAGAAGTTCAGCCTCAACATCGTCATCGCCTGAAGAAAAAAACGCGTCAAACGAGGAGCTGAGAGATTCTGTCACAAGATCCGTTTACTTGTCGCCAGCAAGATCAGAGAAATGCTTAAGATGATCTAGCATTTCAACATAAGCCGCTTTTCTTTGAATCTGCTTCGATCGGATTCCATCAAGATACAAAACTTTTCGTTGATGTTCATTCGTCTCGCTATTGGTGAAAACGTAAGGGCTCGTTTACACTACGAGCGTGGAATGGAGCATTCTTTATTTGTTTTATTAATTATTTCACTTCTTTTTTCGCTTAAGCGCTAAGCGAAGCAAAAAACATCAATAAAAAAACAAAACGAATAGGAAGCAGATGGCTGATCAAAAACCTTTTAGCGTTAGCTGTTTTGCTATGTTTTCAATCGTAAGTGTGCGACTTATATAACAAGCGGTTTGTTGATTTTAGTTGAAAGCCAAAATTGTTTTCAATGTTGTTATAAGCGATGTTGAAGCAAGTTTAATGTAACGCTCATTGTCGGTATATTTTTAAACAACATTGAATGAGTGGTTACAAAGATAAAAAATACGTTTTAAAGAAAATAACTAAAGTTTTTACTTTCTCATGTGCAACAAAAAAAATGCAATAAATATTTATTTTTGAAATGGACAAAAAATGCTAATTGTTGCGTCAGCAAAAACATTTCTGTTAATTTTTTGGAAATTACAATGTGGAATACCTCGTCAATGTTGAAGAATTACATTATATAACTGCACATAATTTAGAATTATTTATCCTCATAGCGTAATCAGAATTACTTGTCGATTTTTGTTCGGCCATCTATGGTTACTTAGCCGTATATGTCCAAGTGCCGGCCATACATAGAAAAACCACGCGTAATGACAGATGGCTATGTTTGTACTGCCACATTTATTTGCTTGATTCTTTTTCACTTTAATGGCCATCTAAGATTAAACATGCGCGTTGCCGATCGAATGTCGATATATGTCGATATATCGAATATCGAATGTCGATATATGTACATCATGTCGATATATGTCGATATTATGTCGATATATCGAATATCGAATGTCGATATATGTACATCATGGGTCTTCATCTCCAATCATTTATGTTTGCATGTAACAATTACATAGATAATCGGAAATGTTAACTACAATTATCGATGGTAGCAATCTCCAGCTAAGACAAAACATCGAAAAAAACACGATTAAAATTATATATAGTCGGACATATATTTCTCGATTGGGAGAACCCTAAATATTTAATGGAAAATATAGTACTTATCATTACATAACTCTGATAATTCGCATGTTGATACTATCAAGTATTGTTTTAGCTTTAAAAATATTGTTTCAATTAAGGTTTAACTTGAATATTTCTTATTAATAAACATTATTTAGAGAACAGCAATACTGAACAAGCAATTTCAAGCTTGAATATTTACTTAATACCCTTAAAATTTATTTTTATTACGTATCTAATGAATGATATAAATCTTTAAAAATACCTGTTTAAAACGCCTAGTAAAAAACATCCATATCTCTGCCAACAACCGGTCAATAGAGAAAAAAAGCATTAGCAAAAGAAACTGTTTAACTAATTTTTGATATTTTGATAAGATATCTTAAAAAAAAGGACCCTAAATAAATTGGATGTATCTTTTTTATCATCCTATTTATCGGTTGTCAAACAGAATATAAAAAAAAAAATAAACAAAGCGTTTGATCTTTTCTAAATATTTGTAAATATATTTTGATTAATAAGCACAATTTTCAATTCTAGGCTAATATTGGTTTTCTGAACATGACTATTTTTGATACAAATTTTTAAAAGAAAAACAAGAAAGGTATTAGAAATCTGGAGGTCAAAAAATTGCCGCGGCCAGAAGCTCGCTTCCACAACCACCATGAGATTTCAACAATGTTTACGAAAATAAAAAAAAATTTTTGAATTAATTTTTGTTTGTCCTACTTTGAAACAGTCATCGAATTGATTGGAATTTATGAGTTTTCTCTTTTCTTGTTATTATTTCAAGAGGTAAATCGTGTTTTTTTAGTTATGGTTTGCTATTTTAGATTAAGAATTTATTTTTTATCTTTAAATTATAATAGAAATTTTTTATGCAATTGCTAATGCTAATAATTTTATATATTTTGGTATTTTGCTGGCCTTGTAAAAAATTTTAGTTTTTCTTTTTTTATTCTTATTTATTCGCAAAATATTTTTTTGTAATTATTCGCAAAATATGAATTTATTCGCAAAATATTTTTTTGTAGTTAGAAACAGATCATAGATAATTATTATTTTATGTATATATATATTTTTTAACCCCATCAATTTCGACTCTATTATTTTTATTTCAATTTGACATAATCGTAATTTTATTGCTGCACTTGATATTTAGGCCATAAAGCTTTTGATTTGTAATGTTCTTCTTCTAAAGTAACCATAATGCTATGTCAAAAAAGTTCCCAGATTTGATGAGTTTTTTAAAAGATTGTTTTTCTTTATTCACGTTTCGCAATTAAGCAAAACCTCCATTTTCCACCTACGGTGCCACCCTTGCTTCTTGACGCCCACTACATAGCCATGTACTGGTTAAGCTACCTCTAATCTGTTTTATTCTTTATCTAAAATAATTTTGTTTATTGATTTTTTGTAATCTTTTTTTCTTATTTTTAAAATTTCACTTAAACGTGGTATTGCGGTCATGCTTTCTATTGTATTGTTTTTGCACTCTTCTAATTATCTACTTGCATGTTTTAACCTCTGACGTTGTGCCACTTCTTTATTTTTTTGGTGTTGATTAAACTTTTACGGTTTCTCTGTCTGACGTATTTGTTTAAAAGTGATTAAGAATAAAGCTAATGAAAGAAACAATGAATGAATTAAAAGTTTTCGATGCTAGAACAATTCGGTCCCTGAAAATTGGGTACGGGACAATTCGGTACCATAACAATTGATTTTTCCGAAGAATTTATATTTATTGATCTTTTTGTTTACAAAATGGAAAGAAAAATCTTGTTGAGAAATTTTTTTTTTCTTAAAGGTATTATTTAAGAAAGAGACACTAAAAAGAGAGAGAAGCCAATCCCAACCCTTTTCATTCTTGGTACCGAATTGTCTTCGTACCAAATTGTCCGATACCCACTTGTCCGGGACCAAATTGTTCAGTACCAAATTGTTCGGACACCGAAGAACGATTGTTAATTGCGCTACTTCTTTTCCAACAATTTTTTTATATTTTTTATTTTTACCCATTAACGCCCATGATCCCCATTTGGGGATCGGGTGCATGTTACCCATATTCCCCTAACTGCAAAAGTAGAAGGTCGGTATATGCAACAGCTATGTGTACTATTTAGTGGTGCTTTTTTATTTACACCAGCAAAAGGAAAATTACCGAATGATGGAAGCTTTTACAAGAAAAAGTCTTGTAAAAGTAGAAAGTAAAAGAAAAAGAAAAAAAAATTTGGACTTTAATGGGTTAATCTCTATATTTATCTTCCTGACTCGCAGGAAAGCGACGGAGACGCTAATACATAGGGTAGGCAATTACCCCGACCTGCTTCCGGAGATACCAAGATATTGCTATCCGCTTGTAATTTAATAGAGATATGATTTAAATTTAGAACTGCTTGTTAAGACCACCAAGCAGGGGAAAGTGCCGTAAAGTGTCTTTCCCAAGGACACAACAGAATGGCGCGAGTGGGTTTTGAACCGAGACCGTGTTGGTTACGACCCCTGCGCTTTAACCACTCGACCACGCTGCCGACTAAACAGTATATTTTGATATTGAATTCAAAAACTGTTTTTAAGATTGTTTTGTATGACTTTAGGATCACGAAAAATCTTCGGAGTAAATCTTGTAACATTCTCTTTACCAAGGATATAAAGGCTGGTGTTACTTCAGGTTACTTTAGTTAAATCAACAATTTAATGAAAAAATTAGGGTTCGAAGCTGCTGTTTTTTGTTTGGCATTTAAAAATAACTTATAACATCCTGTAAAGATTTTTATGCCTGGTCATTCTCCTTTCTGTGGTCACATTACCCAACAGCCAGAGTTAGATTAATTATAAGTGTAATTATATGTAATTAATCACATTTTTTTATGTATTTGTGAGATTGTTTTACTTTTGTGTAATTGTACTTTAAAAACTTTTCGACTAAATTTAAATCACTTTCCTTTTAAAATTTTTTGCAAATAATTGTAATTTTAAATTAAGTTTTTTTTCCCAAAAGAATATTAATTGCAATGTAATTAATTTTTTAAAATTTAATTTGTAATTAATTTGTAATAATATTAGTAATTTAACCTTTCCTATACGAGCAAGCCAACAACTCGTATAGACCTATTTGAACAAGATACAGATCGGGCTTAAATGCGTGTCTTATGTAGTAACTTAACAAGCTTACCCTAGGTACACCAGCCACCTGATCGGCCAGGGTAAATATATCCGAAATAACGAGGAGTAAGCAAGCCAAAAGATAAATTAGCCAGTAGCACGATCAAGTTTAAGATTACGTAAAGAACACGATTAGGTTAAGAGCACTATTTAAGAAAAAAAATTTCTGTAACTCTAAATAAAACAAATAATTATTTGATATAACATTACCTTGATTACAATGGATCACGATTACTTCTAACTCAATTTTGACTTTTAGCAAAAATTAAACCAGCTGGTTTTTACACAAGACAGAAGCCTGTCTACATTTGGGAAGCTTACATATTTATAAAAACGAAAGGTACAAGATTAACTGTTACACTTCTACCCAGGGCAATGTCCCAATTTATAAAGGTAACAAATCAGAAACCTGTCAAAGACTAAATAAAACATTTCTATTTAGCATTCAATGTATCGTTTGCATCTACTTTTGTCCCCTTGTTAACGGTTTCAAGTGCTGAAAACAAACTAATGCTTAAAGCAAACTGAAAGGTTAAGAAGAAAGAGCAGAGTAAAAGTTAGGCATCCTTGAAATTGTATAGGAGGGCACGACTAATTGCCCAGCCAGCCAAGCGCTCACCGCCTGGGCTTTTATCGTCGTAACCCCAATCAACGTGTCGACAGTTAAAATTTCCGGCATAGAAACAGGGATCAGGAAAATGTTTATTATATTTGCTAAAAAACACTGTTATGTGTGCTAACAAACACTGATAAAGATAACTGGGAAACTTATCAGTAATTCGAAAGATGGAAGGCTTCAATGACAATGCAATTTCAAACAACTACGGTAATACATAATCGATCAACTAAAAACAACGAAAGAACAAAGAAAAGCAGTTTTGGAGTTTTTTGATAATAATTAATCTTTGCTTCGAAAACGATAGAATTTGTTCGCACAACATTATGCACGGTTCTTCCATATTTTGTTTAAACTTGACAAACTTTAATCAAGGTCTGGGTAATCAATTCTAGCTATTCATATAGTAACCCATATAATCCACCTCGAAGAATCCCACAAAAATTCCCCCACGAATATTTCTTCTTATCAATTTTCAACCCCTTAGCGTGAACCACTTGCGCGGTGAAAAATTCACGGAGAGAATACTTTAAGGGATGCTAATTTTGTCGGGTGAATCGGGGGAAAAATCCGGGGGTGGAATTTACATGAAATCAATTTAAGCGTATGGTCAATATGCTACTACAAAGTTTTTTGCAGTAATAGAATTTTTTAATTGAGCTAAAATAACTTTATTATAGAGATGTTGCAATTTCTTAAAAAGTGATTAAAATTCAACCATTAACAAGCTTTACGTTTCATTTTTTTATTCAAATAAATCGAAAAGCTTTCGTGTGTTACTTTCGGTGATCAACAACTATGATTTAGTTAACCGAGAAAAATAATCATAAAAAAGACAAATTTATTTCAGTTTCATCTCCATAAAAAATGGTTATTTTGGTTTTTCTCTAGTTTTTTATGGTAATACATTTTCTTCTCAATATTTGTCATGATAAAGTTATCAAATGTAAATATCCACAAACCATTTAAAATTATTTTTATCTCAATAACAGTTTTAGTGTGTTCTTTAAAGGTCTGCTTTTTTAGGCTTACTATTGCGATTATTTTCCAATTGATATGCAATATAACTCAAGCTAAACCAAAGTGGTCCAAGTTTTTCATCCCTGCTGGCTACTTTTCAGAATTGTTAAAATTGCCAGCCGGAACCATTTCGAAATTGTCGGAATTCAGTTGGTTTAAGAACAGGTAACCTCCCCTTCGGCATTCGTTCAAAATTTAAAAAAGCTTGTGTCCGAGAAATTTAGAGCGCACGGTGCATTATTGCATTCTTAGATTTTATAATTATTTATATCGCAACATATTATTGGGACAATTTGATAAATGAGACTTTTGATACAGAAAAATAAAAATAGGATCTTAGCTTTGGCTGAAATAAAAAATTAATTATTACAAGCTGGAAGGAATTTTGCAGTTTCGCTTAATGTTGCACAATGCTCTCTCAATTATTTGGGTATATACGGATCGGTAAGTGGCCTCACTGCGTCAGACATACTGATAAAATCTACGCTGGAAAATTGTTGTTTTGTGGGTGAAATATTTTTATTTATGGAATGTTGCAAGAATTGTTTCGATAAAACAAACAAGATGGGAATCAATTGCACTAAAGAAGTGGTTTTTAATCTTTTTGCATATTGTTTTACGCCTTTATCAAATAAGAATACTAGATTTAACCACAATAAAAAAAAAAGAAATTATAGTAGCCTTTGCAGCCATAGAAATAAAGTGAGAGGTAAAAAAATGGTCGTCGCTTGACAATCAAACAACTTTTTTTACCATAAAATCAAATAAAAACAAAAAAACTATTTCTAAACTAGCAATTTTTTAGCCCGGTTAATTAAAAAAAATTAATCTCTTATTTTCATCTTCCTGACTTGCAGGAAAGTGAGTTAGGCGCTAATACAAAGACAAGCAATTACCCCGACCAGCTTCCGGGAGATGCGAAGATATTGCTGTCCGCTTGAAATTTTTTAATTATTTATAGAAATATGAGTAAAGTTTAGAACTGTTTACCAAGACCAGCAAGCAGAAAAAGTGTGGTAAAGTGTCTTTTCAAGACAAAAGAAATGGCTCGAGTAGGTTTTGAACCGGCACATTGTTGATCAAAATCACGGCGCTCTAACCACTCGACCACGCTGCCGTCAATGCAAGTGAAGAGACAATAAAGGTATATTTTTCATCTTCATTTGATGTTTTGTCTTCAATTTTAACAAATCCAAAAAAAATTAAAGTTGTATACATTAGAACTGCACTAATTTTTTTCAAAGTCAAAAAATTTTCTATAGGTGAAGAAATGCTGTTCTAAAGCAAGTTTGACTGAGTTTTTAATTTGTATTTCAAATTTTATAGAAGCAGTATCCTTTTGAGAAGAATGAATTACCAATGTTTATTGCCAAAAAAAAAAAAAAATGGAACATCTTAGTATGGGAAATTTTTGAATTTTAGAAAAAATGGAAAAATTCTAGACCTTTTCACATATCTTTCGCGTTATTCTGTTGTGTTCTTAGAAATACGAGTATATAATACAGAAATCTAAAAAATGACACTTTACGACACTTTCCCCTGCTTGGCGGTCTTGGCAAGCAGCTCTAAATTTCAGTCATATCTCTATAAAAAACTAAAAAAACAAACAAAAAATTTTCACTGGCCAAGATTATCTTGATATCTTCGGAAGGAGGTTGAAGTAATTGCTTGTCTTATTTATAACACCTCTGTCGCTTTCCTGCGAGTCATGAGGATATGAAATGAAATGATAAATAAAATAAATGAAAAACGTTTCAGCTCATTGCTTTAACCAAAAAAGCTTTTTCAAAAATTAACTAAGGAAATTTCTCTTTCATTCTTAGATGATGGCACACTAGGCAGCGCGTGAGTTTTACAATCAGAAGGTCGTGAGTTTAATGCTCACTAAGATCAATTAAATTGTATTTCTATTATATTTTTAAATAAGATAACACGAGCTGAAAACAAAATTTAATTGTCCTAAGTGCTGATCAAACTTACGAACTTGAGATTATGAAACTCACGCATTGCTTACCGCGCCATCGAGGCTAATAAAAAAAAAGAAAGGAAAAAACTCGTTTACATAATTTTATGAAGGTTTTGTGGTTCACGAAAGAGCTAAAATATTTTTCAATACAGGTTTGTGAAACTTAGTAGAATTCATTCCAAAAATTGTTGATCACTACGTGATGGCATAGAATTTAAACACTTTGCAGGGATTCGCGAACGTCAAATTACCAGGCTTGATAGCCTTTCAACACGCTTCAGAAGCCCAATCGTACAACAAAAGAATTGATCGACACTGATACGTTATTTCTTTGAAAAATATTTTATTTTAAATTTGTTTGTTTGGCTGTCTTCCAAACGGCTATAAATCATATCCTTATAACACTAAAAATAAACAACAAATTCTCAAATGGCTTTAAAATGAAGCGCTTCGTGCAAAAAAAGGGGTCACTTTTTAAGATTTAATTTGAGGAAAAATTTAAAATGTACTACTTTGTTTTGACAACAGTTCAGTTTAGTTCAGTTCAGTTCAGTTTATTCCCATAAGCATAAAAAAATCAAACACACTTGCAGCATTCTGTTGTGTTCTTGGGAAAGACACTTTACGGCACTATCCCCTGCTTGGTGGTCTTGGCAAGCAGTTCTAAATTACAATAATATCTCTATTAAATTACTAGCGGACAGTAATATCTTGGGATCTCCGGAAGCAGGTCGGGGTAATTGCTTACCTTATGTATAGCGCCTCCGTCGCTTTCCTGCGAGTCAGGAGGATAAATATAGAGATAAAAGTAAAAAAATAATATAAGTTTTTTGTAATAGGTGTTTAGCTTGCCTTCAGTATATGAAAGAAATTGAAGCATTTTAGCAATTTTGCTTAGTTGAAAAATTTGAAATGGAAAAAAAAAAAACGCGACAATTTGTAAGGATTAACTAATCATATATTGGGACATAACTGAGCCTCGATGGCGCAGTAGGCAGCGCGTGAGTCTTATAATCTCAAGGTTGTGAGTTCGATCCTCACTCGGGGTATTTCAATGATTATAGTAATATTTTTGTTCTTTTCAAACTATATCTTTTGTATTTATGCTGACATAAGAAAAGAGTTGAAAGCTAATTATCACAAAATAAACTTGCCCCGAGTGAGGATCGAACTCACGACCTTGAGATTATGAGACTCACGCGCTGCCTACTGCGCCATCGAGGCAATGCGTTCAATCCTCTTTACTAGTTTAATTTTCACAGACGTCGCGTTTAATCGTAACAGCTCTCGTTTTTTGCAATTGTTATAACTAAGGGCATCTTTTTTGACCTAAACAAATTTTTAAATTTTATTTTTGGTAAATTTTGACTTTATTTTGGGACAAGTTTTTGTTAAATGTTTACAAAAACACTAATTTACATCAGTTTTGAAAAGAAAAATTATTATTTTTGTCTACATTAAGATGAAAAAATCTCAGTTTATCTCGCTTCATTTGTGATCCACTATAAAGAGTAGTACTAAATTGAGTTCTTCTGTAATAATAACTCATGCAAAAATATCAAGATGTATTCAGCAAAACAATTTTATTTGTCAGCAATTGCAAATTTGATATAAATATTTTTTCAATGTCATTTTCAATTAGATTATTGATTGTCCTGATTCTCAGGAAATTGTTGAAGGCACTATACTTTAGGCAAACTTCAAGCAATTACCCCGACTTGCTTTCAGAGCAGGCCAAGAATTTGCTGTGCGGTTGAGGTTTTATTTGTTTTTCTTCGCTTTATATTTAAAGATATGACCGAAATTTAGGACTGCTTGCTAAAACCGCCGAACAGAAGAAAGTGCCGCAAAATATTTTTTCCAAGGACACAACAGAATAACGCAAGCAGATTTTGAAACGCGATCTTGTCGATCATTTTCGCTACCAATACGGCGCTCTTAACCACTCGGTCACGCTGTCGACTCTTTTATAACAAATACGTATTTGGAAACATATTTTGTTATCACTTAAATGAGGTTAAAACTTTCATTTTACACAGTTTTAAATTTGTAAACATTTCTACCATATAAAGCAGTGGTTTTCAACTTTTTTTCTATGGCGACACATTTTGGCAATTGTTATGAATGACGGTTGGTGGTCTTTTCGTCCAACAACAATTCGTCCAAACGACACTACGTCCACGTCTTTTTGTCCTATTTTTTTTTGTCCAACAACTTTCGGTCCATTTCAAAGAAAAGAAGCCTTGTTAAAGAAACCCTAACACTAACCCTACACCCTAATGGGCAAAAAGACGTGGACGAAGTGTCGTTGGACGAAAGTCGGTACACGATGAATGTCACCTCCTTCTTTCATATATTTTGTATTTTAAGCAAATGGAGACTACCAAATACAAAATGATAAAAATAGTCAATTCTGTTTAGTGGAAACTCATTGATTAACCCTTTCGCTCTTGAGTTTTTTGTGCCTACTCTAAAGCATAAAAATTTATTTTTTGTGATTTATATCTTACGAGTATTATGACTAGTTAGGAATGTTTAGAAAAAAAAATCGGATTTGGGACAAGAAAGGGGGTGGGACATATATGTCCCAGTAGTATTTTATTGTGGGACAAATGTGTCCCACTAAAAGACAATATAGACAATAGACCCAATAGAATTTAAAAATACCGGCCCGGGACATATGTATCCCAGTAGGAGCAAAAGTTAAATTCAACATTCACAATACAACATAGGCTACTGCTATGACTGGTTTGGCTATACTAATTTATTTATGCGTGGTGCTTTTGTTGCCAGGGTATACCATAGATCTGGCTCTACCAATTACTGTTTTTTTATTCCCGGAAAGTAGAGGCCAATCTCACTCAGCTGTGTAAACGAAAAAAATATCAAAAGTCGAATGGTTGCTCTTGCAATTCTGGATTGTCAAAAATCAATGGCTAACCAATATGCAAACAGTCTTTTTTATTAAAACATTTTATGGGCATATTAGGCAACCATTCTTCAACCAAAATTTAATTTACGCCAAAGTTTAATTACTAAGTTAACAAATGGGCCTACATGGATTACATTTGTGTGGACATGACCGCTTTATTGATGGCAAATGTGATCGATGCGGTTTATAGGCCTAAGTTCAACTTTTCTTCTCTTCATTGTGTTGTTTTCTTGGAAAAAGCACACTTTGTCAAGAACGCAACAAAATAACAAAACGCTTTGTCCCAGCCGTAGAATTCACTCGATTTATCTTTGATCATGTTTGCAATATCTTTGATTTTACCAAACTTAATTTTACAGCAATAAATCGAGGTTTTATCTGATAAATATATATGATTTAATTATCAGTGAGAAAGTCAAAACTGTTTTTTTAAGTATGCATTATACTTGATTTATAATTGTTTTACACATGTATGTTTACATGGGTAAATCATACGTGTTATACATATTTTATATCTTTGATTTGGTCATAGTTGTTTTTTTTATATGATTTATACTTGATTTATAATTGTTTTATACATATATGTTTACATAGATAAATCGTACATGTAATATATATTTTATATCTTTGATTCGACCAAAGTTGTCTTTTCAAATATTATTCATACTTGATTTATAATTGCTTTATACATGTCAGTTTATGTAGGTAAATCATACATGTTATATGCTTTTTATATCATTGATTTGGCTAAACTTGTTTTTTAAAAATTATTTATATTTGATTTAGAACTGCTTTGTATATGCATGCTTATATAGCTATATTACTGTACGTATGCTTTATATATATTTTATATTCGGTTGGCCAATCTTGTTTTCATATAAACTATTTATAATTAATTTTAATTTATGCATATACAGTGGCGACAAAAAGTTTAGATACAACTAATTGTTTTTTCTTTATTCAACCATAGCTTTATTCAAGATTGGTATAGAAAGTTCTAAATTACATATTTGAATTCAGCATGAAAAAATCTTTTGAAAGATGTTAATTAATCATAAATTTAATGCAACTTAACTATTTTATTAATTGATGAATTTAAAATTATGTATTTTGATGCGGCAAAAAGTTTAGATACACGTAAATTTTTTAATAATTAGTCAAATAAATCATTAAAACTAACATATTTTATGAATATTTAGTATGATATCTTTTGTTTTTAATCACTTGCTGACATTTTTTGGCATAGTTGAGATTTATTTTTTAATTTTTTCCTTTGGAAAGCTACACCAAAATTTTTGTACATTTTCAAACAGTTCTTTAAGTGCAGTGATTTCCAACTTTTTTTATACTGTGGCCCACTTTCCAACCCAAGGTACGAGTAACTTAACGACCCACTTCGGTAAACAGAATTTAATTTCCGGCGCAAAAACCTGGTGATCTCTGAAACAAGGGTTCGCAAATACTTTTTGACGCGACCCAAAAACTCTTGACTTATACTCTTGCGACCCACACTTTTCGTGAGCGGTACTATTAAATGGAAAATATTTTCAATTAGTTAGGAATTTTAAGGCTATGATTCAGTGACGGATATTCAAAGTTAGGGGCCCGAGGCAAGGATTCCCAAAAATCGGTGTTCTCTAAAAAAACAAAGGGCTTTGATGTCGTACCTCCCTTTTTTTTCCCCAAAATCATGGTAATCTCTAAAAAAAAGAAAAGGTCTTTACTTCGATTTGATCTCTAATTTTGCTATTTTTCGCCCAAAATTACGGTAATCTCTAAAAAAAAGATCTTCATGTATTTTCATCCTCCCGTTTCTTAACTTTCATCCCAAAACTAAGGTGTTCTCTAAAAAAAAAAGGTCTTCATCTGTTTTCTTCCTCCGATTTCGTAAGTTTCGTCCAAAAACTCAGGTAAATTCTAAAATAGTAATTATGAATTTAATATTGCCTAAATATTTTACATTATATATTATTTATAAAAAAATTTTTGCGACCCCCAGAAAAAAGCAAAACGACCCACTGGGGGGTCGCACAAGGATTGAAAACTACTGTTTTAGAGACTTGAATTTTTGGTTGTTCACAGCTCTGCCCTCTTTGCGCCGGCTCAATTCCATAGTGCGAAGCGTACGCGGGGCAGTTTTTTAAAAAAAAGCAAGGCGAAAATTTTCCCCAAGTTTATTAATTATTTCCGTCTTTATTTGTTCAAAAAGCGGTTCATATTTTCTATCATCTAAAATCTTATTTTGTTCTGATTAAAATGATATGCTATTTATAAAAATTGAATTAAAAATGAGTTAGTAATAAATAAAAATATTGACCCTGTTTTTTTCAAAAATTGTCTTTTTTTCTTCTTGTGCCACGGTGTGGCGAGATATTTCAATTGTTTTAGTCGCTAACTGTAGCCAGAGATCTAAACTTTAGATTGAAAAAAATTTTTTTCGAAATGTGAAGTAACGAAGAACTTATTCGAAGAAGTTTGTTTGACATATTTTATATCCTCGTGCACATGAGTGATCTCAACAAGATTTCTGACCGAGGAAACGTCAGTTTAAATAGAAATACCTGGTTAATTTTTGGTTTGGTGCTGTGAAATCGTTATAACGCGATCGTCGGGGTCCATAAAACGTTATTGCGTGACATGCGGGGTTGCGTTGTATCGGGATTCAAACATATGTAACCACTTTTTCTACAATGACTTTTAGTTCAGCTGGGTTTTTTAGACTCTAGAATCTAAAGCAGGGGTTCCCAAACTAGGGGTCGCAACCCCAAATGGGTTCTGAGTGATAATTAGATGGGGTCGCAAACAGGTCATGAGGTCGGTGGTGGGGTCGCTGAGGTATCGTAAAGGATGGATGTACAAAACATCTAAGTTTTGATAAACCATGTTAAATTTATTTGTTTGTACCATTGCTTACTATATAACTGGCCTATGGGAATCGCTCTTGTATATTTACGCTATTGAAAATGTAGATGCTTATTGTGGCGTCACTGCTTAATTATTCACAATGAAATCGCTTGTTGTTGATTTGCAGATTTGAATTGTTTGTATGCACTCTGCAGTAAAGATAGTTTGTTATCAGTAGGCTGACAAGTATTGGAACTAATATTTAAGTAAACCCATATTTAATTTAAATTTGGATTAGCAGTGAAAGAGTAGATTAGGCTTTTTAGAGTCTTCAATCAAAATAGCGTATAATGGCTATTATGCAGTCGAATTTTTCCTAATTCAGGCATTTTGAAATGATAGACTAGTAGAGTCAAGTAAGCACTTGCATTTGTTGGTTTTGGGATCACGACCACAAGCGCTCTTTTCCAGATCTTGGGAATTTTAAGTCGGCGCAAACAGGAAGAAAGGAAGTCACGTAACCAGGACTTCAAAGCCGCTCCAACATGGAGTATAAGCTCTGAGCCGATGGAATCAGGTCCCGGAGCTATACCTAGTTTTAAATGTTGGAGGGCAGCAGTAAATTCTCTCTGTGAAAAATTGTCAGAGATATTTACTGCGTCTGGTGTTGTGGCCCTCCAAAGGTCAGACACTTCTTGAGAGACAAGTCGAGATGACTTGCGGTCAAAAGCCTCGTATTTCCCATTTCTAACCAGCTGAGATGCAATAGCATTAGCTGAGACGGGACAGTGACGAAGAGAGTGTCGTGACCTAGCAGTAAGATTGTTCAAAATACTCCACGCTTTTCGACTAGAGTGTGAATGCTCCAAACTGCTTCAGGCCATCGATCCCTCCGCTTCCTGTCAAGCTTGGCAATCAGAGCTCTAGCAGCCAAAGGTTTTATAGTGGGATTTACACTCTGCATCCCAACACGGAATATAGTTATTTCGATACCCGCGTGGGATAGTCTTTTTGGCTGCTTTTTTAATGGTGTTACAGAAGTCCTGGTAAGCTGCATTTACATCAAGTGAATCAGGCGGCAACAAAGTCTTTGCGAATTTATTCGTCTCTGTGAAAAATTCGTCAAAGCAATGTAGTGACTCCATTTGGCCTTGCGAAAGTTCCATCTCTTAACAGGCATGCTTGGCACTTCCATAGCAAACCTTGGTGGTGTAATAAGCGAAGGTCGATGTTTTGACCTGGGGAACTTTTCAAGGACACGTCTATCCGGTAAGCGACTGTTTGGAGCTACACTAGCGAAAGCTAGATCTGGATTGGTGCCAGTGTTCCAGCGGCCGGAATAAAAACTGGCAGCGTCCTTGGCATTATATAGGAGGGCAAGACAATTAATACTTGCCCAGCCAGCCAACCACTCACCGTCCGGACTGTTGTCGTCGTAACCCCAGTCAGCATGACGACAGTTAAAATCGCCAGCGTACAGACAGGGGTGGGGAAACACTGGGAGATCCAGGGTTCGCAATCGCGTTGGCGGTAGCTTGTAGACGTTGACTATTTTATAGCCATCAACGTCCACACACAACCACTCGATCTCCGATGTCGGTGGAGATTGGTCCAAAAGCGTGTATCTCAGTCGCTCGTGGACAAACGTGGCAAGGCCATGCTTCCTGCTTAAAGAAGACCCAGCTAGTTGGTAGTTTGGAAGTACCAACTTCTCTGTATCAATGCAGTGGGTCTTCTGCAGTAGGATGATAAACCCATGACAAAAAAAGCCGACGGAAACGTAATTTTCCGCAATGCTTTTAAAATTTACGCTTTTTGCTTGCTTTTCTCGCGTCCGCTTTCAGTGTAAACCAATCTTTATTATGCTAAAAATTACTTTTTATAATTTGCTTATAGATAAGGAAAAAATAAGCAGTGCGTAAGACCGAAAAAAAAACTTGCTGATTTTTATAAAATTTTTACTCGTTTGCATATTGTCATTATTTCAAAATCTTCTTAAGGTGACGAATCAGTCGATTTAGTTGTATGTGAGTATAATTAACCAACAAATTCAATAACTGCAACACGCCAATATCCAGAGATGAAATAATCAAAATTTTAAACGAGTTTCATCTATGAGTGTGCCTTCAAACATTTCAAAGTTGTGAAAGAAAAACCTGAATAAATATTCTGCTCTTTTCAAATTTCTTAGCTACCATGTCTTAAGCGTTCCTGCTTTCTTTTGCTTCAGTTGAGTGAATTTTTAGCAAAGATTGTTAAATTTTGTGACCACACAGAGCAAAGTTCTACTAGTTCATTTTAAATGTAAACTTATATTTTTTTAAAATAAGGATTTATAGCTATTGAAATTATCGAAGAGACGCTTTATTAAAAATTTGTGGTCCGGCCTTGTTCTAAAAAAATATCCGGTCTCAATTTCGGTCTAAAAGTTTGTAGTCTGGACTAAATCAATAATATGAGGTCTCCGGATTAATTAGGTTACAGGAACTGTTAAAACTGCAAAATGCTTTATGAAAGAAAAAAAAAGAATGAAAAAAACGAATGGTGACATTAATTATAGGTTTGTTGGAGTAGAAAAGATTTTGTTTGTCAAATAGAACGATAACAGCTTGGCCAATAAAGGAACAAAAAATTAAAGCTTTAAGCCAATTGCATTTCTTAAAAAAGGTTTAATTGTTATGAATCAAAAGGTGGCAATTGCGCGATCATGTGTGAAATTAAGCATCTTGACTGGCTGTAGAGATTATTATTAAAAATTTGATATACGGTAAAGCCTTTTTGTGTTTTCATCACTACAAATAACTTAAAATTTTAAAGTAACTGGACTGATTTTATTGTATTTCACGGTTAGAAATAATTTTTTTTTTTTTGGAATGCGATACTGGGTGATTTTTTTGTTTTCTTGTTTGTTTGTTTTTACAATGGAATCAGCAATCTCAAATGAATTTTATTATTGTTATTATAAAAACCGTTTTGCTACGTTACGCTCTGCTTCAAAAGATCGGAAATCTTCCATTGGTTTTTCAACTTAACGACTTTTATTATTAATCATTGACTAGCGAGCTGACAGTTGTTGAAGTGCAGAAGAACAAATTTGCTTTATTGCCAGTTGCACTTATTTAAATTGAGAAATTCGAAACTAGTCAGTAAGCCGTCTATTTTGAACAATTCGCTTTATTTCCGTGATGTCAAACTTTTGTTTATCTTAAGTACCAGGCGAATAATTCAGTTTCTATAAGGGTTAGGTGAGCATACGTAGACGAGTAAAGGTCAGTTTGATATATGCAAAAATCATAGCTTAAATTTGTCAGAGAAGTATACTGTTTAAATTTTAGTTAAATCGGAATAAAAATCTTTTCTTTTATCTTCACCGTAAAAATATAATGAAAAACAAATTTGCATAGTTTTTAATTTATAAAAACTAGAAAAGAAGAAGTAGCAAACAATAAACGTTATAACAACCAATCAAGTTAGGAACTAATGTTTTGAGAAAAACACTGAATGGTTGTAACAACTTTTAATAAAAAAGTAAAATAAACCAAAAGCAAAACTCTTATCCGAGTTATATGTACACAATTTTGTGTTGCTTAAAACGTAGTGTTGCAATATACAGAGTTGTGGGCAAAAAAGCCTGGTTGGCCAAATAACCAACTCAAAGGAAATTCTGACCTGGGTCAAAAACAATTTCCGTCAATGAAAAAGCAAAAAAATATCATCAAGATAAAAAATTTGTATAAAGATTTTAAAAATATTCAAAGCCGAAAATGCATTGCAGTATTGTTCAGAAATGATATTAAACTTGTAGCAGTAACGTAGCTAGCCCAAAATCGGATGAGAGCAAAATACTTTGACTTCAAATGAATAACAGCATTAACTCTGACACACCAGCTCTCAAGACATAAAATGACAAGACTTTCCATAAGCAAGCTATTTTAATTTATAAGGTTGTTTTAATAGAACAGTGTGGTCCAACTTCTTCACATTTGCGGGGTACTTTTCAAAATTTTTAAAAACTTGCTTCCAGTTATCTATCAGATCCTCTTGCTCCCCAGTTGTGGCTAGTGGCTCAGTACAGTGTGTACTGTACACAGAATGACGCGGTAAAAACTGAATTGTTGCTGAGCCACTAGCTACAACTGGGGAGCAAGAAGAGCTGATAGATACTTAGGAGGACCAGCAGCAAAGCAATAAACAAAAAATGTTCTCCAATAAATTTCCGGCGTGGTATGGCCTTTTCATGCTCTACGCTAGCTTCCCACGGTATTCTATTGGTACTGACTTTCCTTCTACATAGAAATACGAGCAGGGATTTTCAATTATGATAAACATCAAATCAAAATATTAAAACCAACTAAGTGCACCTAAACATGACTTTGTCAGCAAATTCACGTCATGCACTGACCAATTGGTGGAAGGTAAAAAAAACAAAAATCTCATTAAATTTAGTCTTGGTCTGTTATTGTTATTTAGTGTAGATATATATCATTCTTTTGAATAAAGTAAGATTTGATCAAATCTGTTGCTCTGGAAGAAGTGGTACGCGTTGACGATACGGGATGCCCAAGTGATACAAGGTCATAAAAAGGTTGGAAAACTCTGCTTTAAAAGCTTATTCGGTTTCGGAACTGCAACTACCAAGGACTGTCTCCACACTTTCAGAATTTTAAGTTAGCCCATGCAAGAAGAGAGGAAAGCACACAATAAAAATATATAACAAGGCCAACATGAAGTGTAAACTCTGGGCATATGTGCTCGGGGCCCGGGGCTTTTCCTGGCTTTACTTTCTAAAAGATAGCAGCAAATTCAATTGAAGTAGATACTTTAGTCAGAGAATTGTCACTCAGTGTAAGCATTCTCCAGACCTCAGACACTTTCTGTTTAACAAGCAGCTTCCAGTGGGGTTGTTAATAATACCGTATTCCCTGTGGCTAGAAAGCGTAAAGTCAATGGCATTGACTGCCTCAGTCCATCTTCTGTGTATCGCCTGATCTACTGTAGTTTCTGCAGCAGGGTAGAAGCAGCTCTGCTAGAATCAGGCGCATTAGGAGTGCAGGTGAAGCGATCATGGAAGCGTTTACACTCCTCATCAAGCTTGGGGTATAATTGCATCAACAACCGTGTGGGATAAATTGTTTGACCGCGAGTAGCAGGATCCTGCAAAAAAATCTGATATGCCTTGTCCATGGTGCAAGTGTTTGGTGATGATAAGTTCAAACTAAGCTGGTCAGTAAGGAGACAGTAATGTTTCCAATTGGCCTAACGGAAGTTCCAGCGCTTCACAGGCTTGCTAGGGATAAGATTTGCAAGTCTGGTTGGTGTTATTAACGAGGATTGATGTTGAGACCGTAAAAATTTCTCAAGATAAACGTCTTCTGGGAAGCTGTTTATTGTCATCAGCACTGGCGAAAGCCAAGTCAGGGTCAATTTCTGTTTCTCAATGGCCAGAAAAAAAGGTTGCCAATTGCTGCCCATGTGGTCAGACACACTCCGTCGTCGTTCTTGGTATGGTAACTCCACTTTACATGCTGGTAATTAAAGTCACCAGCGTAGAGACAAGGTTGAGAAAATTTGGGGACTGCTGTGAGTGTTGTTCGCGAAGTTGGAGACTTTTAGACGTTGATAATTTAACAATCAGAAATGTCCAAACATAACCAATCAATCTCAGAATCATTCAACGACTGACCAGAGTAATTCCAAACCAATTTCTCTTGTATAAATGTGCCGAGGTTATGCTTCTTGCTGAGGATTTTATTTTATTGTTTTATTCTTGATCACTATTAAATAGTTAAAAAAAAAATCATAAATATTAGAAAAGATTAAAAAAAGGAAAAAGCAGTACAACGTCAGACGTTAAAACATACATAAAATAATTAAAATTCCAAAAACAAAACTTTTATTTTTTTTATTTATTTTTTTGTATTTTTATATCTATATTTATCCTCCTGACTCGCAGGAAAGCGACCGAGGCGCTATACATAGGGTAAGCAATTACCCCGACCTGCTTCCGGAGAAATTAAGATATTGCTTTGCACTAGTAATTTAGTAGAGATATTACTGTAATTTAGAACTGCTTGTCAAGACCACCAAGCAGGGGAAACTGCCGTAAAGTGTCTTCTTTCCCAAGGACACAACAGAATGGCGCAAGTGGGTTTTGAACCGAGACTATGTTGATCATCAATCCGGTGTTTTAACCACTCGACCAGGCTGCCGACTTGAAAATTGAAAACGGTAAAAAGTATGGCCGCAACACCTTGATCAGTTAAAATATAAGAAATGAGAAAGAAAAAAAAGAAAAGGAATCTGATGTCATAAGAAAACTAATCAAACAAATTAGAAAATTGTATAACCAGTGCATGACTAGTCTTCTTAACGATGATGGATGGTACAGCTAGTCAAAATAGAAATTTAGCTCAACTAAGCAAGGTAAGTAGAGAAAACCCCCATAAAAAAAAACCTTACCAGATCCGAACACCTTTTCTAAATGCATCTGTTAACTATGCAATGATAAATTAAAGGGGTTTTAAATTAAGCAAAGAGTATATACAAAATATCTAAGGGATTATAGATTAAATAGTAAGCAAATATTTACGATATAAAAAACTATTATGCTAGTCGAAGTTGATGGATGGATGGATTATTGAAGGATTGACCCAGCTAACAAGTATTGTAAAATTACTAGCTTTTCTGCAGAGTAGCAGTGAGTTTCTTGAAATGGGATGACGAGGGCCTGATGTTTTGAGGCAAGATGCTCAATCACGCTGATCTTGCTACGTGAGAGGCCCTCGGTGTTCAGCTGCAGAATGTTAAGTCTTCGACATCTGTTGGTATAGGTGTCGCATTTGTTGGTAACGGTCTGTGTTATTACTTTTCAAATAAATAATTTTGATAAATATTTAGTCTAATTTTATGTAGTATTTAAACTCTATGTTTTTCTGTTTTTCGGTTATTTTAAAACCGAAAACTCTACGTTTTTCGGTTATTTTAAAATATAAAAGTTCTTGTGTTTGACTATATTAGATTTTCTGGTTGATTTATAATTATGCTGTAGTGGGGCCTTTGAACAAACAAACAAACAAATATTTGAATATGACCATTAAGCTAAAAAGTTTGCCTAATCATGAAAAATATCCTTCTGTTTTGCTAGTTTTGGTTGTTTATGCAGAACAAAAAGAACAGCTTACTTACGGCTTAGGCTGATAAAAAAAGAACTTCTTTCTGGACCTATTGGTCAACTGGTATGTCTACCACTCAACAAAGCATATTACTTTTTTTGCGTACCCAAAAATAGTTTCAGTGCTCAAAAAACCCCGATCAGCCGTTGACCCAGGTTTGCTTTTCAGATTTCGAATGTTTAGACCAGGGCTACCAGTCCTGAGTTTTTCCACCTAGATCTGGGCTTTTATCGTCCCACCTGGGTTTCTTGGTTTCATTTTTGAAAAGCCCTTCATATTTTTTTTTTTGAGAAAATAAATGATTATTCATTAACCCATATTAACCCAAGGGTAGAACTAAAAACTAAAAACTTTGATAGGCTGTACAATTCTATGGCACAACTTAAAACAGTGTTTGTAAAGATATTTTACAACTTTTATATATCTCAAAGCTATTCATAATCTAAAATAATAAAAAAAACAGTTATTTTTAGTTAGAAAATGCATTTGAAATAATGAAAATGCATTTGAAATAATGACTACAAATGTAGTCATTGGGATAGTTCGGGTTAATAACCCTTTCCCCTCCGCGCATCTACAGTAAATAAAATGATACCAAAAAGGTCTATTTTGCAAAGTATCAATATTTTTAAAAAATCTAATTTAAATAAATACTTAACAGTTTTATTAGCAGAAAAGTATCCTTGATATGTGGGACAAAAAATGCATCGCGCTTTGAACACATGGATTAAAGAGCGTTGTTTTGTAACGTTTCTATGACTTTTTTCGATTTTTCAACAAATATTTTACATAATTTTTTCAAATATTGCAATTTGTCCGATTAAACAAACTCGTTTCAAATTTAATATATTGTATTTTCTGAGATTTAATATATTTTTTAGGATTCAAATTTAATAGAACATTTGCTTTTTTAAAGGAATCTAAGTTTTTTCTTATGAAATCTGGGCAATTGGGTTTTTATAAATCCATCGCTAGAAGCCCTGATTTAGATAGCATATTTATTAGTTTTGAATGAAAGAGTTTATATAGATAGCAAATTTTAAACAAGCATAATTGAATTAATTTATTGTGCTAGATGTCAAGATTTAGCTGCCCACAAAAACACCAGCAAACTTACAGATAGTGTTTATATTCCCGGCCATCAAAAACATCTAAACCAAGGTGGTCCAAAACATACCCGCAGGCCACATACGGCTCGAAACGACATTGTTAGTGGTCCGTTGCACAATTTTAACATTTTAAATTTTGTCAGTAAAGGGCAGCGAGAGCGTCCTAAGAGTTCAAACAAATGATTTGGGAAATTGCCAAATGTCTTTTTATTTTTAAAAATAAAGTGAGACCTAAAAAAGGTGCTAAAACGACCTTCAAACGTTTTCCTCGTATTTTCCCTTTATTTACAATTTTAAAAATAACTGTTTTGGACCTTTATTCCAACAATTTTAAACCGACTGCGGCCAGCAAGTTTTTAAGAATTCTGAAAAGTACCCCGCAAATGTGAAGAAGTTGGACCACACTGTTCTATTAAAACAACCTTATAAATTAAAATAGCTTGCTTATGGAAAGTCTTGTCATTTTATGTCTTGAGAGCTGGTGTGTCAGAGTTAATGCTGTTATTCATTTGAAGTCAAAGTATTTTGCTCTCATCCGATTTTGGGCTAGCTACGTTACTGCTACAAGTTTAATATCATTTCTGAACAATACTGCAATGCATTTTCGGCTTTGAATATTTTTAAAATCTTTATACAAATTTTTTATCTTGATGATATTTTTTTGCTTTTTCATTGACGGAAATTGTTTTTGACCCAGGTCAGAATTTCCTTTGAGTTGGTTATTTGGCCAACCAGGCTTTTTTGCCCACAACTCTGTACATTGCGACACTACGTTTTAAGCAACACAAAATTGTGTACATATAACTCGGATAAGAGTTTTGCTTTTGGTTTATTTTACTTTTTTATTAAAAGTTGTTACAACCATTCAGTGTTTTTCTCAAAACATTAGTTCCTAACTTGATTGGTTGTTATAACGTTTATTGTTTGCTACTTCTTCTTTTCTAGTTTTTATAAATTAAAAACTATGCAAATTTGTTTTTCATTATATTTTTACGGTGAAGATAAAAGAAAAGATTTTTATTCCGATTTAACTAAAATTTAAACAGTATACTTCTCTGACAAATTTAAGCTATGATTTTTGCATATATCAAACTGACCCTTACTCGTCTACGTATGCTCACCTAACCCTTATAGAAACTGAAGTATTCGCCTGGTACTGAAGATAAACAAAAGTTTGACATCACGGAAAATAAAGCGAATTGTTCAAAATAGACGGCTTACTGACTAGTTTCCGTTGATCATCATACTAATAAGGTCTTGATCAAATTTTAGACCGATTCGCTAGATTTTAGCGTGACTTGATTTGAATGCTTTTAAAATCTTGATAGGTTAAGGATTGAATATGTAGCTAGATACTTGATTCGCTACATCTTAATTGACCTAGAATCCAACTTTGTTTAGATTGGTTAGATCTTAGGGTTAATTAATTTGAATGGTTTTAAAATAAAATCTTGAAAGATTAAGAATTAAATATTTAGCTAGATACTTAATTTGCTACATATTAATTGACCAAGAATCTAACTTTTATTGGATTGGTTAGATCTTAAAGTTAATTGAATAATAGGTTTTAAATAAAATCTTGACCGGTTGATCATCATATTAACTATGTGATAGGTTGTATCTTAGGATTCATTAAGTTCTTGGACCGGAAATCAAACTTGATAATCTGGATTCGTTCGTTGACCGCTCGATGATGCTAGAGCACCACTGCTTTGAGGTAGTGCACCACCTCAGGACCACTTCAAGGACACCACCTCAGCACCGCAGCAACGTGCGCAAATGACACGACCCTAAATACTTGCAAGATTATTCCAACAGGCCTGGTACTGGTTTTGGGTATGAAAGCACCGAGCCTTGCGTTAAGATCTTAGTTTCTCTTGGCGAGCATCTGAGGACCCACTTAAAAAGACCATAAAACACATGCTTAGGCTCCAGAGATCCATGGTAAGCCAAGGAGAGTGTCGCTCCTAGTTGGAAAAACTCAACTGGCTGGATGCCTGAAAGTATGGGTAGGTGGTTCGTTGGAGTGGGACGCAGGCATTCAGTGTTAGATGCGTAAGGCGTCATTCAGGACTCTCCGTAACTGCCTATACGGCGAGTGTGAGCACTGCGACACCAGACGGGTGTGCAGTACTCCGGTGTTGAGTAGACCAGAGATAGGGAAGCTGTGCGCAGTGCTTTGGCACCATCACCCTATTCTGAGCCTACAAATTGCCTCAGCAAGGTGACGCGCGTGAGTAGTTTTTAGCGCAATATCACTAAATGGTGACGGAAGGTAAGCGATCTGTGCAATTTTACCCAAGGTAAGTAGGGGTTAAACCAATGATGGCCAACCCGCGGCCCTTTTAGGGTTTCTGTGCGGTCCAGTTGAGATATACTAATCCAGGGGTGGGCAGACTACGGCCCGCGGTATAGATGTGGTGATATGCACTCGCTTTGAACCATAGTTGGATAAAATTATGTCCGAAATAACCGATTTTACCTGTTAATTTAATTTTGGGAAAATGACAATCAAACTAGAGATCAAATTGAAGTAAAGACCTTTTTTTTTTTAGAGATCACAACGATTCTGGAAGAAAGATAGCGAAATTTGAAGTGAAATCGGAGTGAAGACCTTTTTTTTTTTTTTTAGAGATCACAACGACTCTGGGAGAAATATAGCGAAATTTGAAATGAAATCGAAGTGAAGGCCTTTTTTTTTTTAGAAATCACTATGATTTTGGTGCAAAAAATGGGGTGTTTTTTGTATGGCCTGCCTTGTTTTTTGTGCTTCAAAATGGCCCTCGGCTCAAAAAGGTTGGACACCCCTGGGTTAAACAAAACGGTAAAAATCTATTGCTGCTGTAGACTTTTAGCTTATGTTTGGCCTCTCGGCTATTTAAATCAAAGGTTGCCGTCACCGTCTTAATGTGACTGAGCTTTAACTTCAAAGTCGGGATTAGTGTGACTAAGCTTTAACTTCCAAGTCTGGAGATACGCTGAAATTGTAATGAGGTCTTGACGTAAAGTTTCCACTAGGTCCTCACAGTTTCCAGAAGAGTGCAGCAATGCTAAATCGTCTGTGTAAGCAAACTTTCTGGAAATCGTGGAACGCAGGTCGTACGTATAAGCCAAATCGATCTCTGAGGAACGCCGTTTTTTAGATGGCGTAGCCTGCTTTGCTTGCTGTCACCGGTAGTAAGGGTGAAACTTCGGTTTTAGTCAAGCTCAATAATCAATATAATCATGTGCTTAACTGGAAGAAGCCTATTCAGTTTGCACGGTGCCAGATAGTGTCATAAGCCGCTGCAAGATTGACAAATACGGCACTGCTCTTTTTTTTAGTCTCGAAATAATCCTTGATGTTCTGGATCTGCAGATCGACTCGATCCACGGTTGGCGTCCAAACCCAGCCTTCCCTTCAAGGACTAGTGGAGCAATAATTGGCTCTAAACGGGCGTAGATGAGCCTCTTGAGAATCTTGTTGGGGACACAGAGCAGAGATATTGGTCGATAACTTTTTGGGTCCCACACGGGTTTCATTGGCTTTGGGATCGCAACTACAAGCGCTCTTTTCCAAATCTTGGAAATTTTTAGTTGGCGCAAGCAGGAAAAAAGGAAGTCACGTAACCAGGACTTCAAAGCATCTCCAGCATGGATTATAAGCTCTGGGCAGACGGAATCAGGGCCCGGAGCTTTACCTAGCTGCTTTTAAGTGTTGAAAGGCAGCAGTAAATTTTCTGGGTCGAAAATATTCTATAGGTCCGGTGTTGTGGCCCTCCAAAGGTGAGACTTTTCTTGAAAAACAAATCGAAATGAGTTGCGGTCAACAGATTTCCCATTTCCAGCTGAGATGCAATAGCATCAGTTAAAGCGGGACAGTGACGAGGAGAGTGTCGTGACCTACCAGTAAGGTTGTTCAAAATAATCCATGCTTTTCAACTAGACTGTGAAAAGTCAATGCTCTGAACTGCTTCGGACCATCAATCTATCCGCTTCCTGTTAAGTTTGGCAAGTATAGCTGTAGCAGCCAAACCTAAGTCGTCTCGCTGAGGAGACTGCACGGAAGTTTTATTGTGGGATTAACACTTCACATCCCAACACGAAATAAAGTCGTTTCAATGACCGCGTGGGATAGTCTTTCTGGCTGCTTTCCTGTTACAAAAATCCTGGTAAGCCGTATCCACATCAATTGAATCAGGCGGCAACAAAGCAATGTAGTGACTCCATTTGGCCTTGCGAAAGTTCTATAGCTCAATAGGCATGCACGGCACTGACAAAGCAAACCTTGGTGGTGTAATAAACGAAAATCGATGTTGTGACCTGGGGAACTTTTCAAGAACACGTCTATCCGGTAAGCGACTGTTAGGACCTACGCTAGCGAAAGCTAGATCTGGATTGGTGCCAGTGTTCCAGTGGCCAGAGTAAGAGCTGGAAGCATCCTTGGCATTATATAGCAGGACAAGACAATTAATACTTTCCCACCCAGCCAAGAACTCAGTGGTGGATATTCAAAATTAGGGGCCTGAGGCAAAATCCAAATTAGGGGCCCCCAAAATGACGTCACAATGACGTCACATTCAAAATGACCATTTTACCAATGCCAGCTAGAAAGATAGGCTACGAAATATTGGAAAAAAAATTGATTCTGATACGAAACTTGAAATAACTCAAATCAGTGGCAGACACAGAAAGTTATAATGAAAGATTTACACGTGACTCAACAATTAATCAAACGACACCTGATCGAAATGGCACTTAATCGAAATGACATTTGATCAAATAATGAAAGAAAAAATTTACAACTTTGAATCTATCCCAATTTTGTCAATTTTTCGTCCCAAAAACATAATACTTTAAATCTGCCCCGATTTTGTTGATTTTTTGTCCCAAAATCATAAATCTCTAAAAATAATATCTTTCTGTCTGAATCTGTTTCTGATTTCTGCAAGAGGTCTATAAGGGTGGAGCCATGGCACAATGCCCCCCTCTAAATAACTGACTACGTAAAAAAAATGCAAAAAAATGATAGCAATAAGCATCTAATAAAACATAACCATGACAAACGATCTACTTGTTTCCCCCCTAAAACTTGTTGGTGCCCTTTGCCCAGAAACCTTGTTAAAAAACCTTGATCTTGACATTGGCAAAAAATTATAAAAGATAAAAACAAATTGTCTTTTTACTGTTGGACTCTGCTTTTTATGAATCTAATTTACAGTAACAAAGAGATTGTTTAATCGCAGAAACATACAAAAATAAATCTTTTTTTTTATCAACTGTCATTTCGATCAAGTGCTGTTTCGATCAAATGTCGTTTCGATAAAGTGTCGTTTTGGTCAAATGTCGTTTCGATCAAGTGTCGTTTCGATCAACTGTCGTTCGATCAACTGTCGTTCGATCAATTGTTGCAGCACCGGGTTTACAAACTAAAAACACAATTAGTATAAAAGTTGAAATAACATCAAAACCTTTTTTTCTCTACACTTTTTTACTGTTCTATTGTCTTTTAATTGGTCTGCATATCCTTCATTTTTCAAAGTGGGAGGAAGGAGTTTAAAAGTTTAAAAGAAGGAGTTTAAAAGTTTAAAAGAACTTTTAAACTCCTTTCTCACATGCATATGCTTATGACTAAAATTCTTTTTTTTACTTGAAAGCATCTTGGACAGACTTGAATTCAGTGATGAAATTCAAAAAGTTTGCATCGGTTTGCGCGAACACGTTGTTATGAATGCCATAACGTTCAGCGAGCGCGTTCTTAATTTAAGTAATCTCTGTATTTTTATACCTCTGATGATGAAAGAACCTATTATTGACAACTTCTATACTATAGGGGAAAGAACCTGTTTATTTTTTTTAATTTTTGAATTTCATCATTGCTTAAACTCGATTTGACCCTTTTTACAAAAACAAGGACTCAACCCAAGTTCTCAAATCAATAATTGTTGACTTGGAATTGGTTTTGTGTGGTTAGTAAGCTATGTTATATGGAATGCATAAAAACAAATTGGGAAAATGGTTTTGAAAATTCGAATTTCGTACACTCAGATTCATGCTTTCATGGACTTATATTAAAATTACATCATTTTTGGTAGTCTTGGATTTGAAATCGGTTCGAGCTTTTTGAAAATGACTCGATCTTGGTTCGAATTTGAAAGTTATAAGTTGTTGGACTACTATTAGCATGCACACAATCTATTAGAGGTATATTATTGAAACTTTCTCACCACTACATATTAAACATTTGTACCATAGTCTTGATAGTCTCAAAAAATAATAAATTTGTCAAAATACATTTCAACAGAATTAAAATTGAACTGACGAAATAGGTAGGCTACTATCACTGACAAAAATCTGATCCTTTTTTAGCAGTAAAAAAAATTTGCACTGATTACATAGCAACAACAAGAAAAACAATTTTTTTATTGAATATATATATATATATATATATATATATATCAATTAATCCAGTCAAGCAAAATAATGTTAAATCTCAACAATTACGCCGATTCCACAATGTACGACAAGTTTTATAATAAGAATCAAAAAATCTACAGCCTAAAACATTATTAGAAAGAGAAGCTTTAGTTATGTTTTTTTTAACACAAAAAAGATTAAGAAATGCTGGTAATACGAACTTTTGTAAAATATGAATAAGTTACCTTAATTTTTACAAAAAAAATTAAAATTTCATTCGAAAGCTAACAAAGTTTGTTAAAAAATATAATTATGCTTGCTTTTAGGCAAATGAGTGAAAAAAATACTAACCCAAAATAAAAATTTGTTAATGATTAATATATTATAAATCAGCCAATTATTTATTTAATATTTTTAGCTTATGCTGCTTTAATTAAATCTTTTGAAGATATTTGTCTGGCAGGAATAGAAATATGCAATGCAAACTTGCAATAAAGCTAGCTTTAAACTAAAATTGTAAAAATAATAAAAGTGCTGTGAAATATTGTCAAAACCATTTAATGTTATGATTGTTTGTGCAAGATAGAACAACTAATAATCACAATCAAATTTAATGTAAGAAGCCATTTAGCTTATTCTATGTTAGGTTACCTTTTAAAATTGTCATTTAAAATCAAAATACTTTACCTAAATAATTTCTAATTCAATTTTTTTCAGAATGACAATATAGAAAAGTTTAACTTTAATCAAGCAGTTGTTTTTACCAGATCACCTTACAAACCAGTTGTCAAAATGTCAATTTTAAAAAATGCTAAACCCTTTAAAAAAAGCTGCAATCAAGTCTTGAAAGTCAAGTGAATGAATAAATTGTATATGCATCAATTTAGAACTTTGAAAAAAAGTGAAAATCTCCATATAAACTTGGTTAATGGTAAAACATTTGTAGACTGGATTTAGTGTTCTATTGGTTTCTATTGTACATGAAGCATTTGTTACAAAAAGAAAAAAAATGTATTTTTTATTACTGGTGTTTGTAAATTTTTTAGTTATGTTGTTGTTTTTAGTCATTATTTTGTTGCAATTATGGAAAGTAATTAATATTGTATGCATAAATACAACTAATTTTAAGTAGTGTTTTTTTCAATAGAAAAATTTAAATTTAAAACAAGATTTCTCTTTTTCTTAGACATATTTTTAGTTGTAGAGTTGTTACGGCTAAATTTCAATCACTTTTGGATAACTTTTATGGCAATCTGACTATTAAGAATAGTTTACATTATGTAGTTGTTTTGCAATATATAGAAACTGAAGAGATTTTATGGATTGTTGTTTTAAATTTTAAGTGTTCTGCCAACATTACCCTATATGCCATATTATGTGACATAAATTTAATGTATTTGCTGAAAACTTTTGAGAGTTTTTGAGGTTCATGAAACCATGTAAAATACCACAAAATAAAACTACATGCGGCATTTTCAAAAAGGAGGGCTCCTCGATAACTGTAAAAAAGGGGGGGCCTGAGGCGATCGCCTCATTCGCCTCACCCAATATCCACCACTGCAAGAACTCATCATCAAATTTGTTATTTTTGTAACTCCAATCATCATGGCGACAGTTAAAATCGAAATGAGTTGTGGTCAAGGAAACACTTGAAGATCGAGGGATCGCAGTCGCGTTGGTGGAGGTTTGTGTATATTTTGTGGAATTGTGGACAAACGTGGCAAGGCAATGCTTCCTGTTTACGGAAGACCCAGCTAGTTGGAAGCCTGGAAGCACTAGCTTCTCTGCATTAGTGCAGTACTGCAGTGGGTCTCCTGTAATAGGATGACGAGTTCCTTAAACTGTAAAGCCAGATAATTAAGAACGTTCATCTTGCTTGTAGTGAGGACTTCGTTGTTCAGCTGGAAAATAGTCGGCCTTCGAAGCTTGTTGGCAATGTGCCCTGAAAAGGAAGGTTTTTGCACGGCATTGCCCCGTTCTGAAAAGGGCTTTTGCCGATTAGCAGACCCTCGCGAAAAATTGGGATGGGTAGATACCTTTCCGTTTTACATGTGATTTTACAATATTACGCAATCTTGATGATCAAGCACTTGTTCTTTTAAACATGCGGTTTTCATTTAGCCAAGCTTTACTATACTGAATCCTGCAGAATTTTTGAAAGCGCAGTTTTAGTCGACAGCGTGTTAGAGTGGCTAAGAGCGCCGTGATTATGATTGACACGGTCTCGGTTCAAAACCTACTCACGTCATTCTGTTGCGTCCTAGGAAAGACAATTTACGGCACTTTCTCCTGCTTGGCGGTCTTGGCAAGCAGCTTCAAATTTCAGTCATAATTTCTTAAAAGCTAAAAAACAAAATAAACAGTTTCATTCAAAAAGCAATATCTTGGCATCTTCGGAAGCAGATCAGGGTAATTGACATTTGCTCAAAGTTTAGAGCCTCTGACGCTTTTCTGCGAGTTAAAAGTATAAATGTATAGATGAAAATCTAAAAATTTTGGTTCAGAAGAGTAACCAAAAAAAAGCATGAAAAACAACTTTAACCACACAGGAATTGAGCAGTACTTTAATTAAGTGATTAAAAAATGTTTTGTCTTATTCAGTACTTTGTTTAAGTGATTTTACTAATTTCCACCAATCCATAGTTCCCTTTATTGCGTAAATGTGATTGACAAATTGACTATTTGCAGAGTTTTCATTTCGTGCTTATTTCTACGATTTGTGCTTATTTTTATGAACATTGTCTTAAAAGATTTTAGTGTGCTAATTTCTGACAAACGTGCTTATTTGCGCTTATTTTTTACTAATTTTGTTTTAGTTTTCTACAAAATTTCTAAAAAACGAGCTTATTACAAAGTTTTTGCTCTATGTCAGAAGAAAAGAGGTCATTTTTTGGTTAAAGATCAAGTGAACGCAATTTTCTAGTCTTTAATTTATTGCATCTCAACCCCTGGGTTGCCGACGACTATAGTTGTGTAAAAATTGAATCACTACTTTTTAGGGACAAAAATCAAAAAATTCAAAACAGATTCAAAGTGAAGACTTTTTTGGGAGGTCGCTAAATCTTTGGTATGAACCAGTTCAGTTCAGAGCCATCTCTTGCCGTAAACACTTGTATCAGCAGTACTGTGCGCTTATATGTGAAAATTTATTATTTTGGTTGCCGATGTGGGGAATTTAAACTTCAAATTTATTCTTGAGTAGGAAAGTTCTGGGTACATCCAGAAAACAATTTACTATCAGCTATAAACAAAATTATATAAGAAACTATGAACAATAGGAGAGTAAAATTGTACGTTTTTTTTTCAAAAATTGAAATTTTAACCCTCTGCGATGCTGAAAAATCTCCTCCAAACATTAATATTTTACAGGCAAAAATTCTTCGTGCAAGCCCCTTTTTATCACTAGCTGTTTTTTACTCTTGAAAAAAGTCAAAACAAGCACTTCTAATAGTTGGTTTTATTTTTCTAGACAAGTAAATGTTGCTTAAACGTTTTTATAATTTCTTATCAATTTTTGTGCTTTTTCATGTGCCTCTCACCCAGGTAATTTCTTTGAAATCGCATAAAGAAGTTAAAAATCAAAACTTTTTTTAAAAAAACTTGGATATATCGCTTTGATTATTGGCTGCATTATTGAAAGGTCTACCATTAATTTTTAGTGGCATTTAATCAATCTTTAAAAAAATTGTATTCAGCCTTTTATTTGAAAAATCTAAATTAAACAATGATGTTGTAACCATAAACGGCGCTGAAGTTGGCCGATTGCCGCATAGTGAATTGTCGATTAACGCGCTTCTGGCTTCGATGAAAGGAAAAGTCAAAATAACCGTTTAATGTAATCTTTATTGTATGTTTAAACCAGATGTTTAATGTAAATGAAAAATAATGAGCAAATGATGCGAAGCAAAACATGATGAAGCGAAGCGATATTCTGTAAATAAATAAAACGAACTAAAAATCAAACATAAAGAGAAAGCACACAGTTGCCTTACCGAACAGTTCACGTCGGTGCTAACTCACGGGGAAACGGGGAACACACCACTGGTGTAACCAATCAGGATTAGAACGCAGCACCAAGTCTTTCGGTCTTTCGGACTTCAATTGTTGCACCTATTGCTGATGGTCGCCCCAAAAATTCAAAAGTGAAATTCATTTATTTATTTAATCTTTGTATTCATCCTCCTGACTCGCAAGACAGCGACAAAAACGCTAATACATAGGGCAAGCAATTGCGCAATAGTCTTCCGTGCTCCGGCAAGGATATCGACAGCTCTCAATATCGCCTTTTCTACGAGTCTGCCATTGGCTAGCTTCTTGATAACATGCCGTGTGCTCTTCACTACAGGGACAACAAATTTTTAATTTTTATTTAAATGGGTTTATTTTTTTTTTGGAAACTACGTACATTGTTCACAAAGTATTTCATGTTTTCATGTGCCTTAAAATTTAAATTCTTTTTACGTTTAAAATAACATTTTGTTAACCGTACCAACTAATGTATAAAAGGGCAAAAATCTTTCAATTTTTGTGCTTGTTGTTTTCAATATTGTTGCAGTTTCAATGACGTCGGCCATGTTTAGCTTGTGGATGGAGACCAGAGTGTCTGTGCTCTTTCCACTTGCGCTGTGCTGCCACCTGGTGGCGCTGGAATGGCCCAGTTCTGCAACAAAGATAAAGGATTTGCCTTGAGGGGGCGCTGCTGCGTCAAGCTTAACGAAATTGACGTCATATTCGGGTTAGTTATCACTTGAAAAATCAGTCCACCAAATAATGCGGTTCGTATTTAGGCTCGATCTATCTGATTGTGACATCTCTAATCTTGATCCAATAGTGTACGAGCAAGCGCCTAATGTGGAGCTGTTGTAAGTAGTAGTACCTAGATGTTTTCTGATTGTTTTTTTATTTCATCTTTATATTTATCATTCAAATGGCAATAAAGCGTCGGAGGCGCTATACGTAGGGTAAGCAATTACCCGAACCGCTTCCGGGAAGCCAAGATATTGCTGTCTGTTTGAAATTTTTTATTTTAGTTTTTAATTTTTTAAAGTTATAACTGTAATTTAGAACTGCTTGTTAAGACTACCAAGCAGGGAAAAGTGCCCTAACGTGTCTTTCCCAAGAACACAACAGAATGGCGCGAGTACTACGTAATATTTTACACTAGCAATTTTCCAAGCAGGTTCAGCCGAATTTCAAAGTTTCCAAAAAAAAATCAAAAAAACTTCATGATTTAGTATTTGATTTTAACAAAAAAAATTGATTTTATTGATCATTTTATGAACGAGAATATGCGCACGTACAAATAATACTGAAAAAAAATTGAAAATTCAAGTTATTTGCAACTGATCGACTATTTGCATCTGGCCGAGCCAAAATTAGTTTCCTTTTTATTTATTTATTTTAGGCTTGAATATTAAAGTGATGTATATAGAGTTTAAGTCTCTGTTGCACATAGCGCTTCTCGTATATTGAACCCATACAATATTGAAAGAACAAGAAAGGAGACCGAATCATCTTTCTAGCATGAATCAAGCTTGTGTAAAGTGATGCAACTGTGACTTTGAAACAATGTCAAATTTGCAACTACGCAGCCTGACGAGGGTAAAAGAGAAAGCGGATCGGGTCGGTCACGATCTCTATAGAGACAGCGCTCGTTTTCAACACGTATTCGAGCTTGCAGAGCGAAAATAATTAATTAGGTACAAAATGTTTTAGGATTGAAAAAAGCTGCGAGAAAGCTAACAACAATTAAAGTTAAATCTGATGGTGTCTTGAAGTTTGAAGAGTTTGAAAAAAAAATTTTTTATAGTTCCACCCAAATGAAAACCCATAAAAAACGTTAGAAGCCTAATCAGTGAAGGAGAGGTTGAGGATAAAAATTTTTTTGACATAGTGAAAGTTGCATTAGTACAGTTTCTTGACTACTTTTATAGTTAAACGTCACAGGAAGACTTCGTTTCAGTTAAACCTCCTGTCACTATATCTTTGTAAAAAAGCGACTAAAAGTCTTCAGATTAAAAGTGGATTCGAAAAAAGCAAGATGAAAGCAGAATTTTTGAAAATGTAGCGAAAACTTTCGCTTTTCGCTTGCTTTTTTTGATCCTCTTTTAGTCTAAACTAAACTAAAAACTTGACATGCTTCAGCTTTAATCTTTTTCTGTTAAGCAAGAAAAATTTTGCGCTTCGACGATTTTTTACCCTTTCGCTTTTGGTGTAAAACAGTCTTTCCGCTCTGTTTTTTTTTGCGCTTTCCTTCACACGCTTTATTTTTCCGCGTCCGCTTTCAGCATGAAAAACCTTAAAAACTAAAATGTGATCATATGCTTTGCTCATTTTTGAGATAAGTGAGTAAAATTATCTAATTTAAGCGCGAAGTAATGGGAGATAGATTTCATATTTTATAAGTTAATAAAAATTTTGTTCCATCGCATCCCAAACAATTTGTTGCAGGAATTTAACCCTGAATCCAAACTTGTCCGTTGATGGGGATTTCTTTCGAGGTTTTGCGCGCTTGGATCTTCTGTAAGCCATTGACCTCGTTACAATCAAATATCGTTGTGAAAAATAGGACCTTTTTAGGGTATTACCGGATCGCGTCAGTTGTCCTGGCAACAACACTTGGTTCAATACGTCATGGCACGCATGGGACATCAGAAAACGTCACAATCACATTCGAATTTGCTCGCGTCAAACCGACACCTGCTCGCAGCTAGCGCTTTTCAACTGTGAGGATTACGTCATTAATAGTTCTTGGTTTCGATTACCGTTTTGAGTAACAGTTGTCATAGCAACGTGCAGTAAGTTAAGAAAGTCTCTGATTTCAGACTCCTGCCCTGCCCACAGCACGTGTTTAAATAACGGACCTGGGTCCTTCCTCTGCTCCTGCGAGCCCTCCTGGTCTGGATACAAGTGTCTCCGCCGATCCGCAAGCCACCCCAACCTTGTCCTGGTTTGCTCCGTCTCATCACTCACCTTCATCTTTGCGCTCCTTGCTTGGTTTACCCAGCGCCGTTTTCTTTCATTATGACTTCATCAGTGTTTATGATGTAACAATCATTGAAATCTATGCAAATTGTCTACTTTTATTTAGTTTTTTTGAATTTTGAAAGCTTAGGTTTTGTAGCCATTGTGCGCAATAAGAAGCTACAGTTGCTTATTTTGCTGTCGGCTTCGCTTTGAACAATTTGCAGTCAGTGATTTTTGCAAAAAGTCGCAGTAAGAAAAAGTTTGCAAAATGTTCAAAATAATTCCAAAAAGCGCGCTGGAATCTTTTAGTGAATGCAAATACTAATTTGACTGCTCTATAATTAGGTAATAGTTATTGTTTTTTAATTAACTTTTATTGTAATTGAATATCGGCGTAAAACATAGAACTTAATGTTTTTCTTTATATTTTATTGTTTACGTCTTACGCAGACTCTTGTAGTTTTAAATTTGCTCGACGATATATTTGAGTAAAACTTCTAAGGTTCAAGGGTCCTTCGCTAAGATGTTTCATTTGCTTGATTTACGAAACTTTACCAAAGCTCCGAGGTTCTTCGAGCTCATTGAATCCAGTTGGTATAGCTACAATTAAAAATATAATAAAATCTTAAATTTTATGTATTTTATAGTTACAGTCAGAAGGCGGAATTTTGTTTACGAATATGAAATGAAAGACGTTTAGGTGTTCATCCTTAATTTCTCATGCACTTTACAAGTGTCCAAGCTTGAAAAAGAGATTGCCACAGTTTAATTCTAATGTGATTAATAGTAAAATTAAAGAGAGCCATGGCGCAAATGGCCCTAATCCTCAAAACAAGCCCAGGAAGAGTTTATTTTTACTTAAAAACATAATTAGAACGCCGGAGGGCTTCGCCCATACTTCTTTGTTTAGTCTCAAGAACATTCACTTCTGGTTTTCAATTAATTGGTTCACTTAAATCTGCGCTTATAGTATGATTACACGTTCTTGTGATGCGTACCACATGTAACTCGCAATTACTTTTTAAAATATTTATTTTTTAAATACCCAGCAGTAGAGAAAAAAGCAGTTGCCACGTTTCGCAGGAAATGTGTTAAGGTGTTGCGGTCATGCTTTCTACCGTTTTATACTTGCACTTTTTAATTATCCTATGTATGTTTTAACGTCTGACGTTTTGTTGCTTCTTCCTTTTCTTAATCTTTTCTATTATTTATGATTTTTTGTGTGGATTATTCAATGACAAGAAAAATAAATAAAAGTGAAGTCATCGTGTCTGCGACAATTGGTCAAACACAATCAAGATGACGGCATGCGAGTTTTTATTATTTGCAACATCCCGATTTACAAACTGTGTTTAATTTATTATTGTGACGTCTTGGCAGCAGCAATTGGAATCAAAAGAAGACAGCGTCTCGCAGGCTGCGACGAGTCGAGGTTGCAGCGTTACTTTAAGAAATTAAAATGTCAACTCTCGAAGAAACGAATGCATTTCCAAAATATAAAACGCTGCCGCTCCCGCTCCCATTGCTCGACTTTGTTTTGATAATTTTCAAACTCACTCGTAAGTAATACCAATCATAAGCCAACATTTTATTATTTAGTTGGCAAAGTTTTATCTAAAAATAAAAAGCTGAACGCTTTCGACTTTCATAAAACCTTATCAAAGTATCTAAAAATTAGCATAATATAACAACAAAGCAAAAACGACGATAGTTATATATAATTAAACTAAAATATAAATTACAGTTTTCTCAATTTTATGCTCACACTGGTACTACTAATTTAATTGAAAAGCAATGACAATTGAGTAATTTCAAAATGGCTGTCAGTAAAGCCATGCCTGAAGCTTTTCGTTTCACATTTTTCAATGGCAAGTGCTGACAATGATGGAAGTAAAGAACCATGCGTATTTATAGGCAGAGTAAGCATTTCACGATTACTTGCAAAACAATATGTTTTAAACAAGCTGCTTAAAGATGAGAAACACCAGACTTGAGTTTCGCTCTTATTAGAGCTCGTCAGTGATGCTTATCTCACCGCGGTTCGCTTCGCGGTGAGATAAGCATCACTGACGAACTCTAATAAAAGCGAAACTCAAGTCTGGTGTTTCTCATCTTTAAGCAGCTTGTTTAAAATTAATTTTAAATTTCTCATAGTTCTTCAAATATAAAACAATAAGTGTTGTTTTTTTATTGCAAACAATATTTTTGCATGTTTCAACGTTGCTATGTTTTATTGCATGTCCCTTTTTTCGTAGTGTAACTATGCTGATGTAAGTATATTGTTCGACAAGTGGCGAAAATAAAAAAAACAATTGAACTAAACTGAACTAAACTGAACTATTGTGTTACATGAGCAATTGCAAAATCTTGCATGCTGCACGGCATTGTGTAAGTTTGCAATCTGCAATTATTTAAATAGTTGTACCGAGTACAAACTCTTTTTGCTTGCACAGAGAAGGCTTCCTGATCTGTATATACGTTGCCTCCAAAAGTCGCTGTTGAAACTGTGAACGAGCAACTGTTAGAATTGAGAACTTAGTGTCCTCGTAGTTCTTAGCACATTCTCTATTTTTCAACAGATGGTGTCCAATAACAGAATACAAGTCTGGCTGAGCAGTTGTGTTTTTATTCGATCTTGTGGATTGTGTACTTGCTGCATTAATTAGTTGCATTAATGCAACAAGAACACAATCCTCAAGATCGAATAAATATTGCAAACTTGCACAATGCTGCGCAGCATGCAAGATTGTGCAATTGCTCACATAACACAATAAAAACAACACAAAGTTGTTTTGCAAGTAATTGTACAACGCTTACTCTACTTATAAATACTCGTGGCTCTTTACTTTGCCATTGAAAAGTGTGACACGAAAAACTTCTGGCATGGCTTTACTGAAAGCAATTTTGCAATTCTGTACCGCCAACAAATTATATCTTATTGAGTAATTATTACAAAACCATATTTCAGAGGAAAAAAGAAAAAAAGAGATTACATGAGTGAATTAAAATAGTTCTGGTAAAAAGACGAACCATTTTCACACAATTGATTTTATTTAAACCGCACGGGTTTAATCTTGCGTTCAGTTTTAAGCTGTAATTAAAATTAAAACATGCTAATAAGCTAAACTTTTTAATTATTTAAAAAAAGAAACAATTTGCATAAATAGTTTGAACCACATGAAACTCGTGGGGTAAGCCCATGCGGGCCCATGCGGGGCATCTTCCTCCTCTGTGTTGTTGCGATTTTCTTCAGTAGGCATTTGATCATACACATCATTTTCAGTGTCATCACTGCTGCATTCAGGAAGATCTTGCTCATTTAAAGATATTCCACGTTGCTCAAGGTAAGTTTTAGAATTCTAAGGAAGAAAAGGAGCTAGCGTTGTCGGAGAGTACGAAGCTAGCAGTGCCACACAGTGTAAACAGTTGATCAAGGCATTTTATTACAGTCGCAGTAGTCACATCTTCACACGTAAATGCAAACGGAAAGCGAGAATGTTCATCGGTTACAATGAATAAATATTTATTGAGAGTAGATGATGATTACGGACCCTTAACCTTATCCGTTTAGGGTGCATTGCCTTGATTAAAATTCTTTGGTCTCTCCGAACAAACAAGGGTTTAACGCAAGCACATATTTTGCAAGCTGAAACAATTCTCTTGACGCCAGTTGTGGAACACGGTAAATTCTTACTTCTGATGAAATGTAGCATACAAGTTACACCAGGATGACATAACCTGTCGTGTATGTCTCGCAAGACGCAAGAAGAAGTGAAAAAGGCCACATTCGTTGCAGAACAATAAACTCTACACGACATTTCTTTCGCCAGGGCGATATTGTATTATGTACGTGTTACTTCCACAAATTTTAGTTTTCTAAATTTTGGAAAGTTTTTTAAATTTTGTTCCGATGTTAAAAAGTTTTTTGAAATTTTGTAGAATTTATTTGGTAACTTAGTACGTTGTTTAATCGTCTACCTTTTTTGGCGCCTGCTAAGAAGGCCTCGCCAATAACACAATCTCGGTGTCTACTAAACGATAATTCTTAATCTTCTTGCTGGATCTGACCTTCGAACCAGCGACAGCAAAAATATAGTCTAGCTAAATCACAGCTCAGACTACCACAATATCTTCTTTATTAAGAAATATGCTCCAATCCACTTAGGAGCCCGAATAGTATAACAGCAAATAAATTCAATAGCTTAATTCTTCACAATCACGTAGACCACCAAAGACTTGCGACCAAAAACTATGACTTCACACAGTTAACAATTTTCCAATTTTAAGTTACCACAACGAAACATCCAATTTTATAATAATACTGCTTTTCAGCGAATCGTATTTATACCATTCAGTAAGATTACTCGAATGTTCTGACATTCTCCAAAGCAAACAACTATTACGTCATAATCAAAACAGGTCAATCGGATAGTTCTGGAAATTACTTTAAATTTCGTGAAAAATAAGCGGTGTTGCCATTTTTTCTTGTAAATAAAAATAAATTATTTAAATTGCTCATAAAACTGTTATTTCTTCGGCTATTTGAGCCGGACCAACGCGAAATCAAAGAGATTTTTTATGAGATTGTGAATCTACATAATTTGGGCGATTTTTAGGAACGGAACAGTACGAAAAAAGAGTATGCTCCAGACGTCACAGTTGTACAGTACCTTGTCATTTTTGATTTTTGTCCATCGTCGGCTATCCAGGATAAATGCTACGGAACAGTGATCCGTAAATAGGGTAAATGTCTGTCATGATAACAAGTGAGACCATTTTTTAACAGCCTCGATAACAGCAGTTGCCTCTTTCTGGTAAGCGGGGTAATTTTTCGCTGCCCTGCAAAGTCCAAGACATGAAAGTCACTGGTCAACCGCCTTGGTTCAAACTAGCAAAATAGCTGCATCAGAGGCATCACCTGGATTGCAAGAAACTTTCTAGTAACTCGGATTTAAGCAAGACAAAGGCATCCAATGCACTTGCAGCGAGAAAAAGTTTTGGCTTCCGCTAAAGGTCGCACTTTTGTGGCAAAACAACTTATCCACTTGGCATAGTATGCAAACATGCCTAATGCACGACGCAAAGCATTTTTTTTATTAGGTACAGGAAAGTCTTGCAAAGCACGCATACGTTTAGGGTTGGGTCTAATATTCATATTACCAACAATATAACCCAAAATATGAATGTATTCAACGAAGCTTATGGTTTTACTCTTGTTTAGTGTCAACTTTCTGCGCTGGATCGCATCCGTAAAAGAGGCCACATTTTGATCGTGCCCAGCGATTGTAATATCAACATACGAAAATGCTCCTTTGAAATTTTCCTCTTCAATAAACTCGCGCATTTTACGTTGAAACTCAGCGACACCATTTTTTACGCCGAACGGAATTCGCGTAAATTCATAAAGTTTATCATTTGCTTCAAAGGCTATACTTTTGCTCAGACTCGACAAAACTATTTTGATGACATGCACTTTTCAAATCAAAAGTCGAAAACACTTTATATTTTAAGTTATTGATTAGGTCCTCAATCCGCGAAAGTGAATGAGCGTCTATCGGTGTAAATGTTAATTGTTTGCAAGTAGTTGACACATAGCCGCTTTTTATGACGATTTAGTTCGTTTATAACAGCAACTGCCTGCGCTCTCCATGGGGAAGAGCTTGGTTGGATGATTCCTCTCTTTAGCCAGTCATCAATTATTTTTTTGAATAAAAGCTCAATTGCACTCGCTGAAGCGACGTGACTTTGTTGCAATCGGTTTTACACCAGGCTGTAAATTGGCAAATAACGAAGCTTTTTTGGTATCGACTACAGTTATGGCACAATTCCTATGATTACCTATAACTAGTTCAGGCAAATTACCAGATTTAAAGATCAGCCGCTTGTTTTGGCTCTGAACATTTAAGCCAAGAATTACGTCACTAAACAGATTGTCCAAAACATTTAGTCTAGTTGCTTCGTACTTCGTATCATTTATTATTATATAGGCCTACACAACGCAAAAACCAAAAGATATTACCTTCATTGTAGCGGACGCCATCTGCACGCTGTGATTGGATGGAATAATTTTCCAAGAGCAATTTCTTACTTGTATTAGAGTTGATATAGCTTTCCGAGCTTCCAGAATCCACTAGAGTTGTTAGCTTTTTCCGTTTACATAGACTCCCAGAGATGAGTTAACTAAACTGCCACGACATGCCGTAGTAACCTATCAGTTGAAAATAGAGAGCTTGGAGATCTCAAAGAATTCGCTGGTCCCCTGAATTGTTTTTGTTGAATCCCATGACCTTTGTTTTGTAGACGCGTGAAAAATACCCCGTTTTCCCACAAGAAAAGCATTTACTTCTCTTGACGGACAATCAGCACGTAGATGATAAGGGCGTCCACAAAAATAGCACTTTTTACCGCCAATGGATGCTATCGCTCGTAGATCATTAGGTGGAATAATAAAGATTCGGATCATTACTTTTGTCTTGAGCGACAGAAGCCGTTATTAAGTCACTTCTTGTCGTATACCAAGCGGAATATTCTCCAGCCTGGTGTGGAGATCTGACCTTGTTAAAGGCTTCACTTACTGTTAATTCGTTGCTTTCTAACAGTCTTTGACTTGACGTATTTGAGAAGATGCTAAACCATTGATAAAAGCATCTCACACAAGATCGCACCGATATTCTTCTGCGGACACTCTTCTAAAGTTGCAATCTTTGCTCAAAATATGCAATACTTACAGGAACTCTTTTAGCGATTCCCTGCTTTTTTGTTTCCTTTTTGCGTGAAGGTGGCGAGAAAATATAACGTTGGGGGTTTACGAAAAGGGTACTTTAAGTTGTGCTATCGCAATATCGCAAGAGTAGCATCCTTTTATTAACTCGTTCTAACGTAGGCACACAAAACCTCTAGCTTGTTAGGTGCAGTAAATCCTTCATGACGTGCTGTGGCCAATATCCTTTCTAAGAAATCGGTCAGCAAGGTCTTTAACCAATGCTTAAAGTGTTATACTTCCATATTATCCTTAAAGAATAATACTTCCATGCACTCTGAGAGTTAGGGTCGATGTTAAGCTTCGCGGGCTTCAGCCATTCGTTCAGAAACGTAGCCATTTGGGAAAAATTAAGTTGATTTAATTGAAGTGACAAACACACAACTTTGTTGCTTTTACATTAACTTATATTTAAGTTTAAATCAACTTAATAACTCGAAATATCTAAAAAAGAAAACACACACACAAGTTAGCTAGCAATTCAGCATTATAGGCTACTGCTCAATACGAACTAAATAAGATTTTAGAAAAATAATAACAGAATCAAATTGTACAGTGAAGTAGAGCGAGTGAACGCGATCGGCAAGGTGATCAACTCAAATTAGGCTACATCAACCAGCTAGTCTCGTCGTGATTAGAAATGAGAGAAAAGCAAAAACGAGGTGGATCAAGAAACCTGAAAGCGCCAGCAAATTGTTTCCGCATGTTAAAAGAAACATTACATTGATCTTGTCTTCGCCAACGATCATTTCTTTGAAGTTCAAAATATGCTGCGCCCATAGCCGTACCTGCCGGGGGGGCAGGGGGGGCAATTGCCCCCCCAAGTTTCGAAGATTTGGGCAAAATTAAGATTTTTCGGGCAGTGAGAAGAAAATATTTGGGCAAAACCATAGTTTTTCGGGCAGCGATATGAAAAATTTGGACAAAGTCAGGAAATTTAGAGAGGTGATGATGAGGAACTGCAAAAAATAATAACCCAAATTTAGGTGAAGACCTTTTTTTTTTTTTTTTTTAGAGATCACCATGATTTTAGGACAAAATTGGTTTTTCGTCTGAGAATCTCAGACAATTTTTTTGTCATATCCGAAATGTACTCTAAAATCATGATTTGGGCAAACGTTACAAAATTTGGGCAAAACTTCATTGCCCCCCAAAATTTTTTGGGCTGGTACGGCTATGGCTGCGCCCAAGTTAGTTTGCTGTTTCTGCCAAAAGTAGTGGGATTACAGCAACTGATGTCATTATCCTCAATCGAAAAAATTGATTGGTCCCAGAAAAAGACTTCTTTCTCATAAGCTCTTTTAATCCCGTCAAAATTGTCTAGTTTTTGCAACTAAGAATCTCATTTACAGGTTAACAAGATATTGAAAAACAAACTATTATCTTATTTTTCCAGTTTTTGAATCATAAATGCTGCTTGGTATTTTAAATTTAACAAGCTTATAGTCTACTTATAAACAAAACAATGCCTAAAACTTTGACTGTTGTTCTTGGTGCTGGATTGCTCATTTATGGATACCGAAAAATTATTGATCAAACGTAACAATTTTTTATTTAACCTATCAGTATATAAAAGTTTTATGTAGTGTTTTTAGTCCTTGTTGTTTATAATTTGATATGCACATACAAAATGTAAACAAAATGGGTCTCTTCAAGAAGTCACCGTAATCTGCGTTAAATATGTTAATTGTGTTAATTTAATGTTAAATTTGTTAATTTTATGAACAAAAATTATAAGTTATATACGTTAATTTCATGAACAAAAATTACTTACAATAACTTCTTGAAAAGATCCCAATTGTGAGTATTTGTCATAGTTTTCTTATCAATTAAATTTTCTGTGCATTTTTGTTGCAAGCTGTTGATGAGTTTATTTAAAGCTCAAAACAGCTCAGTTTAAAATGCAACATCAGTTTTTGGGTCTCTTCAACAAGTCACAGTAAGTGATTTTTCTTTGTGAAACTAACCTGGATTCCCTGTGGTTGAGAGATTCTTTTTCTGTTGGTTTCTTCTTTACTCCATCCTGGTGCTAAAAGGGGATTCAGGGTTAGTTTACTAATAAAAATTGGGGTTTTAAGAAGTCACTGCAAGCAATTTTTTTTAGTGAAACTAACCTGGAATCCCCATTTCAGCACCAGAATGGAATAAAGAAAAAACCAAGAGAAAAAAAATCTCTCAAGAAGTATTAGTAACCACAGCTGATTCGGGTTAGTTTTATGAACAAAAATTGCTTATGTTAACTTCTTATAAAGAGACCCCAGCTTTCAAGCTACTAGTACTGTTGTTTTTTCCGGCTCAAACAATAATAGAACATGATGTCTTGCTTATACCATGACTTTTATTATTTGATTCACACATGGGTCATTCCATGTCAAACGTCCTGAAATTGAGAAATGTTTCTGCTTGACCCTCTCCAAATTTGCTCAAAATTTGTCAAAATGTTGTATATCATACTTAACCAGAAAACTGAAAATTTTTACTCAATATCTATTGTATTTTATGAAATATGACTTATGGAAATTTGGTACCCCATTTCAGCGATTAATGTTTGGTCATTTTCAGCCATTTTCAAACAAGCATTTCTCCAATTATAAAAATTGTGGAAAGCTGATTTTTGGTATATTGATTAACTTTCTGGTATATTAAATGGATCAAGTGTCAAAATGATATTACCTTATAACATAATGAAAATATTGAGTCCCAAAATGTCCACATTTTGACCCAAAAACAAATTTTCAGCCATTTTTAAAAAGCTATAGCCACCATACAAAGCATAGCACTGCTCCAATTTTTAACATGGGTACTCCCTACCAAACGGACTATAACTTCACCAAATATAAAGAAAAACAACAGCTTAGAAAAAAAGTTACAACACTTTTAAATATGGACCAGCCGTAAAATTGGTAAAAATGCACCATCTTGTAGTAAAAAAAGGCCTGTAAAACACTGTTTTTAAAAACAGTTTTTTAATATGCTAAAGAGCTCTTTTTAAGGAAGTTACACACCAAATTTCAACTTTTTTTCGAAATTGTAAGAAGGGGAGATATTAGTCATTATGTAGGCGAGAAATTTAACTTTTACCTTTTATTTATAGTTTTGTATATTAATCAGAAAGTTAAAATTGAATTGATAAAAGAAAATTCCAACTCTTTACCTGCAATAGCTTGGCTTTAAATCTTATTAAAAAACTGCCACTAGATGGCATATTTTTTCCATGCATATATATATTTTTGGCTTGCAAAACCATTTCTAGCCACATTGAAATAGAACAAATTTCTATCTGGGATTATACGATTATGCTAAATCCATTTTTGCCATTTAAACAGCTATATTTTAACAAGAAAAATTAGAAACATAGATAAATTTGGACAACAGCATGTCAAAAGATATTTTGCAAACTGAAAAAATTCAATATTTTACAAGCTGCTATAAAATTTTTAACATTTGCTTAAACCAAAGATTCAAGTATTCTATCTGGCAGAAAGCACTGCTTGGATTTGATCATAGTCTGCCATTGCTAATGTGTAGTGTTGTCCACTCTGTCATTGCAGTTCAGGTGGATTAATTATAAATATTACATCATTTAATGGGATGCAACACTCATTTTTTAGGCTCTGTGTCCATGTTAAAACCAAATTATTTTGTTTCAAAAATTCGATATAGATATTTTTGTTTTCATTTGAACGTTCAGTTATTACACCATTGTACCAATCTTGGTCATAAATGCAAGCAACATATTTTCCAGGATATAAATCATTTTCAATGAGTTGCAAGTGTGGTAAAACTGATTTGGTGGTATCATCGTGAGGCTTTTTACTAGAACTCCTTTAGCCTTTTTATTACCAATTTTGATTTAGATAGTGCAGGGGTCTCTAAAGTTGGGCCCATGGGCTAAATCTGGCCTGCAGAGCTCTTTTAAAAAACATATACAATCACTTTGAACCACAGTTGGATAGAATCATTTTGGAAATGTGCCCCAGTTTCTTGTTCCTCTAAAAAAAATGAAATCATGGTGATCTCTAAAAAAAAGGTCTTCACTTTGTTTACAGTTATTTATTAACTGTTTTTCGTAAACTATGTTTTTGGCTTTGGCCCAAGGAGGTCCAAAAAAATGTATACACGGCTTGCTGCTCAAAATGTTTGGAGACCCCTGAGATGTGGAATGAAGCAGTGAGGAAATCTTGTGCCAGAAACTGTTGTACAATTTGAATATTTTTGTTCCAGTTGATAAGTTTTGGCATTTTTTGAAACTTATTGATCAGCCACATAAAAAAAAATTATCCCAGCATTATTTTGCTTAGCCCATTGAAACATTTGATAAGGACTTAAATTTGATAGTTTTCAGTAGCTTGAAGGGTTTCTCTTGCAACAAATCACTTTGTAGTTCCTCCTATTCCATCACATGGTGACTTTTTATGGCTTGTTGCAAAGAAATGCCATTGAGCTTGAATTGGTCAATTTCATGATAGCACAAATTTACAAAAATTTCGAAATTTTTTTATTGGCTGGCTGCCGCATCACTAAAATACAAAACTTTGGTTATAGCATGTAAATTCTCCTTGATATAGCTTATTACTTTGCAAGTGAAAGCATGTACAGTTTTGGTGTCATGTCTCATGCAATCGAAGATGATGCAAAGACTTAAGCATTTATGAATCTTTTTGTAGTAGCAACAAAATGGGTGCAGTGTTGCCTAGCTGTTTTTCCAGTAATAGCCTTGGACTGCATTTTGGATCAAAAAACTGTAGTTTTCAGTAAAAATGCAAGAGAATTATGACAGTATCAGTAGGATGTATTTCTGTGGTTGATTGAAAAAATGCTGATTGAGCATTGGCAATGAAGTGGTGTCTACGCTGTAAATCAAACTTTTCCAAAAAACTTATCTATAAACTCACTTACCAAAAACTGCATGTCAATAAATTTAGTTCCATCTGTATGAATCCATTGCTTGCATTTAATGCTATCATCTACATCAAAATCATTATCATCAAGAATTTTCTCCAATGCTTTTTGTAGTTGAGGCCTTCCTGGACACTGACTGCAGGAATGTAACATGCAATTTTTCTCATTTAAATTGCAAACTAATTCAGACAAGAGATTTTTATAATCCAATTGCTCAGGAAGAGCAGCCACAAGCAGCTTTGCATTTTGGTGCTGTTCACAAACACAAACTGTGTGCATACCCTTGCTGATGTGATAATTTAGAGTATGATACTCAAGGAAGTTTTACAACATATTTTAGTCGTGAAAAATTACAGCTTCACATGCTGTGCAACAACTACAGCAAAAGAAATTTTTGATTAAAATATAAAACTGACTATGAGAAGATGCTAAATTTACATCTAACTGCATGCATTTAAAAACTTTTTCAAGAAATATTTACAAATAAAACATGTTATACTTTAACACTTGTAGCAGATTGTCAAACCTATGACTAACTTGTTTATTGTGATTTGCAAGTGAATAAGTTCATTTGAATATCTAGCAATAAGTTTTATAGTTAAAACAAAGAATTAGCATTTAATTATCCAAGTATTTAAACTTTATCAGTAAATTTAAGTGAATAAAAGATACTAAAAAATTTAGGAATATTTTGGGCTTGTTATTAAATTCTGGGCATGCAAAATTGTATATGCTTCTTGGTTAATAACGATATCTTTTATTATGAACAAATAGTTGATTTGACTACTTTGCTGTTAAAATATAGCTGTTCAAATAGCAAAAATGGATTTAGCATCATCGTATAATCCCAGATAGAAATTTGTTCTATTTCAATGTGGCTAGAAATGGTTTTGCAAGCCAAAAATATATATATGCATGGAAAAAATATGCCATCTAGTGGCAGTTTTTTAATAAGATTTAAAGCCAAGCTATTGCAGGTAAAGAGTTGGAATTTTCTTTTATCAATTCAATTTTAACTTTCTGATTAATATACGAAACTATAAATAGAAGGTAAAAGTTAAATTTCTCGCCTACATAATGACTAATATCTCCCCTTCTTACAATTTCGAAAAAAAGTTGAAATTTGGTGTGTAACTTCCTTAAAAAGAGCTCTTTAACATATTAAAAAACTGTTTTTAAAAACAGTGTTTTACAGGCCTTTTTTTACTACAAGATGGTGCATTTTTACCAATTTTACGGCTGGTCCATATTTAAAAGTGTTGTAACTTTTTTTCTAAGCTGTTGTTTTTCTTTATATTTGGTGAAGTTATAGTCCGTTTGATAGGGAGTACCCATGTTAAAAATTGGAGCAGTGCTATGCTTTGTATGGTGGCTACAGCTTTTTAAAAATGGCTGAAAATTTGTTTTTGGGTCAAAATGTGGACATTTTGGGACTCAATATTTTCATTATGTTATAAGGTAATATCATTTTGACACTTGATCCATTTAATATACCAGAAAGTTAATCAATATACCAAAAATCAGCTTTCCACAATTTTTATAATTGGAGAAATGCTTGTTTGAAAATGGCTGAAAATGACCAAACATTAATCGCTGAAATGGGGTACCAAATTTCCATAAGTCATATTTCATAAAATACAATAGATATTGAGCTAAAATTTTAAGTATGATATACAACATTTTGAAAAATTTTGAGCAAATTTGGAGAGGGTCAAGCTGGAGGGTCCAGGACACTTGACACGGAATGACCCACATGGAAATACACACTATTATAGAGTACAATGTTGTTGGGTCTTTTCAAGAAGTGACTGTAAGTGATTTTTATTCATCAAACTAACCCAGATGCCCCTGCAGTTACTACTGCTTCTTGTGAGATCCTTATTTTCTTGGTTTCTTCCTTGTTCCATTCTGGTGCTGAAAGGAGTATTCTGGATTAGTTTTACTGAAAAGAAATCGCTTATGGTTACTTCTTAAAGGTGCCTTAATTTTGACGTGATAAACTGTAGCAACCAAATATTTAATATAAGTGCATCAACACTGCTCAAGTTGTTGTGAATTTCAAAATAGTTAAAGAATTTGTTACGAGTTGGTACAATTTTGAAATTCTGTACCACTATTCAACCTTTTTTATTATCATCATGTTTCTGTATTATAGATTAAAAAAATGCTATTTTTGTTGTTGTTTTTATTTTAATATATCAATAGCTTAATTTTTGCTCTTTAATTTTAATTGAATGTTTGAAACAAAATTGCTCAAAATGTCAACTGTGCTTTACAGCATTATAAATTGATTACATTTTTATTTGTTTTAAAAAAAATTTTGCCAATTTTATTGTTAAGTTTTGATTTTAAAATGTTATAAGTTGTTGTGAAAATTTGGATACTGTTTTATTGTAAAATGAGCTGATTTTAATTGTGTTAGCATTAAAATATTACTTTTACCGTTGTTAGGAAAAAACTTGGAAAAGATCAACAAATTGTTATAGTTGGTGGAGGCTATGGAGGCGCTAAGTTAGCATATGATTTAAAAGAAAGAGGCAATGTTACTTTAATTGATTGCAGAGATGCAATGCATCAGAACTTATCAGCTTTAAGGTACAGCTATTTTTCTTAAGAGTTTTTTTTTGTGGTTTTAATTTTTGATTCATTATTACCTATATTTACTTTATTTTCTTTGCTTTATTTAAGTTGAAGTAAAATTGATTGTTGTATTTAGTATTTTGTGCTATTTTATATAGTTTTTTTTACAAAATGAAACCAAGGTTTGTTATCACTCAATTCAAGCTAAAACTTTTTTATAACTTTGTAGCTTAAAAATTTTTTTATAATATGATTATTTCTTTAAAAATTAATTGATGCAATGTAACTTTCTTTGAATATAGGTAAGATATAAGGTCTCTTCAAGTAATCACCATAAGCGATTTTTGTTTGTGAAACTAACCCAGATCCCCCTGCTGTTACTGTCGTTTTTTGAGAGATGTTTTTTCTCTTGGTTCTTTATTTTATCCTGGTGCTGAAAGGGGGATTCCGGGTTAATATCATCAAAAAAAAATGCATACCGTGACTTTTTGAAGAGACCCAAGATACAAAGGTTACAGGAATTTTTACTAATTTATAAAATTATATGTGTTTTTAGAGCAGCTGTTGAACTTGGATTTGCTAACAAATCATTCATGCCATATAAACAAGTTTTTGGTGATAATTTTATTCAAGGAAAAGTAGTAAATATTGATACAAAAAGTCAAGAAGTTATACTGGAAAATGGTTTGGTAAACTTTTAGATTTTTTAATTTTATGCATTTTGTGTAATTAGTTTGTATCTGTTAATATTAGTTTTTGTATCATGAAATAGTGAATTAAACATGGGCGTCGATTTTTTGTTGATACTAGCGAATCTCGGGGGGCGAAAAAATTTTTTTAATTAAAAAATATTTCATAAAGCTACGGTCGTTCAAAATGTGTGCTATATTTACACTAAAAGCAATATTTCGCAATCACGTTTGTTGGTTTTTAACCAGGAATAAAGGAAATAATGTTTAGCAAACTCCTTCGTCGATTGCACTCCTTCGTCTTGCTCTTGCGTATATAAGACCTACTATATTTCAAATTCGAACTGATCAACACGTAGCATATTAAACGTCGGACGTTTCTTTGTTTGTGTATTGTAGTTTAGTGTACTTAAGTAATTGAGCGTAGCAGCTGAACTTCAATAAGAAAACAAAGCTATGAAGAGTTTTTATGTCAAGTATTTGTAGACGGACCTTCACTGTTTAAACATTGCAATTTTAATCACTTTTCGTCAGTTTTCAAACTCCTATTAGATACTTTAGACTGGATGGTTTACGGCGAAAATTGAACAATTAATATTATGACATTAAAAAATAGTCTGGCAGTTGACAAACCTAAAACTACTACAAAAGAAATGATCGCTGAGTTATGCGCGTTATCAGCTTCTTCACCTACACAGCAAGCAGAAAAATTCGATGAGTATGAGTTTACAGTTTTTGTTAGTGTAATTCTTCAATCGCATATCAATGAATAAAATATACAATCAATGCAAAAAAACATAAATATCGCTGATTAAAAAATAACTTGAGTTTTTTTTTCAGCAACCATTAGAGATAAACACACAGAACAAATTAACAAACAACAAGTTAAGGTAGAAATGTGCTTGGACTATTGAACTTGCACTTCAAACTTGTTCCGGCGGGTTTGAGACCTAGAAACAAATTCTGTTACGACCTCGTTTAAATCCAGTGCTTCCGTATGATCGCGATGTGTAGTTAAAACGGTTAAATCGTTTAAACGTTGTTGAGTAATTGTCGAGCGTAAATAAGTTTTTAATCTTCGTAAAGTAGAAAAAAATCGCTCAGCCTCGCAAGTAATGTACGTTTCTGAAGCGCATATGAAATTGGGTGCCATGTCAAGTATTGCCCTATTTTCTCTTAACTGCTTACAAATTTCAGCGATCGAAACGGGGCACTCCATTCTTTTCAACCGCGCAAATAATAATTGACGCTCGCGTGTGATGTCGGCAGAATCCCAGTCACCATAGAACACGCTTGCCCCTTCAATATCGTCACGTAACACAGTTTCATCTTCAGCAAGACGGCGTAATAAATTTGACATTTGCAGCGGTCGCGATTGATAACGGCGTAACAATGAACTTGCTGCTTTTTCAAAAACTTGTTTGAATACGTTTGTGTAAAAACTTTGTACTTCTTTGTCAGTAACAGCTTGACGAACTCGAGGAATTACAAGCAAATTTATTTTTAAAGAAAGAGCTTATTGTTTGCTTTCGACAAAAAGTTCCTTCCCAAAGTCATCGAGTTCAAGAGATAGAGCGTTTGCAAGTTCTTGAATCCACATGTTCAATTCGCCTGTTGTAGCGTGGCGCGATTGGCATTTCGCATGAATCGGATGGATGATACAAAACAATCGTTGCAACAAACGAAGAACAAAATACATCTCAAATTTCTCAAGATTAAGCAAGTGAGCAAATGCTGCTGTGAGACTTCAAGGTCTCCACTCATTTCTTCCATGAAGTTCATGAAATTGCTGTAATTAATCAAAAAAGTATCAGTGCTTTTCGCAGAATTCATCTTGTGTTGCACAAAGGTCGAAGATTAAACGTTGCAGATTCTCCAGAAGCAGCTTGAATGGCTGCGAACCATGAACAGCGCTTTGGCGACTCTTTCACAAATGTCACGATTTTATTGACAATTGTTATGACATGCGACACCAAACAAACTTCAGTGCAAGCATCTTGGCAAACCAGGTTTAGTTGATGGCCCGCACAATAAAAGTAGAGAGTGCCTTTGGATTTTCTTGAACCATTCTTTGTTGTAATCCATTTATTTTCCTGCCATGTTACTGCCACCGTCATACCCCTGCCCACGAAGACAAGAAATATCCAAACCAAGCCTTAACAATGCATCCTTGACCAAGCAAAATAATGTAGTTGAATCTGTTTTATGAGTTTCGAAAAATCCGAGAAAAACTTTATTGCTTTCTAAGGAACTCTTGGTCCCGATTAGAAATATCGGACGTCTCGTCAGCAAAAGACGTAGCTGTTAGTGGTGGTATTTCCTGAGGAGAGTGAACTTGGAAACATTCGAGATTCGTCTTTTATAGTAGCAATTAACTTTCGTAAAATTGTCTGCGATAATATCTTTAACTTTTCGTTTTGAATGTCCGCAGACATAAACTTGGTTGTTGATTCGGAATTCAAATAACTATTTACGTTGTTATTGTAACGGCCTACCAACCACAGTAAATTCCAAAGGTTTTCTGTTTTTTTTGTCTCCGTGACCTCGTAATGCAATTCTTTGCTTTCCACTGAGACGCACGCAATCAAATACAGCTGTGAGCGCTAAGCGATTTTTAGCTTGCTCTTCAGTCGTCCTTTTTCTGAGTATTACTTGCCTGTTGGAATCATCAAGAGCAATCTGTAAAACCAGTAATAGTAGCAATGAAATTAAGCAATAAAATTATTTATCATGTGGTGATGTGAATTTTGTATTTAGGCTAATAAGTAATAGCCAAGCTTAGTATCTTTTTAGTCGCATCAAACGTGCTTAAGCGTATAGGACGAGTAATATTCACTTCATAAATAAACTGGACATTTTTAAAAGCGCTATTGAAAATGTAAATAAAACTTAAAATCATGAAGAAAAATAAGCCTGTCGATAAATATTTGCGACTTGCTTCAAAACTATGTTTATTTCCGCACTCTTTGGTAACTGTTCAACATAAAGGTTCACATTTATAAGTGAAAAATGAATTAGTAACTGGACAAAAACTAACGTAACTATAGTGTTGCAATGCGAAATAAAAAGGACGTTTATTTCTGTTGAAATTAAATTTAAAAAAAGACACGAATAAACTTACCGATATTGTTTTGCACGTCAAAAAACGAATAAAGATAAATTATACTTGCAATGCATTACTTGCTGCTAGATGACACGAAGAACGATTGTGAATTTGAAGTGCACTCTTTCCTTTGCGATAATCTTGCCAACCATCTACTGCTTTAACCCTATTCTCCTCAACCTTTTTCGAACTATTGACTCCTCAAAGGCCGGGCTTCAGAAGCTCACCAAATTAACGATTTATAACTCCAAAATTACTTAAGCTATCTTTATGAAATTTAAACAGAGTGAAGATCATTTATTTAATTTTTGTTAGAGCAAAAAAGTTTTTGAAAATTCATTTGATGAAGTATGTAAAATTGCAATTTAGCAAGGTCACTTCAATTTTTACGTTTAGACACTCATTTAACTAGCGTGAAATGCGATTGTAACGGTTTCGCTGTTGTAACAGTTGTAAACTTAATTAAAAATTGGACGTAAAGAGAGACGTCAACGCATACGACAATTACAAACAATGAAGAAGCTAAGGAAGCTTGTTTTATTGTTTGAATGGTCGAGTTATGAAAAATATTTTAGACCAGTTTCATTTACTTGCTCACATGTTTTATCCGCATGTTTTCGTCGTTACTGATAGTTATTGCTGCTTTTTTTTATAGAAGGATAAAAAAACAAAATGAATTTTTTTTACGCAAAAGAATTTGAAATTGGCAATGTTTTGATATTTAGCAGTGTTAAGATATCGACTTACAGATATTATAATACCAACAAAATTTTATCTTTTGTATATCACTGTTTACATACAAATCGTATTTCACCGCCGCAAAAAAAGTTTTTTAACTATTTTAATGAAACTACGCCATTGCATTACTTTACAAAAAAACACTGAGAAAACAATATTACTCTATATAATTGTTACTGTTAGTCGTGGAACATATCTCGGCATGGATCAAAGCATAAAGCGCAAATTTGTAAGCAGTGCCGCAAACACGTGGAAGAGCCGCATGTTAGACACAAATTTCCTGATATATTTATGTTTTGTTTTTGCATTTTGTGGCCTGGTCCAATTTCATTATCATACCAGAGACAACAACGTTTCTTAAAATTAGGCTTTGAAGCATAATTTCGAGGTGTAAATGTTACAACACTAGAGTCACTCGCACGGAAATGACTTTCGCCCAAAATCAATTTAATTTTTCATTGAACATCAAACTGTAAGCCAGTCAAAAGCCTTCTTTCAACCTGCAGTTGAATTATTGCTAGCGAGAGGTTGCAAGAGTCGTTTTGATGGGAACGGATAAAGATCGTATATATTCGTTTCTTATTATATTTTGTTGTTCTATTAGAAAAAACATCTTATGCCACTTTTCCAACTAAAAAGTCTTTATCAGCAACTCTAAATTACAGTTTATGAAAACTAGAGTGCCCAATAAAAAATTTCTTGAACAACAATATTCTAACATTTGTGAAGATTCGAGATTCACTTTTGTTTATTTTGTCGCTAAACATTTGCAAATATTCGCATAACATATAATTGAAATTAAATGTGGGACAACGTGACTGGGAAATAACCATAATATGTCTTAGTCAAGCAGTTACTTTTATTGTGTCATTCAAAATGAAAAAAAAATTATAATAAAACAATCGTTTGAAAAACAAGCAGCAAAAAGGCAAAAAAGTAATTAACAAGTGAAAACCTAAAAGCAAAACTAGAAAATAAGCAAATCTCGGTAACAAAAGGAGATAGATATATTTTTTTATTTTGCAATATGAAAAATATTGCATGAAATACGGGATAAAATAACACGTTTTGGCTCCAATATATTTAATTAAAAAGTGTGTTTTTTGTTTTACACTGTGGAAGATCAGATTAATCACCTTCAGAAAATTTTGATCACCACAAGGCCTCTCCAAGATAACTTCGAGAAAGAGATGTTAAGCTGTAAAGGCCCTTTTTTATCATTACGTAAAGCAGGGCGATTCTATGCCGAAATTGTTGTAGCATGTAGAAGTATCCACTTCAAATAAAACACATAAATAGGACTGGCCCCCGTGCTTTATTTTTTTACTGCAAATTGCTATTGTATTGCCTGAATTAAATGTTGTTGACAATGTACCAAGCCACAACCGTTTATTTTTTATCCAAAACTGTACAACCTCGTGCTCCTTAATACAACGTTATCTCTGGTTTGTGCAAGGCGCTGCATTTGCAATGAGAAAAAGGAATTGAGACCCCATTTTTTATGCACAAATGAAAACGCGCGACTACTGTACAGTCCGCAGGCGGAATGGGACAACTGGCCGCAACCAACTAGGCGCAACCAGACGAGTTAAAGACAACTAGAGGCAGTCGACTGGTTAGTTAAGCTACCCCAGTCGGCTGCGTCCAGTTGTCTTTAGCCCGTCTGAAGGCGTTTAGGCATAGCTCAAACTGTTCCGGGCACGCTATTTCGAACGGGTAAGGCAAGGAGCTGGTAATAAAGCACGAGACCGGATGTACTGTACTTTCATAGTACTCTGTGTTCGATCTATGATTTATGTGATGGGCAGATTGGATGCGCTTAATTCAGTAAAATTGTTGAAGTTTTTGCACAGCAGACACAAGCAAATGTTTAGACCTTTGCGTTTATCGACAGGCATTTGATAACAAATAAATAAATTATAGTCAGGATCCAAAGCAGTGCTCTGCAACTCATATGCTGCGGAAAAACGAAAAACAAACTCTTTGAAATAGAGATAAAGTTATGTTTTTCTAAAGTAGCAACCGAAAAAATTCATTATACAATACATCTCATTGTGCAATCTCAAGACCTTTCTTTGGCCTTTACTAAATTTCGAACGTTTTTTTTCATATGAAGCTTTATTTAGTGATCATAAAAACTTTCTGCATATAAATTGATAACCTTTTTTTGATCAATTTTTAACCAGGCTCTATTGTGCACGAATGCGCAAATTGGTAACTTCAAATGAAAAAAAAGTCATCACTTTATTTTTTGAGTTTAGATTGAGTTTTTAGGTTTTTTGTGACAGCCAAATGAAATTCAGGTAACGGAAAGCGTTTAAAACTTAGCTCTTTACCTGGTTCAGATGTTCTGCTACTTTTTGAAAGTTTTTAAAGTGTGCCGCATGTTCGAAAAAGTAACGGAGCACAGGTCTAGAGTACCACCTTTAGCCAAAACAAGTGTCGCTACTAGTTTTCAAAGCTCAGTGGCTGGATGTTTGCAAAAACTGTTAAGTGGTCTGTTGGAGAGAGACGGAGGCATCAGGGATTACGCGCAAAGCTTCATTCAAGACACTATATATAAACCAAATACTACAAGAACAAACAAGACTCTAATACTCGGCTGTTGAATAGACTAAAAATAAGAGAGCTGTATTTGATGCTTTGGCATTAGCACCCGACCTGAGACCCCACGTTACCTCAGCAGTGGGATAGGCGAAGTTTTTTGCGCAATGCCAAACGGTGATGACAAAACTTGAGTGATTTGTCTAGTTTTACTTCAAGATAAATTGGAACCAAACTCAATGGTGAATGGTGATCATTGTAAACTTTTAGCTCACATTTTTTCTTAATCTGGAGATTGTGGGAAGCAGATTATGCATCTAGATGTTAAAAAAGTCGTGATTGATTTTGGAGAAACACTGTTTCTCTGATACCCGAGATTATTTTGCTTTTTGTAGCGTTAGGGTGAAACCTTTGTTGTGAATTAGTTTTATAATCATTCGAACTATGCATTTATCCAGCAAAAACCTAAGCAATTTGCACTTAAAGTCAAGTTTGCATAAAATAACAGTGTCATATGCAGCTGTCAGATTGACAAATAGCACTGGCATTTTTCTTAGTCTCGAAAAAATTGTCGATGATTTGTATTAACAGAGCGACTTGATCCACGATTGACTTTTTGCATTAAAACCATCAATTGGCTTGTTGCGGACGTAGGTAAGCGTCTCCAATTTTTCCCAGGGGACGTAAAGTGGATAAATTTGTCAACAACTTTTTGGGTCTTCTACCTTTGTCTTTCGAATCGCGACTACAAGCGCTCTTCCATAGATTTTCGAAATTGGAGTTGACGCAATTAGGAAAAGATAAAGTTATGTAATCAAAAATTCAAAGCAGCTCTAACATGGATTATAAGGTTTATGTACATAAAATTAGGGCCCAGAGCCTTATCTGGTTTTACGTAGAAAAACCCTTGCAAATAGCCCAGGTCATCCATAGCTAAGATATATAAGTTGATTTTATTCAGAAGTTTCCATTTAATGGATCATTTTAAAACTAAAAAGATGTCGGAATATAATAGGATAATCGTATTAGACCAGAAGTCGTATCCAATTTTTTTCTGAATGACATTTTGAGTTTAAACGTAAAATTTATTGCAAAAGGAAAATGAAGACCATAAATAGTCTACGTTTGAACATAAAAAGTTTTTTTTTAATTTTAAGAATGAACTTTTTTTGGTCTTTATTTAACTTTCAAAATAAATTTATCAAACAGTTCGCAATAAGTAAGGACCATTTTTTTAAAATTTCGCACGAAAATTTTTTGGGAGGAAAGAAGTTATTTGTGTAAATTTAGGACTTTAGAACTGTCATAAATTTATACAAGTTGGAAACCCCTGTTTCATTGAAATTCAATCGTATCAAACGTCTTGTTTTTATTCTATTTTTTCTGTTTGCAAAACCCACAACTAAAAGCTATAAACTTTTTTTACAAAACTTTACGTCGGATTTTTCATTGTAAGAAAAATTTCAACATAAAAACGGCCTGTTACTTCAAATGCAACGTGAAATGCAAAGTGAAGAGCTCATTATAAAAAGTCAGGTGTTGTTTAATTGTCTGAAGGCGTCAGCATAAGAGCTAAGATGTAAACCTGTTAATTTAATTTTTTTTCCCCACGAATAAATAGTTATAAGAAAGTTTTATAAAAATACTTAGTGTAAAGATTGAATTTTGTCCGCTTGATTGGTATTCAAGCAGTCCAACAGCAATTGTTTTATACAAAAGAATGTATATGTGTAAAATGGTTCCAAGCAATCGCCAAAAGCTCAAAAAAAGGAAATGCGATTTACATGAAATAAGTTCTGCATCGCCTAAGGCATTTCGACGTCGGCAAAGGACGTAATTCGCTTCGTCACGCAAAGCCAATTCTTGGTAAAATTCATATCACTTAATAAAGGCGTGAAATTGAAATTCCACGCTCTGCTTGCGAAAACCAGCAAAAATTCACAAATTTTCTAAAAAACATCTATTTTACCCGTTAACCCTTGTTCGGGGACACCTAAAAATAGTACCATCTTATTTAGCATTTCAAATTAGGAAAAGTCAAGAAATTCCAGAATTTTATCTACAAAGATGAAGTAATTACAAACGTTTTCGCAAGGGCCGGGCTTCAGAAGCCCGACCGTTGAGGAGAATAGGGTTAACCCATTTACTGTTTTGAATTCTTTTGTATTTCCTTGAATGAGGAAAACCCTGAAACAACTTGAACAATGACATGTTCCATCATCGTTGCAATGCAACCATGCAAAATCTGTAAACCATTCTCTTCGTAAGCTGCGACCTTCACGAGTTGGAAGTTCGTTTGGCAAGGTATTGATATCAAACGACGTAGAAAGAGTCGGAATGTTGTTACCACTTTTCTCAATGATCTGGTCCGTTAATGCTATTACATTTCTTGCGACTTCCACATTTGTTGAAGTTGAAGCTTGATCTGAAGTGCTACCATCAATTGATGATCCTGCTCTCACATCTGACTCATTTTCTGTTTCTGAGACCCTAATTCTCTTAGCAACTGATCTAAAAAATGCACTAATAGCAGATGACATTACATTTCGCATCATTTTCACTCGAATACTAGAATAAATTTCATCTCAAAAACTTTCCTATTTGTACTATAGTTGCTCTTTTAAAATTATTGAAAAAAACGTTTTTCACTTTAAACGCAAGGTCTTTGAAGTTACTTTTTATCTTGAAATGTTTTAAAAAAAATTTCTGTAGAGCGTTTTGTTTTCTACTTCACGCTCTACAAAAATGTTTTAAGAAAACATTTCTGTAGAGCGTAAAGTAGAAATTGTCAGGATGTCAAATTAAGGTTAAATCAAAACCAAATTTTTTATCACTGTTTGAAATTCCGAAAAATGTTAAAGTCATTTTAAGTGTTCGATTTTTTGTGCTTTTCCAAATTAGTATGTGCATTTAAACTTTTGAACTAAGCAAAAATAAGAGCTCTATGTTTTATTTTTGTCAAAAAAAATTCAGCTTACCTTCTGCGGAATCTCTATGCTTCTGCGGAACTGCGGAATCTTCTGATCGTTACAGACGGCGCTTTTGATGTAATCTATTGCGAAACTTTGTGGCGTTTTTTGATCTCGCACCTAAACTTTTAGCAGCGTAGCAATCCAACATATTAGTATTGTCAAAGTCACCTTCCGTATTTGTGTTTTTTTTTAAATCACATCAACACATCAAAACGTTTGTAACGTTTTAAAATTTATTTAATTTAACGATTTAAAAAAAAACACAAACGCTTCTTTTCGCGAAATTGCGCTTTCTTTACGCATCTTTTCGCGAAATTAAAAAAGACGTCAATAACTTTTTCGCTTGTGCTCAAAACACAAAACAAAGCGCTCGCGGCTGAATGCACGCGTATTTTTCTACATTTAACAGTCGGCCGGTTTTAATATCGAAACAAATAAACCAGATGAAATCTAAGAGGGCCAGACATGTTTCGCCCCCTCCCCCCGGGAATCGACGCCTATGGAATTAAACAATAATTTTTATTAAAATAATATGTTGGAGAAACTTTTATAACAAAGATTTTTTATTTATTCATACTGTTGTGTTTGATGGTGGTTGTAAAATTTATATTACGCGTAGTATCAGTTATGGTCGTCTGACTGAATTAAAATTACTGTTTTTGTCATTAAAATTTTGCCAAAGAATTTCAAACATTTTATCCATTTTTGTGTTTCTAAATAATCTTATTTTTCCTAGAAACGAATTCCATACACAGAATTGGTGATTGCTACTGGTTCTAGTGGGCCGTTTCCTGGAAAATGCCCCTTGAACAGTTCCTCTTCCGAGCTTATAAAGCGGTACGGAAACTTCACAAAAGAAATTGTCCGGGCAAAAAATATTGTCATTGTTGGCGGGGGAGCAGTTGGTGTGGAGTTGGCTGGTGAGATAGCAACCGACTATCCTGGTCAGAAAAAGGTCAGTTGTGTGCCACACTGCAATTGAATTGATGAGTTACTCCTTAATATTGATATAATTTTTACTTTCTTTGTATGATATTTGATCTTGACTGAAAATCTTTATGAATAAGCAAGAAAAATTTTATTTAATAGTCAAGAATTAATGCAGTAAAATGTCGGTAATTTTTATGGATTATTCTCCTAGGTTACAGTTGTGCACAACAGCGATGTTTTAGTTGCATCCGTTCTCTCGGAAAAGGCCCAAAAGATAATACATGAGAAATTTAAATCAAAGAAAATTGATGTGGTAATGGGTGAGTGTTTACAGTCTTAAAGTTCGTGAAACCTTGATAAAATGATATTTTTTAAAGAATGCACATATTCCCCTTTTTTATGATGTATTAGTTTAATTTTTTGGCTCAAAATAAGTGTTTTTTTAGTTAGTGTTCCGTTAATTTTTGTTTAGAATGTTGTTCTAATAGCAACATTTTTTCAAATTTTAACGTAATTCGAAAGTGTTGAATGTTGATTTAACAACTATTCTTTGCGATTCGTATCTATTTTTGGTTTGCAAATACTGTATAGGTGACTACATGGCCCACTTACAAGAACACGGTCAGACATTGTGCTTTCTGACAGAAAAATTAGAAGGGTCACTTTTAAGACGCGAGTTTTTTAATTGCTGTAATCTATTATCTATACCTTTTGTAATAGACCCAAAAACAACCAATTTTTCAATAATTGACAGATTATTGTTTGAAATGAATATATAAATGTTAATAAATAAATGTAATCATAAAAATACTTAAACCAGGTTAAGTGATAAAAACAGTTATTGCAATTCTAATACGAATACTACGCGGTAAATGAAATCCAATTAAGTACGTAATAACAAGCAAGATGAGTAGTCTGCTGTAGAAATAATTTACAGTAAGCATATGCAGCATATTTTATTGGAATATGTTGGTTTACAGAGAGCGTTTTCTTTTTCTCTGTTTGCTTTTAAACTAATTTACCTCGTTTTTACGAATTTCATTATTAGCCAATTTTTGTGAATTGTTGAAGAAAATGTTAATCCAAATCTTATTTAGCTGCTTAATTGCATCAGTATGTTGAACACAGAACAAGGTCATTGCATCATTGTAATTTAGTACATATTCAGCTGCAACTGTTTCCTGAAGTGCGGTTTTACGTAGTAACTCGAAGTAGTGTCTAATATCGCAAGATTTTGCAACATATTGAACCAGATCAGGTGATGATACTGTTAAACCAGTTCGAGAAAGTTTGATCGAATAATCATACTCTGCAGCAGTAACAAGTGATTTGCTTGAAACAAGCATATTTTTGCAATCATTGCGTTCAAGTTTTTTACATATCTTTTTTGCAATGTAGCCTGATACATTGGCAGCGACTTCCAATCCGCTGTCATCCAATGTACTCGCGTCAATATAACTTGCAAGGCTGTTGAGTGAAGAAGTCAGTTGGGCTATCAGCTCAGCATTGTTCTCATCTGATTGCACATCTTCATGCCACACACAGATTGATTCTTTGAGCAAGCTTTTGATGACAAATATACGTTCTGAGCATTGAACTTCATGCAGCTCAACCAAAAACCTACCCCCACTCATTTGGCGATATTTTGAAAACCGTAGTTCCAAAAAATCGGTTTGAAAATGTGATGTGAGAACATAGTCATAACCATCTGCCAGTAAATCGTCTATTAAAGAAGCTGTACTGTACATTTTAATGTTATAACCATTGCTTGAGTGGTTTGTTTGCTCACAGTAAATTTCTGAGAATTCTTGCTTTGCATCAACCTCCAAGTTTCAAACCAATCTGCCAATTTTCTTAAAAATAAAGGTTTATGATCATCTAAAATGCAGGGTGCAGGGTAACTAACGCTTTTTTATATTTGTAAGTAACACCTATATTTTCTTAAAACAATGCTTAAGAATTTACCAACAAGTTATTATCTTTATTTTCTTTAAGGTAATGCCATAAATTTATGTTGAATAACTTGTTGGTAAGTTCTTAAGCATTGTTTTATGAAAATATAGACGTTACTTACAATAAAAAGGGAATTACTTACGCCACACCCTGTACATGCACTTCCAAGATGTCAATTGCTTTGGATTTTTTTCTTACTATTACTTATGGTTTACCATGCATAAATGAGTTTAAGAAAACATGTAATATTACGAGGGTCAGTCAAAAAGTAATGAGCCCTGTTAACTTTAACCGCTTTAACCTTCATATTTTTTCTAGAAATTTTAAGGGTGTTTAGTAAATTTACTGCTTTAAAGATAAATTGTAAAAAAAAATTGTTTCAACGTGTCCACTTTTGGTATTGTGTTTTGGAAATGACGTCATCACTGGATGTCCGTCAGAAGCAGAGAGCTGTGATTGAATTTCTTGTTTCGGAAGGGGAGCCACCAAAACAAATTTTCGAAAGATTGGTAAATGTTTATGGAGATGCTTCATTAGCCTACAGCACTGTGAAAAAGTGGGTATCCAGGATTAAACACGAAGAAGATGATCCAAGTTTGAGTAGCCTCCAGGACAGACCAAGAAGTGGAAGACCATCTTCTGCAGTCAATCCTGGAAACAATGATAAGGTTGAGAAATTGATTAGAGATGATCGCAGAATCACTATTGATGACATTGCTGAACGTGTTGGAGTTAGCCATGGAAGTGCTGTGAATATTGTTAATGAGCTAGGCTTTGCAAAGGTTTGCGCCAGATGGGTTCCGAGGCAACTTTTGGATTTTCACAAGCAAGCCCGTTTTGAAGCTTGTTCGGAGCTTATTGAGTGTCACAGAAGTGACAAAACTTTTCTCAGCCGTATAGTGACAGGAGATGAAACCTGGGTTCATCACTATGAACCTCTGTCGAAAAGATCATCCATGGAATGGCGTCACCCCACGTCCCCAAGAGCCAAGAAATTCAAAAGTCAACGTTCAGCTGGAAAAATTATGGCGACTGTGTTTTGGGACATTGAAGGAGTGATATTGGTAGATTTTATGCCTAAAGGTACTACCATCAACTCAGATGCTTACATTGACACTTTACGCAAACTGAAAGCGAAACTGAGAAGAGTACGACCTCACCTGGACATGTCTAAGGTCTTGCTGCAACACGATAACGCCAAGCCCCATACCAGTCTCAAAACTCGTGAAGTGATTGCTTCTTTTGGATGGACGACGGTAACCCATCCCCCATACTCACCCGACCTGGCACCATCTGACTATCATCTTTTTGGACCATTGAAAGAAGGAGTTAGGGGGCAGCACTTCACTAGTGATCAAGAAGTCAAGCACGCTGTAAGAAACTGGTTAAAAATGCAGCCTGCTGACTTTTACAAGGCTGGCATAGTGTCCCTTGTTCATCGATGGACAGTTGGAATTGAAAAGTGCGGAGATTACATTGAAAAGTAGAACTGAGATCTCCTATCCCTGGGCTTTCTTTTGATGTATGACTTTTGATTTTATTGCAACAAATATGGCCAGGAGAGACTTGGGCTCATTATTTTTTGACTGACCCTCGTACTTTGTGAAAATAGCTCTCAATAGCTGACGAAGTGGTAGGGTCAAATGTAGACAAAGCAAGAGGCATGTTCTGCTTGTTATCACCTAGATGCACGGCTTTGTAAGACAGTTTGTGCGCTTTCTAAGATTTCTTTTAACAATCTGATCTTTATCAAATACATCATGCAATAGTTTCCAGCTAATTTCATCACGTGGTATGTTTTTTACATCAATGAAATGGTCAAAAGCAAATGGTGGAAATATAAACCTGTGAGTTTTCAGCAAATTGTTCCTGATATTCTTTAGAAGATGCACCGAGTCATAAAATCGATATATATTATTTTTTATATCTGGCCAAATAATTGAACTGACATGAGCACTGTTTCCATATTTTTTACTTACGTTTTTAAAAGCGGTAACATTGCTTACATGATTGTCTGAAATTACTGCTCATACTTGAAATCCAATTTTAGCTAGTTATTTCAAAGTGCTTTCAATGTGCATTAAAATTTTGCTTCTAGTTTGCACTCAGGCACAACTTTAACAACAAATGGTATGTTTTTTTGTAAACCAACTATTAAAAAAGTTAATGTACCTTTGTAGAAATTTTCTTCATCACTTGCTACTGATTTTCCACTGTGAAATGGAACACTTTGCAAGTAAATTTCATCAAGTAGCAAAACTATATCTTTGTCAAATTTTTTTTGTTGTAACAATATCTTCACAGCTTTTAAGGTTTATTGTCATCATAACTTAAACTATTTAGCAAACTAAACAAAGGAAAAAGAAACTTTTTCAGTAATATGCTATAAGCTTGTGGAGAAGTGTATCATAAAATTAGAGCAAATTGAGGCAAACCTGTTCAGTATTTTGGCTGATCCACTGGTTTCTTTTACCGAATATTTTGAAGTTCATCTAAAATGCAATAGGAAGTCCTGTTAGTCTCTTTATAATTTCTTATGTATGGCAGAAAATTATCCAACATTGATTTAGACTTTAATTTACAACCACTAGTTTTAAACCATGCAGGCAAAGGAATTGGGGAAGAAAACAAAAACAGTTTAACATGAAGTGACTTATCAACAGTGATAGTTTCTGTTACTTCTGGTATGTTATGTTGCTCTTTAGTGTATAATTTGTAAAAAATTTTTTTTGCATTGTTCAAAATAAGTTTGTATTCAGTTGGACAAAAACTTTCATCGATAAAACTAAAGTCCTCAATTAAATCATTTGCTTTGAATTTTACTATTTCATCAGGTTTAGGTTTATTTTGTAATGTTGGTGACTTTCAAGATGTTGTTGGAGTTGGAAAACCTGAAGGTGGTATCTGTTCTGCTTTTGGGTAAATTGATGGAGTAGGATTCAATTCCCATTTTAAAGTGCTTCAAATTCCAGTCTTTATATACAGTATATCATCTCAAAATGTTCAATACATATTCCAGAATGTTTGCTTGGTTGCCAATTTTTACGGTTAATAAATCATATCCATTTTTCAAATAATTCAGGATTGTCTTTGGGAAACTTAAAAACTGCGAGCTTTTGTGGAATTAAAACTTGTTGTTTGCACCTTTTTTTGTAACCGGTTGTACAATTTACAACACAGCATGTATTTATCATTTTATCGGTTGTACAATTTACAACACAGCATGTATTTGATCATTTTTTAATTTTAAAATCAAGAATTTAACACGGTTTACAAACTACTTTCTTTGACAACTGATTAATTAGATTAAAACCTTTACAATTAAATTGTATGCAGGCTAATTAATAAGTAGTAATTAAAAAATTTCATAATAGATAGCTGGCTAAAATGCATGTAAGGAACGATTGTATTTATTTGCTGTTAATTGATCCAAAGTCTAAATAAATCTACTCTAATCATAAAATCCCAAAGTAAAACTATAAAAATGTAGCATAACCCTCCAAAAATTAGAAGTCCAATCTTAAAACTAGAACAAAAAATGGTTTTAGCACTAGCAAGAATAGAACCTGCAACATCCACAATCATACTTATAAAACTACCTCAATCACTGCACCAAGCAAAAATTGAGTCCTGCTAAGAATCGGCCACGAATGGTCTAGTAAACAATCGGCTGTGAGCACTATAAATAAAATTTGGTTAGGGTTGGTTTTAAAAAATTGGTTTTAGAGTTATGGTTAGAGTAAAAAAATGTGAGTTTAGTGCTCACGGCCGCTCCAAAATTTAAGATACTTTGATTGTTATTAAACCAAACGACATCAGTGTCATGAGTAAGTTATTAAACCAAACGACACCAGTGTCATGAGTGATATTTTAGTAGTGAACTCTAAAACACCAGTGTTTGTAATTGAGTTTTCAATTAAAAGTAAAAGTGTTAATTAAAACAAAAAGTTTGTAATTAAGTCTTTATTTAAAATAACCAAATTCTCCCAGTTCTTCCCATTTTCTTTTCTATTTAAAGTGCCACAACTTTAGATATACAGTACATGCACCAATAATTTGAAACTAAAGCTTCAAAATAAATCCTTTGGTAGTAAAATTTGAAACACACTTAACATATCTTTAGCCTATGTGATAAACAATAAAATCAAATTAAGTAAATAAACAAAAATAAATGTTAATGAATTATAAGCTGCGGTTTTAAAATTTAATTGCATTTCTAAATTCACAAAAAGAATAAACAGCACATAACCCTAAGTAAAGGACTGCTAGACTGTAATTCACAATGACAAATAAATATGCAAAATGTTTCAATTCTTGGTTTTAAAGTATAGGTAGACCTAAGAAGCTTACAGTTTTTGGCAGCAATCTAACAACGCCTGCATCAATCTTCCAACTAAGTGTTACTTGACTTGACTAATTTTTTAACAATATAACTACTTTAATTCAACTGCAGATTTTGAAAGCAATCTTCAATTGTCTGATTTTGTCATTCAAGCATTGGAACAGATTTTTGTCATTGAACTTGAATTGAAGCATTGGAACACGCTAGGTTTTGTGTTTGTCTTCGCCGGACTTAATGCGGCAGTATGATTTCATACGTGACCCTTCTAATTTTTCCACTAGAAAGCGCAATGTCCGGCCGTGCTTTTTTAAGTGGGCTATGGTGACTAGAATTTTTACATTTATCATTTATTTGCCAATTTAAAAGCAGAATTTATTGACTTTATTTTTATATGAGTATCACAGCACTGGGCTCATTTATTCGTGAAGCATAGTCTGGACAAATAATAATGCGTAACATTTTTTGCTCGTAATCCGATGAATACAATTAGAAATTACGCCGTAGACCTGATATAACTGGGCCCGGTTCAACGCGGATTTGGTTATAGAGCGGAATACAGATTGAACACGGAATGGACAGAATACACATTTTACATTTAAAATCAATAATAAAAATTGCCAGTAAGAAGAAAAGAGAAGCAATTAAACAGTCAACCTTATTCTTGTATTCTTCATTACTCGCAAGTGAAAAACTTTCCAATTAATATTTGCACTAATTAATGAAAATTATTGGCACGGCGTTAGTAATGGCTTATATACAACGGCGTTTTCGTGAAGGTAAATACGGTTTGCGTGAGTAAATTAACATTAAGCCTACATGTTTATTAAATAAGATTCTGAAAAGTTAAATTTTAATTATTTTCGCAGTTTCTGACTACCGCACATAGAATATGGAGGTTAGCATTTGTTAACACTCACCTGTTCAATCTTCAACACTCTATTCAAAACTGCACCAGCGACGTAAAAAGACAAGTTGAAAAATATTTAAAAAAAGTAGATATTTCTTAAAAAGGCGGATGATTTAATGGACCACATTTTCCGTTATATATTAGGGTCTACGGTGAATTAACTGGCCGTTAAAAGTAAAATTTATAGAAACAATGACTCTCAACTACTGTATAATACGAGGTATAAATAAAATTGTATTAAAACGATAATTGCTTTTAAATATCTTGTTTTACTTTCAAGTATTTCATGAAAGTATCGATTTAGTGTAACTTGCATTTTTGGGGATCAAACAATTGAAAATCACTAATTTGAAAATGTTTATCCTTTTTTCATAAGTTGTGGGTCAAAATGAGTTGTTTTTGCTGAAGGTACCGTGATGTATATATTTTCAGGCGACAAAGTCACAAATATGAATGAGATACCTGTGAATGAAACTAGCAACTTATTCAAAGTACAGTTGGCCAGTGGTAAAACCCTGGACGCCGACCTGGTTATACCATGCTTCGGTCTGACAGTCAACACAGACGCTTACAAAAATTCGCTCGGTCTGTATTTGTGAATCATGTTTGCTTGCAACACAGTTTTTTCTGTTTTTAACTGCTTCTCACTGCTATTATTTAAGGCAATCTTATGAACGCGAAAGGTCAACTAAAGGTCAACGACAAGCTTCAGGTGGAGGGGTTCGATAACATTTTCGCGATCGGAGATTGCAACGATTACGATGTAAGTTTTTTGTTTGCTTTCTTTTTTGAAATGTTTCCGTTTAATAATTTGTCTTAATGCAAACGGAAACATGAAAGATATTGTGTTTGTCTTTTTTTATAGGGTATTAAACTGGCCTTGATTGCGAAAGAACAAAGCGATTGTACGTTCGAGAATCTGATTAATATCGGAAAAGAAAAACCGCTCAAGCCATACAAACAAGGTGGGATTTCAATAGCGAACTTTGCAATTGCAACTTGCTTTCAGTAATTCCAGAATTTCCATTTTAACCCTACGTCTTACGGCTCAAGATTAACTAGCACTGGACAAGAACCTTTTTTTTGGGCTTATAACCACCAAGTTTGCAAACCGTGACGTACAACACATGCGAGACCCGACGAGGGCTCTTAAATTTAACATTAATTAACATGGATTAAGGACGTTAAAGTTTTCTAATTAGTATCTTGGTTTATCCTCTTGACTCCAGAAAAACGTCCAAGTGTCTATACTCAAGGCAACTGTCAAGCAACCACTGCAACTTGCTTTCGAGATAGCTGTCCAGTTGAAATTTTTTATACGTTGTTTCTAGTTGTTTCTTTTTAAAGAGATATGAATAAAATTTAGGGCTGCTTGCTAAGATTACCAAGCAGAAAAAAGACATAAAGTGTCTTTTTTAAAAACACTACAAAATGACGTTAATGGGTTTTGAACAATGACTGTATTAATCGCATTTGCCATAAATACGGCGCTCATATCATACTCACTCGGCCACGCTGGATGTGTTTATTAAGCATAGTTTTCAAATGTGATGAGAAAAATGATTGTAATATGCTATTTTGAATCATGATTTGTATTGGAGTTTGTTTACGCTTTTTATTTAAAAGTTATCTAGCAATAAAATTGATTTCTAAATTCTGTTCCGATTTGACAGCGGGATTTAAAATGTGTGTTCCTATTGGTCGGGACGGGGGAATCACCCAGGTCAAATCGAAGGTGTTTGGCGATTTTTTGACCAAGTTCATCAAAGCGAAAGATGCTTTCGTGAAGTTTTCATGGAAAGAATTCGGACAAAAACCGCCGCAGTAGCTGATCGTGAAAGTTTTTTATGATGATTCTTCTCGTGATTCTACTAAAATTACTTTTACTTCGCATTTGTTCATCTTCAATATTTTACATCAACAAATACTTCTATGTCTTTATCGACGATTTTAAAGATTAAATCATGAATTGGGAAAACTGCTTTTTTATTTTCGTCTGAACGTCATAGGCCTATAAGTTTATCATCTAGACGTCAAAAACAATTATTTAGACCTTATATTTTTATAGGTTGTTAAATTCGAAATGTCTTTAACTCTAAAACGTTCTTTTTAAATGACAAAATACTTTTCTAAATGCAAGACAGCACAAAAAAACCTTGCCTTTTCAAAAAAATATTTGTATTTTGCACCCAAATAAATATGTGTTTTTTTGCAAACGTGTTTAATGACTACCTGCTTTGTGACTGATACGTTCATTGAAGCACCTTTGAGCCTTTGAGCCTCAGTTTTTTAAATGTTTTTTTCTCGTATTGCGGTTTTGGAAATTTCTAATTGCAAATGTTGTTTTTATATTGCTTTTGGTTTTGCACCTAATTACTTGAAATCTAAATAAAGAACAAAACTTTTTATAGTGGATATGATAAAGTTTAGTTGAAGTTGGTAGCGATTTCAACACTACTGTAGCTTTAAAGAACAATTTCAGTTGCTTGGAATTTCCAAATTTACATTTCCAAAATACCAAAAATTACCAAACAATTACATTTATAAATGAAAAAACAAATTCTTAACTCACAAGTTGTTTAATTTTTGATCAAATCAACTGCACAGGTATTCTCCGTGGCTGCGCTACTGTCGCAGTGCCTCGGAATGTTGAGTTGACAATTTGTGATGAAAAAGAGACGAAATTGAGTGCACCACCAGAACATCGCTTTCTTCTCACAAAAATACTCCAACCTTGTTTTCTTGCCCATCTTGAATAGAAACGGTTAAGCAATAGCAATAATTAAATGAAATTTATTTGATTAATTATTTCTTCACGACTAACTTGAATTCCGATAATGTTCTTTCTTTTAACCTTATTAATAACTATTCGAAATTATAATTGTCGAGTCACGAGTTAAAAAGAACTTCATAATACTTTTTTTCAAAAAGTTGTTTTGATTTTTTAAGTTGTTTTGATTTTTATTATATCACTTAACTCATTACCATAAAATTTGCGTAGTTTATTTCACATATTCTATAGTAATAAAAATTGCCTTAGCAGAGCTTACTTAACTTTTGGTAATTTTAAATCCGTCCTATAACTTTTGTATTTAATTAATTTTGCACCTAACAAGAACTTCAACTGCAGAAAGTGTTTCAAGCTTAAAATTTAACAATGTTTAAATTATATTTTCGCGTAACAACATTGTAAAATGCGGTACATAAAAAAATCACAAACACTTTGTACTCAGAAAAACTGGTACAACATTGATAGTCAAAATATAATATATGTCAGAATTAACGGCAGAAAATGTTTGAGAGTTGTAAAAACACTTTTACACTGTTTTTTGTTTTGCAAATGAAAACTAAAAATCAATCAACAACATTGGAAAAACTGTCAAAAAATGTTGAAGAGGAAGGTAAAAAGTACCGATACAAGATATTCCCTTGTTCTCTTAATCCCGTTTCTGATAAATGGCGCGACAATCGACGTACAACAACTCAAAATTCTAAAAACAAATCAAATGGAATTGCACTATTTTGCCCTTAATTTGTCTCTACTCCTTGGTTACTCCCACTGCCTTCGCCAGAAGACAATTCAGTGGTTGCTGTTGCTGCTGCTGTTGTTGTTGTTGTTGTTGTTGTTGTTGTTGTTGTGGTGGCGGTGGTTGGGACTTCATACAGAGCCTCTCCATTTTCGTTCAGAACCACCCTCGTGTTTCCAAGCAAGTCGGTTATGACGTTGCCCGATTCATCTACGAGAGGGGCAACTAGTTCGCGGGGGGAAGGCTCGTAACGAGCGTTGCAATAATCCGTGCACTCGTGAGCTGTGCGGAAGTTGTTTCCGTTTCCACGGCAACCGCCGAAAATGAACTTAAAGCACTTTTCTCTTTCGGGATCATAATACCTGAAAAACAATTGTTGTTTAATTTTTCTCGAAAATTCTTAAGCTAACGCGCAACCAATTGATTGAAAAAAATATGTTCGATGTATCCCGAACGCGTTTCTATCATAGACTTTAACGGCGTTAATTATTAACATTAGCGAGGGAAAATCCGTTTTAATATAAAGAGGTTTAATTTATGGCGATTTGTCGCTGGTGAATAAGTGCTATGTCATAATTAAATCGTGCGCTAACGTTTGCACGCAGTGGATTCTTTTGCAAAAACGAGCTTCTTTTTGCATGAACAGCACAAAACGAATTATTACGTCATGGTAACGTGAGCGTTCGCCGAATAAAATGTTAGATTTTTAGCATTTAGCTCCGGCTATGACACATCAGCTGGGACTAAAGAGCTTGTGCTTGTAAAAATACTAAACGATGATAAGCAAATTTCTGCACAAAAAAAAAAAAAAGAAGAAGTTACCATACAACGGCGTCATGATTAATTTGGTCAATAACTGTTAACACTACCAATTAAAAAAATTTTTATAAGAATTTAAAATTATTTGAAATTTTCTTACCATCTTGGAAAATAAGCTCTACAAAATCCAGTATAAGAAGGTTGCTGACAAATAACAGCTGGACTCAAAGTCTCTCTGAGTTTTTCATTGTCGGTTTTACCTCCTATATTTCCGTTGACTACTATAAGGGATCTACTTCCATCATCTTCTTCTGCAAGTAAATACGAATTTATGATGGCTTTTGTCAGTTGTGGCAAAAAAACATTGATAGAAAACGTTTTTGTTTGACAGCGATAAATTGTTATAACATCGTAATGAATTGATATTTTTAATTTTTAGAAAATGTACAGTACGTAAATTAGGATTGATTACAGAAAGTCTGAAATCAAAAACGACACAGTGTCATCACTTGATTTTGGTCGAAATAATGATGAAATTTTTTGCTTTAAAAAACCAAAATTTAAAATAATCATATCGAACGTTTTTTCACCCTTTGACAGATTTCGATAAAGTTCAGAAAAAAAAATTATTTATTTGTTTCTTTATTTTTTTACTATTTCAGAATTTATGAAAATAGTATATTCTAATTTTGAATGATAAACTAAAAACCAAATAAAAAATTTCTGTCGGACAATAATATCTCGGCATCTCGTAAGCAGGTTTCTGGGAATATGAATTTAACGTTCTTGACCTTTTGCTGCAAATTGGGGGAATAAATAGAGATGATAACAAAAAAAATCATCAAACTAATAAAGAACTCAAAATTTTTTGCGAAATAACGTGCACCTTTCGTCTTCTGGGTTTCGTAGTTTAAAAGGAGACAAAATTTACGTAATATTATTATTGTTACTATCAAATTTCTCTCTCTACAATATATATATCATACAAACACTTTTGATATTACTTTACTTCTTTAAATAATATTATTTGGATCATTGTTTCTCGGCGCATTGACTTACCGTCAAAGATTATTTCAAATCTAACAACATATTGCCCCATTTCCTCGAATTGTTCTTCAGTGATATTATTCATTTCATTTATCCGTAATTGATATCGACTTATTGCCCACTGTGGTAAAGTTAAATTGTACGTTCTCACAGATTCGACGACTACAATAACTGTCACATTCGATTGGGAAACTAAAAAAACATAGGACAATTAAAATTTCAGCAGACTGAAAATTCTGGTTAGTTTTTGAATCAAAATTGACGAACAAAAAATTTTTTTTTATTCAATAATAAATCGTTTAAATTCTGAAACTTTTGACAAAAACCGTAATAACGTAAATGCTCGTCAAGCATTGATATTGCAAAAATTGACAAAGCAGAATCATGAAACCGAATCTTAAAAAGAAATCTCAAAGTTTACTTTCAAAAACTTTTGATGGTAACTCGAAAATTACCGACATAAATTTTGAAAAATAAATCTTTTCAAAATCTTACCGCATTCTCTTTCACAGTCCCATATTGTGTTGTAGTTATTTGAATTTCCACCGCATCCCGTGTACAAAAACGAAACGCATTGTCCTGTTGCTGTGTCGTGTCTGTATCGCGTCACCGCGTTGCGGCTGCCGCAGAAGCTACCTCGATTTTCGGGCAAGCTGCATGCGCCCAATGTTTGGACCGCTGTAAGCGAAGCGTTTAATTTGTTCAGTATTTTGCTTTCAAAAATTTACAATTTTAACAACCAATTTAAGATAAAAGACTTTTTGTTAGTTTAGCAAGTCTTGCTTTTCAAAGGCTTAGTGGCCTAAAGTCTAGTGCATAAAATTTTGTAAGCTTTTTTGTAACGTATTAAACAAGCAAGTTTAATTGAAAATTTTTTTGGCTCCGAATTTTGAAACCAAATAAGAAGTAAAACAGGATGGCAACAAAAAAGTGCTGCTGTAAATAGTTTCTCTATTGTTTAGTGAGTTCTGAATTTTAGAAAGATTAATAAATGCCATAGGAAAGATTTGTTGTAAAAGTACTATAAGTAGCCTTATTTAGTTCTTACTATTTTTTCAATTTCACTTACTGCATTGACTTTCACATTCTTGTCTGCTTAGAAATCCATAACAACCAGCTGTCGGTTGACAAGATTGTGATTCTATATTGTATGTATACCTGGAAAGTTAAGAATATTTTTTAAGCAAATTCAATAAACTGTTTTTATATAAAAAAATTAATAGTAAGATCTATAGCAGGCACATACTATATTTTTTGTTTAATACAAAATTAAATATTGATCGCTAAATTATGCTATGCTAAAAAAGAGAACTACACCTGAAAATTACAAACAATTTTACTTATTTTGGTGTTTTCTAATTGAAACACTTTTAAAGTGAATATCATGTTATTATATTTTACTTATATTTACTTCATATAATCTCTGAATTTTTACTGCTTATATTTTACGGCTATTTGTTTTTAGAATCCATCTTCGAAAAGACAGCAGATAACTTTTAAAATGAACAACGTAAAAATATAAAAAAAAGGATGCAGAAATATAGCAACTACTTACTTCGTTTGGTTTAAATTGCAAGGATAATTTAATTGAGGGACACGACACGGGTCATCTGACTGTTTCGCTCTTTGCATTCTGACCGGACAATTCCTTGCCGCTACGACATACGAGTAGAAATAATAGGAAGGCCAAAATGAATGAAGTGGAAAGCTTTTTCCGGTGTCCACAAAAACACAGTAACAGCTGCTGTAGGTATTTAGGCATTGAAACCGCTAAAAAAGAACATACCGTGAATCTTTGTCAGATTAAACATCAAAGAATATGATAAATAAATCAACGTAAATTTTGGCTTTTTTCTGGCTAATGCAATTAAATCGCAGTTAAATAAAAAACCTAATTAAGTAAATATAAAAGGTTTAATAAATAAAATAATAAATCCAAAAATATTTTATTAATTTATGGCGAAATTTGTGTTGCGCCCTTTCGCATAATTTAATTTTTACATTAAAAATATTGCAAAATATTTTCCAGATTAATGAAAATAGTTTTCAACGTCAGATAAAATGATAAATAGCCAATTTCTTTTTATTTTTAAATGCCGATTTATGCAATCTCATAACTTTACAAAAAAAATTCTTTTGGTAACTGGAAAGAATTGTTAAGTAAATTGCACATTTCCCAAGCTTTTATAAACTTACGTTCCATAACCCCCCTTCGAGGCAGGTAGGCAAAGGCTGTCTTTGATAGAAATTGATTTTATATGCAGTGTAACAACCAACGTCATGAAAACTCGTTGTTGTTCTATAGTATGGATTTGCACGACACTGTGATACTGAAACGAAAGAGTTTTAGATTTAGTTTACCGATATTAAGAATGTATATTAAGAATGTATAAAAGAATGTATAAAAGCATGAACGAATTACAAATGGATTATCACAACTTTTTCGATTAAAAAAAAACAACCACCGACCTAATTTATATTACATAACACTCATTAAAAAATCTCAAGCTTTCTGTCAAATTTTTAAAATATTTTAAGAGTATTACTAATACCCCACAAAAGTTATAAAACTAAATGTAAACTTTTATCTTCTGGATCTACATAGTTTAATCTTTCTTCATAAACGTCATCGACATTCTATCGTGGCGGTTTTCTTTAAAAAAAATCTAGTTTTAAAAGCTTTATATTATCATCAACATTATTATTTTGATTTAAAAAGAAAAGTTATTTTTCTGAAAAACCGGTCAGAACTTTTGTTTTCATTAGATATTGTGGTGATCCCATTGAAAAGTATATTAAAAAAACAAACTAACTTCTACCTCTGGAAAAACACGCTATCAAAATTGCAATTCTTATGAACAAAACACTGATGGTCTTCAATAAATTAAAGTTTTACGTCAATATCAGGCTGGGAATTTGACCATCATGTTGCTTTTAAAAATGTATCATTTAAACATTCTCAAGCTCCTTGGTAAAAAGGTTTTCCACAACTTACCGACAAACGCTGCAAAAACAACCAGACACAACTTCCAAACGCGAGTCATTCTGAATAGTTTTTCAATAAAACAAGCAATGTAGCGGATAATCACTTTTTTTTAAATCTTTCTTGTTAGAGTTACTATGAAAATTTTCTTCTGATGAATTTCTTTGACGCGTTCCATTTTATACGTTCTTTGGCTTTAAGATGCGCCCGAATCTTACGTCAGCAATAGAGTGCGTAAAGTTTGACAGACACGTTTGCGCTATAAATGCGTCATTGAAAGCACTTCTGGTTTTTGAATTGTAATTGCAAAGCGTATTTGGAAAATCTTTGTTATGGTTTATTAAATTGACTGGTTCCATTAAAATTGGTTCGACATTTACGGATATTATGGGAAAATACAAAAATCTACAAAAAAGTTAAAGCTCAATGAGACTGTCTCCGAAAATAACCAACAGTAAAAAATTTTGTTAACGTAAAAAATTGTACAAATATGAAACATTAATCACAAGCTGAGTTAATGTTCTCAAGTGAGACGAAATACATATATTTCTTCTAACCTAAAACAAAAATACTAAGCAAAAATCTCCTTTTATGGCTTGCTTATTTTTATAGAAATTTCCAACAAAATCTTGGTGCAAAATAATGGCTTGACAAATCATCTATTTGCATGACACCAGAAAATGATGAGTTAAACTTTCGCGCTCTATTGTAAGAATAGTATCAAATTTATTTGACTTACATTTACAGTAAAACAGGAAAAATGTTTTTCAGACAAACAATTTAGTTAAGACAGCAGCTTAAGGTTTCTCGAAAACATGTTTTGACTAGTTCATAAGTTTGTTGGCGAAACTTACGTTGATGGTTTTTCTCACAGTCTCAGATGCGATTAAACATTGTCCATTATATTGCTTACGTTTTTTTTTTTTTTTTTTTTTTTTTTTTATGTGTCATACTGTGTAGGGATCACGAGGATCAAATAAAATTGACATTGAAATCAATATACGTAAGAATTACTATCGGCAGCGTGGTCGAGTGGTTAAAGTGCCGAGTTTGTGATCAACTTGCTCTCGGTTCAAAACCCACTCTCCCCATTTTTTTGTGTCCTTGGGAAAGACACTTTACGGCACTTTCCCCTGCTTGGTGGTGGTCTTGGCAAGCAATTCTAAATTACAATTATATTCCTATTAAATTACCAGTGGACAGCAATATCTTGGCATCTCCGGAAGCAGATTGGGGTAATTGCTTACGCTATGTATTAATGCTTCCGTCGCTTTCCTGCGAGTCAGGAGGATAAACATAAAGATAAAATAAATAAAAAAGATATCAGGCAAGCTTCTTAGGTTCTACAGCAAAGCACATTATTGAAGACAAATTGAAGAACACGATGAAGAACTTTACACCGATTACCGAAAACTGATATACTGTAGTCGTTTACAGTTGTTTACTACCTAATCAATTTCATTTCTATTGCAATGTTCACAGAAAATAAACTAAAGTTTGATATATTTTTTCTGTTTTTGAAGAAGTTTTTTTGGCTGGACGAAATTACTCAGTAATCGAAAACCGAAAAATATGCAATATATTACTGTATTATGTATAAAATATGGGAAACAATTACAAAAATATTAAAAAAAAATTGAATCGGCTTAGCTTAAGGCATTCTTGCTTTAGCTAGTGACGCATAAAAATGGCATTAATTTGTCTCAAAAAAGTTTAATGTTGTTTTCGAAATGCGAAGACGGAAGTTTAATGTCTAATCAAGAAAAAAACTCCGGAAAAAGATTAGTTTAATTTTTTTTCTTCGATCAAAATAAACTGAGCTATAAATTTAAAAGCCTGATAAAAATAAACGCAATTCTTCGTAATGCCGGACTTTGGTAGGTTGTTTTTGCAAACGTCATAATGTTGCACATGGTTATAGCTTTCAGCTGACAAAGAAGAAAATGTGATAAGAGTGGCGAACAAAATCCAATTTTGTCGAATTTTGCGCATGTCATGAATTAAAATTCAAATATTCAAAGAACAAAAGAGGATATTGGCAAAGTTGACGTCTTATAAATCCTGAAAATGTTCTTTTAGAGAAAATAACTGCATAATTCGTGAATTGTATTTGATAGAAAACGCAGCTCATGTGAAAGCTCTTGAAAAATTTCCTTACACATCACTAACAAAATATTTACCAAAAATAAGTCATATTCTACCTCAAAAGGGTTTCTTGAACACGGCTTTAATACTGTAACTACGTAAGTGTGACGTTGACAACCAAAAGTAGGTGAAGGTTGTGATTGGATGACAGTAGGGTGGCTGAAGCGTGACGTTTAGTCTGCGCTCGAAAAAGTTATTCGTATAAAAAATCGATTTCTCCTATATAGTTATTCGTATAGAAAATAACATTCCGTAAAAGCAGATTGATCGCTCCATTTTTGTTCGAAAAAAGATGTTTTAATATTTGATATCATAAGATATAACTAGTTTTTGCTCTTTGCTTGCAATTTTTCTGGAGCTTTATCATAAGAAACGTACTCTACAGGGAAGAACACAAAGCATATTTACTAACTTTTTTATTCATAAATGTAACTGAAATTCATTGAAAGCTTGGATTCCGTTTCAGAATTTAGCAAATAATATATACGGCTATATAATGCAATATTTTTTTTTTTTTTTAGAAAAAAGTGCATGCTGTTTCGGCCTGATCATATTTGCAGACTAATTTGTATATAGATTTTGGTTATTTTTTAGAATTTGATTGTGTACCTTGTTTTATTGAACCGTTGTTTTCTTGCACCGCGAAACAGAAAAAATGCAAACTTGAGGTCTTTCTCAATAAAAATCAACAAATATATTCAATATTAAGTTTTACGATTTTATTCGTTTGATTTCGAATATTGGCTATTTATCTAACTGACCCTTGCTAGTTGTGTCACATTAAAAAAAGCTAAAAAAAGTGAAACAGGACAAATTCCGACTTTAAAAACTTTTTGATCAAGTTTTTCTAAGAAACTTTGAAAAATATCTGCATGCGAGTTCATCTGTAAAGAGAATAACCTCGAAGACGAACGTTAATTGAAGTGTATGTTAAAATTTTTTATGAAAATATCTTTAGATTTTTAGACATATCAAAGTAGAAGTTGTCTGGGCATTTAAATAAAAATTATTAATCATTCCAACATTGGTACAAAGGTGAAGTCTAAGTTTTGTTTAAGCTCGTCCATGACTGTCACGCTTTGTTTATAATTTTATATTGCAATTATTAATATCTGCACAAATTTGCAATAAATTTCCTGCCAAAGAGTTAGTTTTAAACTAATATGACTTCCTGTTTTCTTAAAAAATATATTTTTTTTTAATCCAACATTTTTTTAATTTTTATCAAGACAATCTCAAATTTGCGATTTTTATTTTAAATCAAAAGGCTTGCATAAAAATTCAGTTGCTTGTTTACTTACATTCAAGTTTTTTGCAGTTTTTTTGACTTCTAAAATACATTTTAAACATAAATCAAATTGCATTGCTTTTTCAAACCGTCGCTATGTGCTCATGTGTAATAATGATGCAACAAGTCGCAAATACACTACAATTACACACTAAATTATTAGTGTAGGCTAAAGATATTGGCTAAAATTTTATAATAAATGAAAACATATGATGGCTAAAACTATAAACTGTTAATTATTCACTCGGACTACTGGCTGTATGTGAAGAACTTATGAAAACATCGCTGTTCTTTTCAGATTCTTGATAAATTTATTAGCGAATTTTGTTAATACATTGGATGGAACAAAAATAATTGAGGAGCCATGTTGATGGATTAATTCATAGATTCAAACCAATGGTACTGCAGTAAACGGGATAACTTACCTAGTCGTACACACACGCATGGTTTACTTTAATCCTAAAGTGTTTTTGTAAAATTTCCATTGTTCTCACAAAATACTTGTTTAAAAAAACTTAAAAATAGAATTTAGAGAGAAAGAAAGAAACAGAGAGAGAGAGACAGAGAGAGAGAGAGAGACAGAGAGAGAGAGAGAGAGAGAGAGAGAGAGAGAGAGAGAGAGAGAGAGAGACAGAGAGAGAGAGAGAGAGAGAGAGAGAGAGAGAGGGAGAGAGAGAAAGTATACTTTTGTCATCTATATCACAATCATACTAAGGAATAACTTACATTAATAACCCGAACGTGAACGTTTTTTGCCCTCCATGCACTCTCTTTTGAAAAGTGAAAAGGAAAAGAAACAAATCAAACAAATTTTTAACAAGAGGTTAATAACCTAAATAGGTAAACTGCTTACTGAAATTTTTAGTTTAAAACGTTTTTCCGCATTTTACTTGGGGAGTTTTAATGAATACGTGGAAGCAAGTCTATAATAAATCTTCGCAACGCAAAAATTTATAAAATACGCAACTTTTTTGCATTGATTCATAAAAATTTTATTGATCTGCATTCGTATAACATTACTCTTGTTTAGCCTCAGACGCCCTTTGTGCCACGGTCTTCCTCATTAAAGCGAGCTTGAAATGGTCACTGAGTAAGTCAAGATTTCGTATTTTTGAACGGAAAGAGATGGTTTATTGACGCAGTGGACATGATGATGGACGCGATGACCGAAGATGTGATGTAACGCGACAGATAAGAGAAATTAATTTTATGCTTCGGTTTCTAAAAGGAACAACTGAAGGAAGAAGAAGGTTAAAAACTTTAGTGACCAATTTATTTAAGGTTATCAAAAATCTGAAAGGAAAAAAAATTAACTTATGACAAGTTTAATGTCTAATTAGATTTATTTTTGCTGATATTAATACCAGGTATATCATTTAAATCGTTATTAATGTTCCTCTTTTATAATCAGAACCTAAACTGCTTGAATAAATAAAGATTTTAACAACAGTTTAAAGTAGATTTTAATTATACCAGAAAAACCTGAATGACGATTTTTGATTTATTTTTGTTCTAAGCAGATACCAACCAGTATTGAATTAAAAAAGTTTGTTTTAATTTTCTGTAAAAGACCACCTTAAGTCATTCATTTATTTTCATTTCATTTTATCTCTATATTTATCTTCTTGACTTCCAGGAAATCAACGGAGGCACTAACACATGACCCAAGCAATTACCCCAAACGGCCTCCGGAGATATCAAGATATTGCTGTTCGATTGAAATTTTTTATTTTTATTTTTTAATTTATAGAGACGTGACTAAGATTAAAAAAACTGCTTGCCAAGACCAGCAAGCAAAAGAAAGTGCCGTATAGTGTCTTTTCCAAGGACACAACACAATGGCGCGAGTATGTTTTGAACCGAGACCACGTCAATCACAATCATGGTGCTCTAACCACTTGATCATGCTGCATTGGTTTAAACCAGGGATTTTTAAACTATGATTTTGGGATGTTTTGGGGTCGCGAGATTTTTATGTTATCTTGGGTCTTGGGGTCGCGAGATATTAATGTTAAATATTTAAATACATGAATTTATAAAATCTAGTTGTGTATTTAAACAAATGTTTGAATGGGCGCGCGTACTAACATGTGGTTGTATATTAAATGTTTTTTTGCCATCCAGCACCACATATTTACGTAAAATTAATTTTTCAGCTTTAACATATTTTAATATCAATATAATGAAGAAATTTTACTTCCAGCAGTGCTAAATATTGCACCAAGATTTAATGTAAAAAACAAACAATATTTAGCACTATTTAATGTAAGAATGTGCAATATTTAAAGTAATATTTAATGTAAAAAACAAGCACATACCTCTCATTAACAAAAGATTTTTTCCTTTAATTATTGTATACTTAACATGTTAATATCTGCCATTTTGTAACTATAATAAATACAATTTTACGACTTTTTGTGCAATTTTTAATTTTAAATTTTTGTATGTTTCTAAACAAATTCTAAAACTATATTTTTTTATATGTATGTATATGGTTACTTAATCAATAAATCATCTTAAAACATTTACATAGCCTTAATTAGTATTTATCTGGCGTCGCGAAAAAATTCACAATGAGAATTGGGATCGTGAATAAAAAAAATTTGAGAAACCCTGACTTAAATAATTAAAGTCAAAGCGCGTTTTATTGCAATAATTTTTCCAAAGCAGAATTTCTGTTGCATTCCCGCTTTAAAGAGCATTTTCATAAATAAAATCTTTTATGCATGGATCGCGTTTTACAGCGACGATGATTTTATTGTCGATGACGATTGCCTTCGTTCGTGACACGCGCCGATGCAGCCCGTCTCAACTTCCGGCAGCTCTTTATTTTTAGCTAATTTAAATCACGCCAATCGCGATTCGTGATTGGCTAAAAAAATCGGCACCGGTTCACGGTTCGCCGGGAAAAAAGCAATCGCTTCGTGGATTGACGTGGGACGCGCAATGGAACGGCGACTCATCGGTTGACTGTATGACGTCGGTTTACCATCAAATTGTGGTCTATAGCAAACCTTAACACGGTAGACTGCCCTGTTTACCATTACTTTTTTCAAATTGTTATTATTTAATTTTGTTTGTTTGCATTGTTTGGTGTGAAGCGTCTTTAACCATGTGATGCTTTTCGAAAATGCGCGTGTTATCCAAATATTACGGGTTCAACTTGGCATAAGCACAAGATCAGTTTCTTTTTTATATTTTAGAAAAGAGAACAAATAAAAATTAATCGCAACTTTACTGCTAATTTTATTTGAAACGGGGCAGGGTGATAAAACACTCGAACATGTTTATTTTGTTACCGAACAATGGCTGAATCATAACAGCACAGATTAGACAGAACATAGAATTAAAACGCAAAATAAAGCAAAAGTTCAGCGATAATTCTGCTTACAATTAAAAACCAAATTTGATTTCTTTTCAAGTCTAGCTTAAAGATATAACGCAAATGCTTTCAAAATAGCTTTTATACAAAAATTTTATATTTATTTTCAAGCCAGCTTGATTGTATGATATAAATAACCACTTATTTCTTCTTTGACACTCTTCAAAATGGTATTGGTTTGCAATGATCGTAAAAAGTAAGTTGAAGAGATTTCCCAATCATTGCTGCTTCGTTGAAGCTTTGCAATGATTCTAGCTCAGAGTGGTCTCAGCTTTTCACTCTTACGAGCCACTTTTCAAAATTAACTTACAGGCTTAAAAAATAACTTACAGGCTGCTGTCGGTTTGAAGTGGTCCGAATTAAATGGATTATTGGCTAAAATAGAGTGAAATTTTTAACTGTTTTTTTTTTTTTAGGTCTTTGTGTGGGCAATAATGCTAAAAAGTGTCCGAGTTAGGCAAAGACTAAAAAGATAAGTCTTCAGTTGTCGAAAAGATAAAATTAAAAAATTTCTAGCCCTTGGGTCACTGGTTTCCTATTTCTATTGTGAAGTTTGTTCCTGCCACTTATCGACAAGATTTTCTGTGGCCTACGTAAAGAGTTTGTTTGGCACACAAATTGACAAAGCTGAATTCGTTTATTACAAAGACGAGCCTCATAACACAACTAGCAATAGAGCAGTAATCACAGCACGAGAAGCACGGAATTAAGGATTCTCAAGGATTACTCAGTCTGATTATTAAAGGTAATTTGCCCGAACTTAAGATTGTAAATTTTTTCTCTGTTTTCTGCACTGCCTGGTCATGACTGAGTTACGGAATTTAAACAACCGATTTAGTTATTATTTTCTTTGGTGACTATTATTTTTTTCTTTACGAAAATCATGAGATTTCATAATAAGCGATCGGCAGTTTTTTAGTAATATGCGGCCTGATTAACTAAGCAATAAAGGCGTCACAAATCCGAGTTTACGACCAGCCAATGGGTACAAAGAGAGAAAATATAACAAATCAAGCTTGGGAAAAATAACAATTTACGATTCAAGGTCTGAGAAACGAAGCTTTGCGAACTACGGACGAAATACGTAATGCTGCCAGCGAATAATATTTTGCACAATAAACACGTTTGAATGCTTTGTAGAAGATGAGTTCGCTACAGAATCACCTTGATCGAGCGCCTGGGTTTGAATGAACATTTTTCCCTTTGTACTTTATAAGAACGTTAGTTATATCCATAGCCGTACCTGCCGGGGGGCAGGAGGGCAATTGCCCCCAAGTTTGTAAGATTTGGGCAAAATTGAAATTTTTCGGGCAGCGATATGAAAAATTTAGGCAAAGTCAGAAATTTTAGGGCAGTGACAATGATCAACTGCAAAAAATAGTTACCAAATTTAGGTAAAGACTTTTTTTTTTTTTTTTTAGAGATCATCATGATTTTAGGACAAAATTTGTTCTTGGTTCGAGAATCAAAGACAATTTTTTTGTCCTATTTGTAATATGCTAGAAAATCATGATTTGGGTAAACGTCACAAAATTTGGGCAAAACTTTATTGCCCTTCAAATTTTTTTTGGCTGGTACGGCTATGGTTATACCTATGATAAGGGTTTCCTATGACCGAAAGAATATACATCCTTAAGCAGGGACTAGAAAGCTTAATTACTTGCGTTCTCGACGATTTTCATAGTTTTTGCTAAATTGCTGCACTTTATGCATCTAGAATAACAAGTCCTATATTCAGTGTTGTCAAAATGTAACAATTGGTTGGCGTGACCCAACAATTGATCGAATGACACTTGATTGAAACGACAATGGATCGAATCATAAAAGAAAAATTTTCAACGAAACCATGCATAGTCATTATGATTTTTTTAAAAGAAACCTAAAAAAACTTTTTGACAATTTTTTTCTGGCTTCCATTGTATCAAGTAATTTAACATATACGAGGTAAGATAAAAATTTTAATTTTTTTCTTTAACTACTGTATAATGAAACTGAAATATCTTCAATTTATTCGATTACAATTTGGTGTTTGCCAATGGGGTTTAAAAAACAATTGTCGCTATAATAACAAAACTCTTTGTTACTATTAATCAATAAGTCGTGTTTTCTTAATCTGTTATAAATCAAACAATCTTCGTTCTGCAGCTCTTACACCGTAAGGATGAATTAGCTGCAGCCAATAGAGAAATTTTTGCTCAATTCAGTTGCGAGGAAAAGATTTTAATTTCTGTTTAATCAATTATAAGACCAATAGCGCAGATGGAAATTTAGATTTTACACAGGTAACAGGTTAACGCTATTAAGATTGGGGAAAGGGGCGCGGGGCGGGAAGTACTCGCGCTATTAAAAACGCTGGGATGCTTTAAAACTACCTGTACAATTGTCTTTAAACTTTATGACATTTCCGATTTTTTTATTAGTTTAAAAGTTAGTGCAATTCTTGCAAAAATACTTACTTACTTTGGTAATGCCTAGGTATAACTGCTCTCTTTTAATTCCTTAAAATTTTTTTCTTAAACCTGTCAAAACCTACAGCAATAAACTTTGCTAAAAATGAATTTTGCAATAAAAAAACAAATTAATACATTAGCAATGCATTCGTTTTGACGATTGTGATTTATTTCTTTGTTAAAAATAGCAAAAAACCGTTTTAGGAAATAGCGTTTTGGTATTGAGAACAAAGTTTTGGTGTAAAGCAGTGTGGTCCAAACCCTGGCCCGCGGGCCGCATGCGGCCCGCCGAGGAGATTTGTGCGCCCCGCGGAACAATTTTGCAGAAGTCTTGTCGATGACAAGCAGCCGTAATTTTTTTGGAGAACGCTATGATTTTGCGCGAAAATAGGAATTTTACAGACCGATTCCAAATGAAGACCTTTTTTTTTTAGAGAACACCTTGATTTTGAGACGAAAATAAGCGTTTTTATCTGGTTGTGGCGCGCAAACTCAAATAATTTTTCAAAAATGTGGCCCACAAGAGTGGAGAAGTTAGACCACCCTGACCTAGATTTTATCTTTGCGGCCCGCGAAGCTTTTTCAAACCTTAATGCGGCCCGCGAAACTTTTTCAAACCTTAATGCGGCCCTCCATGCTCTTAACCTTGAACCACACTGGTGTAAAGCATGTGCGTGTTGTTATTCTGAACAATAAAGCAAAATAGGTTAATATTACATTGCTTTTTTGCAATGATGTATGAACACAATAATAGAAAAATTTTGTATATAAACGCAATTGTTTTTTTAAATATTTTATGCTAAATTCAAATTTTTAAACAAATAACTGAAAAAGTTTTGAGAAATTAAACAAAAAAATTAGCAACTTTTTTTCTATAAAAGTTTTTTTAATTACTCAGTTTTCTTTAACTAAAGTGATAAAATTAAAGATAATATTTTTTTAAAGAAAAGTACGGTTTGAACCAAATTTTTAAGGCCCCTGTTCCAATTTCGTGATCGGGTGCAACAAAATTTTTTTTATGCAATTGTTAACTTATATTTTACAAAAATAGAAAAATTACTATATTATAGAGTCAAATAAAAATTCAGCTTTGAAGGGGTTAAATGCTCGAAAATTTGCAAAAATAAGCAACAAAAGAGTTTTTGTTAAGCAACAAAAGATGTAAAGTTTAATGAGGTAAAATTTTGCTTTATTTTGACCTTTAAAACTCAGTAAAAAGAGTCCATAGCAACCAAAACTAATTTTCATAACGTATGTCAAGCACTTAAAAAAATTGACCTGATTGACTTTTGCGGGCACTATAAAGTCAGTGCTCCACAATCGGTGAGCCCAGCTCAGTGATGTATCGCAAGACAATGCCAGGTGTGCCGCGGGATAACAATAATCTAAAGCAGTGGTCCCCAACTTTTCGAGCAGGGGGCCGGGTATAGATATTTTTGGACCTCCTCGGGCCAAAGCTAGAGACTTACTCGTAAAAAAACAAAGGTCTTCACTTCGATTCGATCTTTGATTTCACTATTTTTCTCCCAAAATCATAGTGATCTCTAAAAAAAAAATAAGGTCTTCATCTCGATTCGACCTCTGATTTCACTATTTTTCTCCCAAAATCATAGGATCTCTAAAAAAAAAAGTCTTCACTTCGATTCGATCTCTGATTTCACTATTTTTCTCCCAAAATTCCCGACATAATTCTTTCCGACTGTGGTTCAGAGTGAATGCATAAAAAGGCTCCGCGGGCCGGATAAAAAGTCTTCCGGATCCGGCCCACGGACCGTAGTTTGGGGACCACTGATCTAAAGTAACATATTTTTTAAAAAAGAAAAATTAAATTTTTTTAAATTTCAGCTTTACAGCTGCTGGAGCTGGACTATTCTCTGACTTCTAGACTCTAGCAAGGCTCTCTAATTCCATAAAATGAATTGTAAAGTCTACTATGGGTTTCAAAATTGACGCGCTTTTTATTTTTTTGGTCAAAATGTGCCCCGTACTTTTGAAAGTGTCAACGTGTGCCGTGATGAAAAAAGATTGCTGAGCATTATGTTAGTTGAATTACTTTTTTTCAATTTTTAGATGATCTAATACTCGGCTCAATTGTGAAGTAATAATGATTAGGCTTCATTTCAATAGCAATGCAAAATTCAAGTGTTTTGTCAATGAACTAGTCAGCTAATACAAAAACTAAGTACTTAAATAAACGCATTGGGCTAACTTGTTGAAGAAACAAAAAATGCTTTTAAAACAGTCAGGAACGTTTTTAATTATTGTAAAATTTTTCTTCTAAAAAAAGATTAAGGTAGGCCTAATAAGCTATTGCATAGACTCCCAGTAACTTAAAGCCCAGAAGCTGAGCTAATGATACTAGGAATCCGATACAAAAGTTTAGATTTTTATAGTTCTATTTTTTTTGAGAATGCATAATTCGTAGTCATGATATTGTTTTCATTTGTCTCAAGTTTTTTTTACACCTATTATTTCATTTACTCAATATGAATACCTATACCTTACATACAGTGGATGAAGTTTTAATTTAGGCCTACAATTACCTGTGTAATTTTGTAAGTTATTGGACTTCTTAGAAAGTAATTCACTTAGTCTTTTATAAAAAAGTCCAGGTTGGTTTTTAAAGTAGGATTTATATTTTAAGTTTGGTTTCTAAAATCAGAAATAGGGAAGGTTTTTTTTATTTTACTATTTAAAAATGGGGAGGGGTCTCTTCAAGGAGAGATTGTAACTGTTGTTTGTCGGTGAAACTATCCGGGAATCCCCCCTATGGCATTAGGCGGCAATAAAAATAAACCAAAAAAAAAAGAATCTTTCAAGAAACAATGGTAACCACCGGGGGATCCGGGATAGTTTTACTAACCAAAATCGCTTATTGAAGAGACCCAACGGAAGTTTAATTACAAATAAAATTTAAAAAAGGGTGTTTCGAAAACCTTTTGCAATTTTTACTTACTTTATTCGTAAGATAACTGTATTTGATATGGCTACAAACAGACGTTATTAAAAATCAACTAAATAAAAAGAATTCGGTGTACGAAAATTTCTTTCGAACAATACCCGCCTGAGAAAGTCTGAAATCTTGCAAAGTCCGAGGACGAAAAATAACTTTTGACTACCACTTGTGTAGTTGCAAAGTCAATTGAAAATCGAAACAAAAGTTTTCACTTAGGTGGAAGGTGAAAAGTGTTTGTGTAGTAGTGTTGGTATCCAGCATATCATTTGAAAAAATTATGACTATTTGTAAAAAAATGACATATTTTGGAATAATAGGCTTATGTGCAAAAAAGCTGTTTTATTGATATGCCAAAAATAAAAACGACAAAAAAAGTTATAAAATTTTAAAGATCTTTGTGACTCACGAGTCAGTGATCGCCATCTATGTTCTAACTCCCTATACTATGCAGAGCATTTATCGTTATATATTTTACGTATAAATCCCAAAATGATTTTTAATCTGCTGCTGATATATTTTTCAAATACGAGTATATAACAAGCAATTTTGTAGATAAACGATCATTTACCTCTTATGTAAACTGTATAACTTCAACAACAATTGATTCTTTATTAACTCAAGTTTTTATATCTGCCAGCAGCATTTGCGATGAAGAAAAGAAAAGCTTTACCAGACATGTTGTTTGTCAATTAAGCCTTTGAGGAAAAAATGGGTTGTGGTTGTGGATCGATTAGGAGAAAAAAACAATATGAAGAATATAATGAAAGCAATCGTGGTGAGACATATTTACAACTATAAATTTTACCATTGCTTATATTCTGCATATGAAAGCTTAAAATAATTTTAATTAATAATGTAAAGATTGATTTTGATTGAATAAAATTACTTTATTTTCGATAAATTATTGCTGAATTAAACACTGCGATAAAGTTGTTGATCTAGCAAGTATTATTGAAATAGCTCTTGAAAGTAAATGTTTCATTTAAAACTCTTTTGTTAATTGAGTAGCCTTAAAAAAGACTGTTTTGAAAAACTCAAACGTTTTCGTCTAGCTTTCTTCAGGAGTTTTCGCTGGAATGAATTGCAGAACTGAATGTAGTATTTTAAAAGTTTTAAGACTGATTCTGATTGGCTAAAATTAAGGTTATTAACAGTTATCATGATAATTAAAAATATTTAATAAAGTAAAACCACGTTTCTTCAGCGTAAAATTTTTTGGCAAATAAGGAACAAAATTATCCAAGTTTTGTGTTATAATTTGGAACTAAAAACAAAATTTTTTACACTTATGTACTAACAATTTATGTTTGTAAACAAACTCTTTCTGTCTACACGAATTAGGTTTACGAAGAGTGATGAAAATTGATTCTAAAACTATTAAATGGAAATCGAATCGTGCTTTGGAAAGAATAAAAATTGATTCTTCTTATAGTGAGATGCACATTTTTGGTTATGTAGCAAATGGTTTCCAATCGCTGAGTCACAATGCTGTATTGAATTAGCTGGCTTTCCTTGGCGTTCTGGTTGTTTACGTTCTTGATTAGTTCTGTTTCCTAATAGACTGCGGCACATGCTGGCTGATTCTGTCAGGCAAACGTTGAGACGTTCGACTCAAACGTACCGACTATCGCAGTGGCACATGTATTCATATACGACGTTACTTTGTTGAAAAGCAGAAAGAACGTCTTTATGTATTGCAGGTAAAATTCGTCTGGTGGAAAAGACCACTCGCGGTTGAACTGCTCCAAAACAATAAGTAATAGATGATTTTATCTTTCTTTCAAATTTCAGGGAATTTTCGCCAATCCAAGGTAATTTTAAATAGACAGGATATTTTTTGGGCCTCTTTTAGTGCTTTGTTGGAAACGTAAAAGTTTTTCAGAAATTTTCGAATCAATACGGAATAACGGATAACCATTTTGTACAAGGATAAAGCGAATATTATCTAGTTTATGTTTTAATGCAGATATAGAGCACATTTTTAAGGCTGAATGTGTTACGGTATCAATAAGATTTGTTTTACGTTGTTTGGTCCTAAGGAATTCCAATGATTGACCTGTGAAAGTGGGCTTTCGATAGACTGAATTGATAAACTTATTATTAGATTTGGTAACAAGTACGTCCAAAAAAGGCAGAGAATTATTAGTTTCAATTTCATTGATAAATTTTAAGGAGGGGTGAAGCGAGTTAAGACAAGTTAAAATGTTTTGGAAGTCAGTTTCTTTGTGAAAAAGAGAAAAGTGTCATCAACGTAACGACAGTATACGGTAGATTTTATAATTTCATTGAAAAGCTTTGATTCATAATAGCCAACGAATATATTTGCCAGAGTGGGACCAAGGGGACTACCCATAGCAACTCCATCAATTTGCCTGTACATAATGTTATTAAAGCAAAATTCAACTGAAGTAGTTACAGTTTTCTTGAAGTTAGTTACAGTTTGTTGAAAAAAAACTGTAGTTGCAGTTTACTGCAACTACTTCAGTGAAAAAACATGAGCTAGATAATATTCGCTTTATCCTTGTACAAAATGGTTATCCGTTATTCCGTATTGATTCGAAAATTTCTGAAAAACTTTTACGTTTCCAACAAAGCACTAAAAGAGGCCCAAAAAAATATCCTGTCTATTTAAAATTACCTTGGATTGGCGAAAATTCCCTGAAATTTGAAAGAAAGATAAAATCATCTATTACTTATTGTTTTGGAGCAGTTCAACCGCGAGTGGTCTTTTCCACCAGACGAATTTTACCTGCAATACATAAAGACGTTCTTTCTGCTTTTCAACAAAGTAACGTCGTATATGAATACATGTGCCACTGCGATAGTCGGTACGTTTGAGTCGAACGTCTCAACGTTTGCCTGACAGAATCAGCCAGCATGTGCCGCAGTCTATTAGGAAACAGAACCAATCAAGAACGTAAACAACCAGAACGCCAAGGAAAGCCAGCTAATTCAATACAGCATTGTGACTCAGCGATTGGAAACCATTTGCTACATAACCAAAAATGTGCATCTCACTATAAGAAGAATCAATTTTTATTCTTTCCAAAGCACGATTCGATTTCCATTTAATAGTTTTAGAATCAATTTTAATCACTCTTCGTAAACCTAATTTGTGTAGACAGAAAGAGTTTGTTTACAAACATAAATTGTTAGTATAAGTGTAAAAAATTTTGTTTTTAGTTCCAAATTATAGCACAAAACTTGGATAATTTTGTTCCTTATTTGCCAAAAAATTTTACGCTGAAGAAACGTGGTTTTACTTTATTAAATATTTTTAATTATCATGATAACTGTTAATAACCTTAATTTTAGCCAATCAGAATCAGTCTTAAAACTTTTAAAATACTACATTCAGTTCTGCAATTCATTCCAGCGAAAACTCCTGAAGAAAGCTAGACGAAAACGTTTGAGTTTTTCAAAACAGTCTTTTTTAAGGCTACTCAATTAACAAAAGAGTTTTAAATGAAACATTTACTTTTAAGAGCTATTTTAAAGTTTTGTACCAACAAAAAGCTTTCTAAGTATTATTGAATTTTATCTTCTTTAAAATTAGTTAAAAATTTAGTATTAAATATTAATTAAAAGCATTTCAAAATTCAGCTGCAATATTTATAACCAACAATAACGATCGTGGACAATTTACTATATTTTGTTCAACAAAATTTGTGTCCCAAATCAAAGTGTGATTTGAAATTATTAGATTTACACTTATGAAAAAGCATTGAACTTGTTAAAATTGAGATAAGTTTGCAGTGTAAGCACGTTGACACTCCTCATATTTTTGACATAGTTTAAAGATAAATTTTTTGTTAATTCCACATTGAATCTGTATATGAACCCGAATTTCAGAAATTCCTTAAAAAGCTTTGACACAACACAACACCACTAGTCTATGGAAAAAGCGTTTAGAAGCAGCAGAGGTAATCCAAGAGTGGGAATTTAGAGTGGCTTCTTTGAGGATTTAAGAGATGGCTACTCCGAGATATCCTTGGAAGAGGGGCAACAATAGCAACAACAATAAATAATGCTTTAAGTTGTGTTATAGCTACTTACACTATTACGACTAAGGGCAGGGGAGTGGAAAGTGCCTGCGTTGTTAAAAAACTGTATGTTGCTTAAAAACTATTCACACTATTGTCTTCAAATTGTACAACTTTTCCGGATTTTTATTCATCTAAAATAGGGGTTCTCAACCTTTCCAGGACCGTGGCCTATAAAACTCGGAACGCAATTGTTGTGGCCCAATGTATCTGGTCTATCATTCCGCACTACATTTTACAAAATCGTTTCCGAATTATAGGTAAAGATCCAGCCTCCCCAAAAAAAGTCTTCACTTTGAATCTGTCGCGGCTTTCTTGATTCTCGTCCCTAAAAAGTAGTGATCTCTAAAAAAAAAGAGTTTATTACTTTTATTCCACTCACAATTTTACCAACTCGTTTCTTGTTAACAAAAACTGGGCTTCGAACATATGATTTTAACACTTTTTCACACCATTTCTGTGTGGCCCACCTAAAACATTTGCTGAGGCCCACCGTTTGACAACCTCTGATCTAAAAGTTGGTGTTTTTGAAAAAATTGCTCAAGTAATTTTGAAGTTATTTATGTTATTTTAAAATCTGTCCTATAATTACTAGTTTTTTTGACTATTTCATAAAACGCAAGAAAAAAGCAGAGAAAAGCCAAAAAAGGCAAGGTGGAAGCTGCTTATCAAAACAATTTTTACTGAACGGTTCATTAGCTTGTTTACTCAAAACATTTACGGGGCGATCAATCTCATTTCGAGAGGAAAGTTATTCATGTTGAAGAAAGCAGTAACTCTAAATTTAAATTCGTTTTCGTATAAATTCTTGTTTGTACAGAATTTAAAAATAACCAATGATGTGGACGGAACCATTTACTCTTTCAGCTTTTAGTAGTCTTAAAAAGACTGTTTTTCTTGAGAATTCCTTCAGCAAACTCTTGTTAGAAGAAATTGTTGGCAAATGACAAAATGCAGGAAAACCGTGGTCTATAGCGGATTGCAAGACATTGAAACTAACGACGTCTCTGATTAGTTAAAGAAAAAGAGCACGCAATTGGTTGCGCGCTCGCTTGCGCCGCAAGCGAGAAAGCTTCAGTCCATAGACAAACTCTTTCTGGCGACAAAGAGAGGGTTTTCTGGCTACAAGTGACTCTATAAGGTAGCTTCAAGCGTTGCCAGGTGAAAAGAAGACGATCGTCCCACAGCTAAATTTGAAAACCAGTTATATCAAATTTTTCCGCGCAAATTTTATTATCTAACTAATTTATTGGTCAATTTATCAAAGATATTAATTTATGAAACAAATCAACAAATTTATTAAACAAATTTATTGGCTATTGGTCAAAATTTGTTAGATAATAAAATCTGTGTGGAAAAATTCGATATCAACTGTTTTTCAATTTTAGCTGTGGGACGATCGTATTTTTATCTGGCATTGCTCGAATCTACCTTCATAGGGTCAAGTCTAATTCGAAGAAAGCCCGATTGGAGTGAAAGTTAGTTTTAGAAAGAAACAGAGTTAGTTTTCGGGAGAAACTTGTTGGTTGAAAAGAAACTAAATTCCTCTTAAGCATCTTAACAAATTTAAAAAATTTTGAGCGCGCTTTGGGCCCGCGTTTTCTATTTGCGCGGCGTTTTTCTCTCTTTAACTCTTAGAGCAGCTAGTTTTGTTTCTTTTTTAATTTCACTCCAATGGTTTTTTTTTCGAATTAGACTTGAACCCTTCATAGAGTCTCTTGAACCCTTTCTTTGTTGCCAGAAAGAGTTTGTCTATAGACTAAAGCTTTCTCGCTTGCGGCGCAAATGAATGCGCAACCAATTGCGTGCTCTCTTTTTTCAGCCAATTAGAGACGCCGTTATTTTCAATGTTTTGCCATCCTCTATAACAGTTTTCCTACAGTTCGTCATTTGCCAACAATTTCTTCTAACAAGAGTTAGCCAAAAGAATTCTTAAGAAAAACACTCTTTTTAAAGACTACCAAAAACTGAAAGAGTTAAGGGTTTCGTCCAAACCATTGGTTACACGTTTTCGTGTACATTAAAAAAAAATTAGAAACAAAAATGCCTTGGCGTGATATGGCTTCAACTTGAAAGTTTTCAACCAATAAAACGATTTAACATAATTTCGTTTTTTTTGCTTATTTGTTTAAAATTTTATTATCATCATTATTGTCATTCTCCTATTTATTTTTCTGACTCGCAGAACAAAGTCGGAGCAACCGTCAAGCGACAATCCCAACCTTTTAAATATGTCAAGATATTGCTCTCTATTGAATTTTTTTATTTAGTTTATTTACTTGTTGATATGACTGAAACTTACATTTGCTTTCTAAAGCCTTCAAGATGGTAGACTGAAACTTACATTTGCTTTCTAAAGCCTTCAAGCTAGTAAAAATTTTGCAAAGTGTTTTTTTCAAGGATGCAACAGAATGCGCAAGTAAGATTTGAACCCAAATCGTGTTTATCGAATTCGCCATTACGGTGCGCTCTTGCCTACTCACATACGCAAAACAATTTGAACAATATTATTAAGAAATTGATAAAAACAGCACAGCAAATATAAGGTCAATAGTTTTACGCAATAACAACAGAAAGTATATATATATATATATAAAAGAAATTTTTAAACAATTTTTTAAATAAATTTTACGGTCAGATTTACAGACATTAATTATATTTTGCAATTGTTGCGCTTCAAGTATTGGATATAATGTATTTGCTTTTGCCATTCCACTTGTAAAAGTCATAAGATAAATTTTGGTCTATATACGAGAGAATAAAATTGCATTATTTTAATAGATTTTCTAGTAAAAACCTGTACTTTGAGCTACCGATAGAAATAAAAAAAGCATAAGTTTACTGCCCGGTTTGCCGTAGCCTATAGGCTTTTAGTATTAGCCTAGACATAAAATGTCATATGTAATCAACTTTAAAGCTCTGAAGCAGGGATGGCCAACCAGTCAAAGATCAAGGGCCACATTTCTTATTTTGTTACCGTAAAGAGCCACATTATCCACATGGATACACAAGGGGTTCATGTTGTTCTCTAAAAAAAAGGTCTTTACTTGAAATAAGTTTCAAATTTTTTCGATTTTGTGAAAAAATTATGGTGTTTTCAAAAAAAAAGAAGGTCTTCACTTGGAATCAGTCTCGGTTTTTAATTACAACATTTTAAATACTCCCCAGCCCTGGTATTTTCCCTGCCATGTTGAGAACGAACCTGAAACAAATTCTTTAATCAAATAAACTAATGCTAATATATCCTAAAAAGCACAAACAAAATATGAGCATAAGAGCCGCGGTTTGGGCACCCCTGGTCTATAGCGTTTTGAATTTTATTAGGCTTGCATTACCTGATATATTCTTGTAAAAGACGCTTTACGGGCCTATCACTTTTGCTTGGCGGTTTTAAGCGAGCAGCTTTATATTTTAGTCATGTCTCATAAAAACTAAACACTTAAATAAAAAATTGAAACCGGACTGTAATATCTTGGCGTCTCTGAAAGCACCTCAGGATAATCGCTTGACGGTTGCCCTAAGTATAAAGCTTCTGACCTTTTTCTACGCGTTAGTAGGATAAATATGGAGATTAAACGAATAAAAATAAATAAAACGCCAAGTGGAATTTAAATTTTAAAAACAATCGATGGGTTTGTATTTCAAGCTTATTTCGGTTTAATTTTTTAATTATTCTTAATTTGTTAATTGTTTTTTCATAGTTCATGTTATTATTGTGCATATACAAAAGTAACTTAAAAATGGTTGAAAACATTTTATTTTAACTGATTGCTTTGAATATTAGGTTTTGTTCTGATTAAACTGTAGAAAAGTCGTTATTTACTGTACTTTTTTTTATAAGCCTGCGTTGCACTATATTAATGGATCTTGACCTTTACAAACACATCAAGTACCTATGTTATTCTTAAAACTTTTTCAAACTTCAATTTTCGCACAAATGTAATAAAATGAAAATAGGTTACTGAAATGAAATTAACCAATAAAAACAACAACTAACTTTGTACATTTCAAAAAATATTACTAAAGTCATATACAGTACATACAGTGTTAATTTGAGGTAATTTCACTATTTTTCACGCAGATGGCACACATTTAGAGGAGATAGAAGATATTGGCTCCATATTTTAATCTTAAATTTTTGTTTGTAATCAGAAACAGCAGTAGAGATTATTTTACAGTATTACGTAACGGTATTTAAAAGTTAGAATAAGTTATATGGCGTGAATTACTATTTCATTTTTACATAGTACATATTGTAGGCTACAATACAATATCTAGATAATTGTGTGTTCATTTTTTTCCTGTTAGTTTTTGATAGATGATAACTCTAAATAAAATAGCCTATTTTTCTGGGTTACGCTGAGCGTATAACGGAGGTGACGAAAAAATTAAATTATATCAGTTTATCATAGAAGTGAAATTTTAAGAAAAAGTTGTCATAGTTTGCTTGAGGTAATCAAAATGACTTTTGGTCTCATCAAACCACTTTGATTCTATGTTGGGTTACACTGCAGACTGTTTTCGAACATTTATGTAAACAAGGTCAAAAAATATTAAATAGAATATTCTATAATAATATTAAATATATTAATATATTATATAATATATTAAACAGAACATCAATAATGACTTAGTGGTTGCACCGTTGTTTTATCTTTTAAATCTAATGTTAAAATTCTAACCATAAATTGAATAATTCCCATACAAAAGTAACGTTGGGGTCGTAGTATGACCAAATTAACAGGAAACAAAAATTATACGTCCAGGTTGAAATTCATTTTGATGATGATAACTTTTTTGGAAAATGTTAGCTTGTTTTATATTGTGAATTAAATTTGCTTTACCGTTTACCCATCATGGACCAAAGTTTATTACGTGCCAAAATGATCACCTGTTTTTTTTTTGTTCTTCACTTTAATTTTACATGTTGTTTTAAATTCAACCTACTTGGTAACCGGAATTCAGACAATAAACTTACTGTCAAACGCTCAAAGGTCATCAGTTTGATTCTTACATATTTTATTTCTATACAAAGCGAAAACTTCTACTGAGTTGAAAATTATTGTATTCCTACTTTTCCCGCCCTCATCGGATTTGTTCAGAGGCACTGAAAGAATTCATGTTAATTGAGCTTGTCATTACAAATTTCTTGGTACCCTGCAACAAAAGCCTTTTGCGCTCCTCAAGTTGGTTAGCCCTGCTCTGACAAACCATTCAAGACAACGTAAATTTAAAATGAAAAAAATATACACCTAAGCGTTAGGCAAGTTTGAACATAAAAATTCTATTTTAGCGGCTGTAAAAAAGAAAAAAAAGCTTACAAAAATTAAAAATTATAATGTAAAAAAATAAAGTGAGTTTCGTGCGATGTTACACTGCAAATTCTATTTTTTCGTTTGATAAATTGTCTTTTTTTTGTTGCATAAAAAGTTCATCGCCAAAATGGTTCAAAACTGGTGTAAAATTTCTAAAATATTCGATTGATTGCAAAGATCGAAGCGTTGTAGATACTAATAGAAGCAAACTTTACTAAAGTAGAGCTTCTTTTTCTGCAAACTCTAGTAACCTCGTCAAGCGAATTCCAACTGTGAAAAATCTTAATGTAGTTGAGCGTTTTCACACGGTTTTCATTATCACTCATTGGTATCGTCAGTAAATCTATTGTGCAAAAAAATATTAAACTGTCATATTATGCAACTGTTTATTCAATTATGTATATAATTATTTATAGACTTAAATTGTTTACAGAAATACTCCCACAAGAAAAGAAAAAAAAACATGAAAAGAAGAAAAAGCTTAGAACTTCTAAAAGCGCGATCGAACATGCTCAGACTTATGGTAAATTTGATATTAATGATACTTTTTACGTTATTGTCAGTTGTCACCTGTATACGAGTATTTCCTATTGTCGGTCGCGGCACACTATAAACGTGAGTACTAGGTGTGCCTTGAAAAATAAGGCACGTCTGTTTAAAACTAAGCTTTTCTGTCCAATCTTCTAACAGATTTTGATTGGTAATAGAAAGGGAATAGCTATCTTTTGTCTGAATAGGATTTTCTTAGAAGAAATGCTGTCAAAATCTACTTTTTTTAATAAGCTTTTGTTGGGTCGTGTTCCCTGTAATTTTTTTTGTAAGTAAAAAAAATGTTCTGCTGGTCAAAAAGTTTGGCAACACTGTTTTATTGTATAGCGATAAATAGGCTTAAGTTAGCATACCGCATGATTAATTTTGTTCTTAATTTTAAATGCAATCTATAAACCAGCCTTTAATCAAAAATTTTTTCTAAATAGGTTTCGCATGATCACAGCAACAGTAAAAAATGAAATTGAGTTTTACTGATTTCGAATTTTGAACCCTCATTAGAGACCCGATTTTTCTTAAGAGTGAAAAGCAAAGATAATAAAAGAAGAAAGAAAAAAAAAGGAAATGTTTGTGAATGCATTCTTAGATGACGTGCCGTCGAAGCCGCGCTCAGCACCCGCGGAAGTCGGAAACTCAGAAAGTTCTGAAGATGAAACCGGCGAGTACTCGTACGACGAGCATGAAACGCGGCAGATGCGTTTGCGGAACGTTTATTTGAAGTCGCTTCCATCATTGTCGTATTTGGAGAACGAAATTGCTCGAATTCTTGCCGGTAAATTAGAAAATAAAAAGCTTTCTTCTGTTGATATTAAGAAGACTTGCTATATTGTGAGTATAAGCATATATTTTTTTTACTTAGGTTTTAATTAACACAAAGATGGTTTTGAAAAGATCATGCCTACATTATTTGTTTGCACGTTTATAATCTGATAATCTTAATTCAATTTCTTTTAATATAATCAGACTGCCAACGGTTAAGTTTAAGAAAAAAATCAAGTTTTTGAGTTTTCGTTACGCATTTCGTGCAGCAAAATCAATTATGTTGACTTAATCGCAACGCAAGATTGGCGCAACAATTTTTTCGCCATTGTTTTTTTTTTTATTGTCTTAGGCAACACGCCATATGTTGAATCCGACCTTTGGAAGACTCAATGCTTGTAGCTTATATGAAGAAAAAAACTCGCATTGTTTTTATAAGAGTCGATCGTTTAATGCACTGAAAACTACTGCTTAAAAGTCATTCTTCTAGCAGGTTACTAAATCTATTTTTCAGAGTCACCGTTGAAACCTCATCCTGTTCCGTATATTTCAACGTTTGCCTACGATGCCAGATCGAAAAATGAACTTTCGTTTCGTGAAGGTACATTACAAAATTTCAAATAATAACTTCGACATACATTTTTATCAAGAGATTAGTTACGTATGCAAATTTGAGGTGAAAAACTACAGCTGTTTGATGACGTAACAGCGAATTGGTGTAAAGCGACGTTTCACGGAATAAGAGGTGCATCTGTAGGATACGTTCCGGCTTCTCACATAGCACCAATCGATTCGGTTGAAGCGAACCCGTAAGTGGCAGTAGTTTAGAGCAAGTGACATGACTTTTTATTTGATAATTGATTGTGATTAGATGGTTTTTTCCGATCACCAGCAGATCAGACGCTGAAAGAACTTTAATGCATGCAAGCAACAATGTCGGCGCTTTTTTAGTAAGAGCATATGGGCCTAAAGAAAATTATGCCTCTTACGTGCTTTCAGGTTGGATGTCATTTAACTTTCTTTGTATCGTTTACGTAGTTTTATAAGCTTCTCTCGTTTATTTGCTAGATTTATCAATATATTTAATGACAAGAAAAATAAAATTTGCTTATGTTTTTAATGCAAGCTAGTAGCACGCTAATGCATCCGCATCCAACTATTTAGTTTAAGATTAAGAGATCTGATTTGATTTGATGATGATGATAATGATTTTATGTTGCCAAACTGTCAAGTACATGCTATGAGGATGACTGGACGTGGAGTAGAATCCTTATCTACTGCTCATGTCACATTCACACAGCATTCTATCAATCAAAAGTGCATTGCAGGCTTATGGATTGGCCTAACGTAGAATTATAACAGCGGCTAATGCGGCAGTAGTTCAGATCCATTAACTAGTTGAGTCCTTTTAACCATGGTTGTGGAGTCGGAGGAATTTTTTCGGATTGATTGTCAGCGTGTCTGAAAAAAACGCCTCCGGCGACTCCGACTCCAGCACGTCAAAAAATGACTCCGACTCCACCAAATCTAAAGAAACAACTCCGACTCCAACTCCAGTACCCTGGTTTTAATGCCAATTTAAACTGGCTCCTTTCTTTACGTAAGTTTGTATTTAGCGACTGTTGTTTTTAACTTATTAAACCAAAAAAAGATCGACTTGCGCCGCCGTGACCCGACAGTTTATCCAACGACAGGTTATTGAAGACGCTTTAAAATCAGATTTAAAATAACACGGACATGATGTAGTCATAAAAACTTGCGTAATTAATTCAATTGTTGTTCTATAAACTTTTGTTCTACCTTGAACCGCAAATGTGAATTCCAAAGAAAATATTGACTTTTATGTTCTTTTGGTAAGTTTTTGATACATTTAGCTCTTCAACATTCTGACTTTTATAGCTCCTGAAGAAAATATAGGGCTCCTAAAGAAAATAATATGCGTCTTACCCGAGAAGCTTTAAAAAAAAATTTATATACTTCGTATATCTGGTCGGTTTATTTTCTTATCACACTATTGGCTTGCTGACAAAACCAGGTTTTAAAAAAAATTTGTCAGCACAAGCAATTTAACGCATTCATTGTTTTTATATTTTGCCAATAATGTTTTTCTGAAAAAGCTGTAATCTTTTTAACTAACCTGTGCTTTGGTAAAAGAAGTTGTTCTCTTCAAATATGCTATTTTTTGTTTTATTTGTAAATTTTTAGTTCGAATCCCGTTCAAAGTGGCTCATTTTCTCATTCTTGGAAATGAGAAAACCAAGAATCTACATATCCTACCTTATAGTTTTTTTCCGACCCTTCCTGAATTAATACAGTTTTACCGGGACAAAAAAAGAGATCCTGTCCCACAGCTCCGTGTCCCATGCGTTAAAGTAAGATTTTCTTGGTGGGTAAATGCAGTCTAATTTCTTGTAAAATCTTGAAACTTTTGGTGCTGTATGAGATTACTTTCATTCTTTTACTTTCATTGTTTATTTAAAAATTTTTTTTTTCTTTTTAAAATTATATTGCCACTCTAAAATATTTTTTTTGATTTTGCAATGAATCTATCACTTATTGCCAATTGGGAACTAATTTGCTGAGCAGTTTTGGATCATTTCAGTTTAAAAATAAAAGTTTAATTTAATTACAGAAATATATTTTTTAAAATTTATATATGTCTTTGATTAATTGTTTCGTACTATTATTTGAATTGTTTAATTAAAAGTTTGATAACACAGCAATGTAAATATTTATAAAGTCCGAAGCCCCTCACACTCCTGGCTTGTCCCAAGTTTTAGAAGCTTCTTGGGAAATCCCCCGTTCTTCCGTTGATTTAGTGAAAAAGCTCGGCGAAGGGAATTTCGGAGAAGTCTATGAAGGAATGTGGAATAATGTTGTAACCGTTGCGGTGAAAAAGCTTAAAAAGAGTGAGGGTTTTTTGTAGCATTTGATGAATTAATGGACGTTTGTAAATTGAGTAAAGATTTTTTGTAGCATTTGATGAATTAATGGACGTTCGTAAATTGAGTGAAGATTTTTTGTAGCATTTGATGAATTAATGGACGTTTGTAAATTGAGTGAGGGTTTTTTGTAGCATTTGATGAATTAATGGACGTTTGTAAATTGATCAGGTGTCACCTAGCAAGAATAATACTTATCTATATAAGATTGTACTAATTTGCTCAACTTAAAAATAAAGTCGTATCCCAACGCAAACAGTCCTAGCGCTGAATAATATTTAGCCTAAATCAAACTAAAAAGTAGGCTATTTGCTTGAAATATTAGCCTAAATTCTTTATAATTTACCAAATAATTGATCTGCTATTTAGACGACGAGTTGGACGAAGATGATTTTATGCACGAAGTAAATATCATGAAAAAATTAATTCATCCCAAAATTGTTCAATTATACGGAATATCAACTGCTGAAGAGCCTTTTTATATCATCACCGAATTTTTAAAAAATGGAGATTTACTAACATACTTGCGAAAAGGTTTGTTGTTGTCAGTTGCTGTAAATTTTCGCAGTTGCTGTATAATTCATAATTTATTAGTTTTTCGCTGGTAAATAAATTCGTAGATGACATTTTGCATACCATAAAATTGCTGTTCGTTTGTCTATACGCACCAAATAAAGTAAATATATTTTAAGTTAAAACTTCAAAGTTTGAAATGTAGATTTTTATGTTATGATTGTTCACGGAGAAAAATAAGTGAATTTTGCTAAAAACTAAACTTAAAAATTGGTAAGCTGCACTTTTTGCCGGATTTGCTGAAATCAGTTTTTCCGTTTAAACTCACGAACTACAAGTACCCTGCTAGAGTTAGAGTTATTTAAATGTGTTTGTTTATTGCTTATTTCTTTATGTTCTCAATTAAATGTTAAAGGGTAAGAATGTAACAAAGATAAATTTTTTTAATTTGTAGCTCAGAAAAATTTTTTATTTAGTAATTATACTCCCGTTAGTTTTATGTGAAGCAAAAAATATTATCGAAAGATAAGTAGGAAATCACTTCAGCTCTGCCAATGCTTTAATGAATATTACCAAAATCACGTTTCGCCTGTAATATATTCAACCGATTGAGAACAGGCACACACAAGCGCTATTTGACCTTTTTCCATCGAGGCAAAAATGACACATTACTATGAAAAAGTACAAAGACTCATTTAAGTGATTTATTCACAACATCACTTTGGTATTTTGCTGTTAACGATCCCATTGCGCTAATTTTTGATAGCCAGGAAAATTGCTGGTGAAAATTGATTTGGTGAAGCGCAATCAATAAGCAAACTAATTTGGAAAAAAGAAGAGAAGTAATCTTGTCACAAAAAAAAATAAAATAACCTGCTGGTATATAGTCCAATTGATGGATGCAAAAATTATATCGGGGACAAAATCCTCCGCCAGACAGTTGTGTAACTATTAAAATCTCGTCAGTGACAGTTTGATTTTGCAAAATGCAAAAAAACAAAGTTTCGCAAAATTCAAAATGCAAAAAAAAAACAAATTCACCAAAAGACGTATAAATCACAATTTATGCTAATGACATAACAATCACAGCATCTCACACCAAATACCGTATGGCCTAGCAACTCGTTCCCCAAATCTGTGAATAAGTTACCACTAATAATCTTTATAAAAACATAGAAAAAACTACCACCACAATTTTTACACTAAACCCAACTTAATACGACAAAACTCTATAACTTAATTAAACAATCAAACACTACCAACAACAAAACACCAAAAAATTTTTGGAATCATTTTTGACCCAAAACTGATATTTTCATTACATACGAGTATAAACGTCACCATCACTAAAGCAAAACAAACGCTAAACGTTCTGAAAGCACTCATTTATACCAAATAAGATAAACAAAAGAAACTAGTTGTCTTTACATTTAAAGCTATCACTTGCCCCATTTTGGATCACCAATATTAAGAAACTGCAAACCATTCAAAACACAGCTTTGCGCATTGTTACTGGCTGTACACGAGATACAAACACTCAACAACTACACGACAAAACCAATGTCCTTCCAATGGACATCCATTTTAAACTTCATTCTACTCAACTTAAACAACTGACTCAAACACAAACACACCCTTTACATGATCTTAAGGAATAATCGGACCACACCCAGAAACAGTGTACCCGAATACTTACATGTCACAATGCAGTATAAAATGCATACTTTAACTGTAGTCAAGTATCAACACAAGCCACTCGTTTGTGCAAAAAAAGCATTTAGAAGCAGCAGAGGTAATCCACGGGTGGTATACTGGATTGACTTCTTTGAGGGGTTATGAGATGGCTACTCCAAGATATCCTTGGAGGAGTAACAAGAACAACAACAATAACTTTTTCACAGTAATGTGTCATTTGCCTCAATGATAAGAGGTCAAATTACGATTGTGTGTGCTTTTTTCTGATCAGTTGAATGTATTACAGGCCAAACGTAATTTTGATCATATTCATGAAAGCATTGGTAGAGTTGAAATGAATTTCTACTCATCTTTCCATAATAATTATACTTTGAGTTAAATACAGAAGTTTTTAACTTGCAATATTTTTCGCAACATAACCATCATTTTCCTTTGTTTCGTTTTTTGCTGAAATTTTAATATCCACGGTTACGAAAAGCCACAGTGGTTATATACAATATAAAAAGTTATTTAGATTGATGACTTTAGGTGATGTTAATGATTTTCCTGAAGAAAAACTGGTTGATATGGGTGCTCAGATCGCAAACGGAATGGAATATTTGGAATCCATGCATTTCATTCACCGTGACCTCGCCGCTAGGAACATTCTAGTCGGAAATTTGGGATCTTGCAAAATTGCTGACTTCGGATTAGCGAGATTTACAAATGTATTTATAAAAGTTTTAATCTTTTTTTTTTTTATAAAAAAGATTGACCCAAAGGATAACAGAAATCATATTATAAAATCTTTTGAAAAAGTTTTGCAATGGTACTTTACTTTTCTTTTTTCTTTTCAGATAACTTTTTAAGCGTAGTTGTGTAATTCAAAAAGATTTGTGGCTTCTATCACTGCATTGCCCTAGCTTTCAATGCCGCAATAAGACTAGAGTATTAGGAGCCACAAATCTTAAATTTTTTCCCTTCACATGACCTTCTCTGCGAACGTAACTTCAGCAAGCAGATTGTCTTGATGAAAGTTAAAAACTCAAAACCATGATCAAGCAGCGAGCTCGGGTTCGACTCCGCACGACGCCTGTAAGCCTGCAACTCTTATTAATTTTCTTAAAAAGGTTATTAATGATTTTTAAGGGTCCTGGTATGTATATCGCGGATAAAGTGACTAAGCTGCCGTTGAAATGGTGTGCCCCGGAAAGTCTTCGATTAAAGCAGTTTACCACTAAGTCTGACGTGTGGTCTTTTGGTGTGGTTCTGGTTGAAATAATTGAAAGAGGAATGGATCCTTATCCAGGTATGTTTTGTTATTTTTTGGTCTGGTTGCTATCTATTTTCGCCCTGGTAGAAGCATAAAAAATATTTGGGTTTTAAGCCTTAAAAAATTATAAGAAATTGAAAGTAAGTTAACGTTTAAAAAAAGTTACCAAATTGAACTTTAGATAAAATTTTTTTCCAGTTTTGCCTTGTTTTATGAAGCTTAGTTAGCTCACTGGTTAGAACTTTAAAGTTTTAATCCAACGGTCGAGGGTTCAAATCTGTTACCAGCGACACACATCAGAGAAACCTTTAATAAAAGAATTGTTAGCGGGGTGAATCAGTGCAATAATATTCCAACTTACCAGCAGAAGGACGCCGGTTCAATACTTATTCTACTTGAGTGGTTTTCGTTGGGCCCTTAGAAAAGCACTTTACTTCAAATTTTTAAACAGGTTTCTTCTGCTAATCACAATAATGACTTTGCTAGCAATCAGTCTGTACAAAGAAAGCTGTCTAAAAATAGATGTTCTATTTTTAAATATTTTTTTAGTGAATTACGTAGCGCAGCTTGAGACAAAATTAAAATCGTATTTGTGAGTTGAAAATAAACAAAAGTTGAATAATAGAAGGTTGCTTCATTTCTTAGTTATTTCAAGAAAAAAGTTCAAAACTTCTATCAATGCAAGTTACATTTCCACAGACGCAAAAATAAATTTGAAAGAATATTTAAAAAAATTTTGTGTGTATTTTGTATTTAATATTTAATAAAAAAATCATCTTTGACAAGGATTTTTTTATGAAATCGATTAAAGCTAAATGGATAAAACTTTTTTTAAAAACCTATATTTGAACAAGCACATGAATTGACTATTTTGATTTAAAACTGGAAAATTACGACGTTTATGAGCATGCGTAAAGTACCTGTTTGTAAACAGAACTATTTTTCATTGCAATTTTTTGCCGCAGGTATGGGAAACCTTGAAGTTTTTAAGCAAGTGTGCAAAGGTTATGTAATGCCTATTTCTCTCTTGCCTCGGTGTCCTGAAAAACTCTACAACATAATGCAAATGTGCTGGGAGTTTAAGCCAGTTAAAAGACCAACTTTTAAAATTCTTCTGAGTTTGTTAGAAAAGTTCTACGACGAAGAGCACGGCTACGAAGACATTGGTGCATGAAGCATGTCATCAACCAATCACGCAGTGCTATGGCTGTTTAGACGTGTGATTGGTTGGCAAGCAGAGAAGATGTCCGCCATTATTTTCTTCAAACTACTGTGAAGTATAATGAAATTATCCAGTGTGATTTAAACACATTTGTACTTGGTTTCCGAGACATAATTGTAAAAAAAATAAAAATTCGTCCCTTCAGTGAAATTTAAATTGACATGAAAATCATAATACTTTGCGGAACAAAGTTTTTTACGGAACAATTTAAAATCTCTTTTTTTGTAGGTTTTACTTATACTAAAGTAAATATAAAAACAATATTCTTGTTACATAAAATTTGTATTTATCTTCTCAGTGTAATTACGCAGTAACTCGTTATCTTTACAGAAAGTTATCGATTTTAAGTTCTTTTTAAGTGAATTTTTTATTAACTAATTTTTTCTAGAAAACTTATTTAAAATATATATTTTTTTGTAATATTTGTTTATATATTTACTGCTTTCTTTGATATCTCATTGCACATCATAATTAATATTCATTTTGTAAAATGTTATGATAAGACCAAAAGTGTTTTCTGTCTAAATGCTTACTGAGTTGTTGCGGTTTTTTGTGAAAATGCAATGATATGCGTAATTTTTTAAAGTTTCTTAATTTTTTATGATTCAAACCATTAAAAATTGGAATTGATTTGATTGGTTTGCATTTTTGCTTTTAAAAATAGCCCAAAAAAAATTAAAAAAAAAACAAAGTTATGATTTTTTAAAATCAACTGGGTTTTATGAAATATATAAACATAGTTATTATTTTAAACTTTTTCTTGTACTGTGTCTGTTTTACGGTTTGCAACCCAAACAAAATTTATAATTTTTGCTACACCAGCGTTAAAGTATTTTTCTTATATCTACTTATATCTTATATCTACACCAGCGTTAAAGTATTTTTCTTATACCTTGGTGAAAATTTGTATTTGACTGGTTAAAAAAAGACAAGTGTTTTTTAAAAAAATAACAACAAGTATAATTGTTACGAAAATTAAAAATAAAATTTGCAATACATTAAAAAAACAGTATGCTCGTCGTCGTCATCGTTTGAAGGGTATCCTCTCAAGGTCAGACACAAACAGGACTGGGGCCGGGGGTTTATCCTTTTACTACCCCAGACTGCTGCACTGCCTGAATCAGATGCTGGCAGTGGTGTTATTAAGCCAGCATCGAGTTTCGTCATCCAAAACCGTCAGACCTCGTGCTCCATGTGGTGCCCGATGTATAGGGCAGCTGTTAGTACATGGTCTGCGGTTTGCTCAGAGGCGCCGCACTCGCAATTCGGTGAAGGAGCGAGACCCCATTTATGCATGGACGAATGGAATCGCCCAACACCAGTCCGCAGGCGGTTGAGCTTAACCCAAGCTGCTGGGGGTAAGCCCATACCAACAGGCCTGGCACCGGTCTCGGGCACAAAAGCACGGAGCCTGGAAGCATTTTCACAGAACTCCGTGTTCCATTTGTGATTTGTCCATTCAGAAGCGCGGATGCCAAGTCTGGCAAGGTTGTTCAAAAGATTCCGCGCAGCTGGCACAAACGGGCGTCTGGATCTTAGTCTCACTTGGCGAGTATCTGAGGACCCACTTAAAAGACCATACAAGATATGATCGGGGTCCAGAGATCCACGGTGAGCCAAGGAGAGTGTCGCTCCCGTTCGGCGAAGCTCAGCTGGCTGGATGCCTGAGAGTATAGGTAGGTGGTCCGTTGGAATGGGACGCAGGCATCCAGTAACTATGCGCAAGGCGTCATTCAAGACACTGTCAATGAGGCGAGTGTGAGCACTGCAACACCAGACTGGCGCACAGTACTCAGCTGTTGAGTAGACTAGAGACAAGGTGTCTAATGTCTATCCGTAGTGTTTTAGCACCAGCACCCCAACCCGAACCCACGAGTCGGTCGAGTCGCCTCAACAGTGTGACGCACGAGGATAGTTTTTTGCGCAATGCCACTAAGCGGTGACGAAACGTGAGCGATCTGTCCAGTTTTACGCCAAGATAAGTAGGGGTTGGACAGAACGGTAAAAGTCTACCATTGTTGTAGACCTTTAGCTCACGTTTGGCCTCTCGGTTATTTAAGTGAAAGGCTGTCGTCACCGTCTTAGTGTCACTGAGCTTCAACCTCCAAGTCTGGAGATACGCTGAAAGTGTAGACATGTCTTGGCTTAAAGTCCGCTCCAAGTCCTTCCAGTTTCCAGAAGAATGCAACAATGCTAAATCATCAGCATAACCAAACTTTCTGGAAATCATGAAAGGAAGATCGTACGTATAGATGTTAAATAGAAGGGGAGCCAAGACCGATCCCTGAGGAACGCCGTTTTTAAGACGGCGTAGCCTGCTTTGCTTGCTGTCACCGGTGGTAAGGGTGAAACTTCGATTTCGGACAAACTCCATGATCATTTTGACCATGTGCTTATCCGGAAGTAGTCTCAGCAGCTTACAGGTAAGGCCACGGTGCCAGACAGTGTCATAAGCAGCTGTCAGATCGATAAATACGGCACCGGCCTTCTTTTTAGCCTCGAAAGAATCCTCGATGTTCTGGGTTAGTATAACAACTTGATCTACAGTTGACTTCCTGCGTCGGAACCCAGCCTGCTCTTTAGGGAGCAGTGAATCGATTAACGGTCCAACGCGGGTGTAGATATGCCTCTCGAGGATCTTGTAGGGGACACAGAGCAGAGATATCGGTTGATAACTCTTTGGGTCCCCTACGGGTTTTGCTGGTTTGGGGATCGCGACTACAAGCGCTCTTCTCCAGATCTTGGGAATTTTACGTCGGCGCAAACAGGAAGAAAGGAAGTCACGTAACCAGGACATCAAAGCAGCTCCGGCATGGAGTATAAGCTCGGGGCAGATGGAATCAGGTCCCGGAGCTTTACCTGGTTTTAAATGTTGAAGGGCAGCAGTAAATTCTCTCTGTGAAAAATTGTCAGAAATATTTACTGCGTCTGGTGTTGTGGCCCTCCAAAGGTCAGACACTTCTTGAAAGACAAGTCGAGATGACTTGCGATCAACAGCCTCGTATTTCCCATTTCTAACCAGCTGAGATGCAATAGCATCGACTGAAACCGGACAGTGACGAGGAGAATGTCGTGACCTACCAGTAAGGTTGTTCAAAATACTCCACGCTTTTCGACTAGAGTGTGAGAAGTCGATGCTCCGAACTGCCTCGGACCATCAATCCCTCCGCTTTCTGTCAAGCTTGGCAAGCAGAGCTGTAGCAGCCAAACTTGAGTCGTCTCCCTGAGGAGACTGCAGAAAGTTTTTATAGAGGGATTCACACTCTGCATCCCAAGACGGAATATAGTTGTTTCGATACCCGCGTGGGATAGTCTTTTTGGCTGCTTTCTTAATGGTGTTACAGAAGTCCTGGTAAGCCGCATCAACATCAAGTGAATCAGGCGGCAACAAAGTCTTTGCGAATTTATTCGTCAAAGCAATGTAGTGACTCCATTTGGCCTTGCGGAAGTTCCATCGCTTAACAGGCATGCTTGGCACTGCCATAGCAAACCTTGGTGTTGTAATAAGCGAGGGTCGATGTTGTGACCTGGGGAACTTGTCAAGGACACGTCTATCCGGTAAGCGACTGTTTGGACCTACGCTGGCGAAAGCTAGATCTGGATTGGTGCCAGTGTTCCAGCGGCCGGAATAAAAACTGGCAGCGTCCTTGGCATTATATAGGAGGGCAAGACAATTAATACTTGCCCAGCTAGCCAACCACTCACCGTCCGGACTGTTGTCTTCGTAACCCCAGTCAGCATGACGACAGTTAAAATCGCCAGCGTACAGACAGGGGTGAGGAAACACTGGGAGATCCAGGGTTCGCAATCGCGTTGGCGGTAGCTTGTAGACGTTGACTATTTTATAGCCATCAACGTCCACACACAGCCACTCGATCTTCGATGTTGATGGAGATTGGTCCAAAAGCGTGTATCTCAGTCGCTCGTACACAAACGTGGCAAGGCCATGCTTCCTGTTTAAAGAAGACCCAGCTAGTTGGTAGTTTGGAAGTACCAACTTCTCTGCATCAGTGCATTGGGTCTCCTGCAATAGGATGAGAAGTGTCTCAGACTGCATAGCGAGGTGATGAAGAACGTTCATCTTGCTTGCAGTGAGGCCTTCGATGTTAAGCTGAAGAATAATGGGTCTTTGGAACTTGTTGGCAATGTGCCCTGAGAAGGGCAGTTTCGTCCTGACATTGCCCCGTCCTGAGAAGGATGTTTGCCGATTAGCAGACCCACACTGAACATCGGAATGGGTGGATACCCTTTCGTTTTGGTAGGTTCGGTTTCGGTCTGTCATTTTAACAGCAATGAACAGTGTCACGCTACTGTTATCAAATAGAATTATTGCGCCTTTCTAAATTAATGGTTTAAATAGAAAATTCGCCAATTTCTTAATTGGGCATCGCCAGGAGCCGGTTTAGAAAGAGCTGCTGTTGAGAACCGAGCGATTGTTGTTGTTTTATCGCATTAACGTTGACGCGGTTATGTAACTTGTATCTGTGACTAACTGCCAGTGTCCTTCCATTGTCGCTGTTGCCCTGATTGGCTGTTTTGATTATAGATTAACGCTCGTGAAGTGACTCTGTTCCCATTGTTGAGAAAGAATGAGTACAGAGTGTTCCTTCACACGTGATCGCTAAAAAGATTTGTGTATATAGGGCAGCAGCGAGATTCAGATTCATTCAGATTCAGATGCAGATTTAGATTCTAGATGTTAGTGTTATGACGAACGTATTTTGTGCATAATTTAGTGTGTCAATTGTATCTGTCATGACTGCAAGTTAGCATTAAGCTTTGGCGGGAAAATTTATAAAATTCATAATATTCTCTTGCGGCTCTGTAAATTCTGTTAGGCAATTTGTGAAGTATTTAATCTATTTGTAAATCGTAGCATCTTATATATAATTTTGGCGCATGTTCTTATTTTCATTCAATCGTTACGTCTTCGTTTCTCTAATATAATTATTTCATATTATAACACCCGCCTGTCTATCTAGTTCGCTGGGGCCCGCCAGTTCAACACTCGTATAAGCTTCATTCAACAGGCTAGTGATTTTCTGCGAAATTCACGTAGGGTTCTCCTCTAGTATCTTATTGTTATTCGGGTTAGCAAAATAAAAGTATTGGTAGGAAGAGCGCGACAAACAGACTTACTCACGGCCCAGGCTGCGAGAAAGCACCTACCATCTGGGCCAAAACAGTATGCTATTTGCAAGGATAGAAAATGCAAAAAAGCTATTTCGAAATATTGAGCATTTTGCCCCGATTACTTTGGATTATTTACTTCTATCGCTTACTGTTGTCATATTTTCATAAAATTCTTTAACAGTTGCTGAAAGAAAAGTAGGTCTACAGTACAATCAGGGTCCGGGTAATCGCCCACCAAATGCCTTACTCGGGTGCCCCATTTCTTCAGTGATCCCAACTGCCTGGAAGAAAATCGCACTATCGGATCTGAAAACCCATGCTTAACTAGTACAGTCAACTTCGGATATAAGAGATCCGCCGGGAACAGCTCAATTAATCCCTTATATCCGAATATTCCTTATAACCGATTGACGCGAAATTCGATCCGATACTCTGAGAACGCAAGTTTTAAACGCTCAAAACAGCCTTTTTTTACATTTCCCCCTCCGAAAAGCCCGCAACAAAGACGTGCCCTCAGAAAAGCCTGCGAAAGTGAAATCGGAACACGCACTTTTAGATATTTTGACCCATTATCCGAACAAAAAATTGACCCTTATACCCGACTGAAATTACTCAAAAATTATGATTGCAACTTGGAAATTTAATCTCTTATAAGCGAAAATTCCTTATATCCGGATCCCTTATAAGCGAATATTTCAGTATTATTTTATATTGAAAAAATCATTTGGATTATTTGAAATTGTCCCTTATAAGCAAAAATCCCTTATATCCGCATCCCTTATATTCTAAGTTGACTGTAAAAACTTCATAATAAAGCAAACCAAACCAAGAGCAAAAAGTTTATTCATTCGTACTTTCAGCCTGTGGCGAACCTTTTTCTAGTCTTATCTTAGTTTTTTGGTGGCTAATTCAAATTTTAGGAAAGAGTTCCCACTAAGATCACGCCGACCCTGAATAGAACCGTAAAAAAACTTTTAAAGAAGTTGGTTACATATACTGTACAGCGATTTGGTTACTTTAACTTTAGTTCAAATAATCAAAATTTTCATATTAAAGAGCTTAGTTTAAAGTCATCTTAAGAATATTTTTACGAAAATGAATAAAGTATTTGATGACAACGTAAATTTTAAGCACTCTGATAAAAAAGTAAAAAAGCAACGCTTTGTTTCTACAGATAAGAAAAAGGCCTCATAAGCAACTGAATAAATTTGCAAAATACTCTAATAATATTCAGTTTATTAATGCATTGTTCAATCAACGAAGAACTTTTTAAAACAAGACGCAAAAATTTACTTGTTTGGAAGCTAAGTCTCATTAGCGCCGTGGTAAGGTAATTTTTTTGCAGTCAACAAATTCACAATTTTGACATGTCGTTTTCATTTAAATCCTTTTCTTTGACAGTTGCAAAATTTTTTCCGAAAATTTTACGGTATATAGCTGCAAATAAGTTTAAATTTAAGCTTTTTATAAACGTGTCACGACCATTAGCATTAATCAAAATTTGAAATACAAGAAAGATAAAAAGTTTTGTAAAAAAATAGCCTTAAATGAGATAGTGTAATAGAAAGATTTATACTCAAACTGTAGGTTTTGAAATTGTATACAATTGATGGTTAAGGTTTCCCAAAGTTATTCAAACTTACCGTAACATGTAACAGAAATTGTGAGCAAACCTATTTGAATATAGATTTTTAAATAGACGCAAACGCTTGTACTCCACGCTGTTTGCCACATCATACCCAGTAATGTGAGCAAGTTCCAAACTGTCAAAGCAATGTCGCGGTTCTCTGGAAAAGCTGCAGCATGGATCTCTACCAATAAAATTATATTTTTATGCTTCAAAGCATTTTAAAGCTAATGTTTTGGTTTTTAATATTTGTATGCTTTTATACTGTACTTCTTAAAAGTGTTGCCACGCCGAGAAAAAAATGAACCAGTTTGAAAAACAATTGTTTTTTCAGAAAACTCGTATTAACCTAACTATTTGTCAAATTTATAAACCGATGGTTTATTTTTGCAGATCTATTTTAAAGCCTAGTTAGTTTAAGAATACTTATAAATCTTTATAAGAAAAAAATTCATATCGCATTACGGCCGGTTTGAAATTCTACATATATAATAAAAAAAATAGACTAAAAAATTTGGTAAAATTTACCGAAACTAAACTTACCATTTACTAGCGGCTGCCATATTCCATCGATTACGCCAAACAGTAGAAATATGACGCAAACCACCCAGAGTGAAGACTCGGTTGGAATCCAAAAAATACAAATCAAGTAGCTTGCAGTGTTTAAGCTATACCCTATCAAAATTGGGACATTACGGCCGATCAAAGCGGTTATCTTCAGCGAAAAAAATGACATTAACATATCAGCCAGTCCAGCTATTGAGGCCAACAAACCCACCTGCAGAAAAACACCAACGTTTAAAATGATCTCATAAATGGTGAGGAAGCATTAGGAAATGACTTCAGGTGTTTTAAAAGGGATTATAGAACTGGTTTTATAAAAGTTGTAACTTTCAACCATTGATTCAGCTTAATTTTGCAAAGCTCAACCAGGGAATACAGAAAGATATTCTTGGTCTTGGAGAGAAATAAAGTAGATTCTCAAATGCCTTGAAAATAGAATTAAATTAATATTTATAAATTGATTTATCGGAATTTTCACAGTGTATAGGCTATTTTTAGAAAGTCATCAGTAAAAACTGTCACGGAAAAGTTGCAAAATCTTTCCAAAGAAAAAATACTTCAAGAAAAACTTTCTGGTGAGAATCTTTACTGGCAATATTTATGGAATACAAAAAATCAAAATTTTGGGCTTAAATTTTTTTTCTTATTTAACAGCACATCGCTTTGTTCAAAGGTACGGCGACCATGCACAGCTGACGTTGTGCATGTAATAACGTACTTCGTTTAATCGCTGCTTCCTTATTCACAATCTTTATTTCTACATGCACTATGATTAATTTCAAGTTGATTGTGAGTAAAAATGAAAATAAATAAAAAAAAAATAAATAAAAAAAATTTGACTTAAAAATATTTTTTTAGATCTTTGTTCTGCAATTTAAAGTGAAGAATTTTTTTATGTCAATTTAACAGCGTTTGCTTCGTCAAAATAATTATTTTGTATTAACCACTGCTCAGTATGGCACAGCAAAACTTAAAACTCATTTTCGCCCTTATGACGAAAAAACTAGAAAAAACTTTTTATTAATGTCATTTTTTCAATATACTATAATCAACAATCCGACAACTTACATATTTTAAAATTTATTTTAAACTTTTCTGTACAATTTTCAAGGCAAAAAGCTTCCTGAAAATCAAGCAATGTGCAAACGGCGCATTAGTGCTTCATTCTTGTTTCTTCAAGAAAGCAGCAAAGCTTGAGCAATGCTTTAGAGGAGGCTTGTCTAAATCTAGGCCCGAACCAAAAGTGGCCCGTAAACAGCATTATCTGTAGTCTGCAGAATAGTTCTAATTATTAAACATCAGGGATGGAGAACCACTTACTGATGTCGAAACCAAATAAGGGCTACCTTGTGACCAAAGTTGAGGGCTCAAAGTTGTCAGAGTCGCTTGTTTTAGTCGGAGTGATTTTTTAGATTTGGTGGAGTGGGAGTCGGAATGGAGTCAGATCCGAAGTTGTTATTGTTTGGAGACTCCTCTTTTATGCTCCAAGGTTGTGAAGTTAAAGTCGGAGTCGCTGGAGGTACACATTTTAGGTTGGAGTCGGAGTAGGAGTCATAAAATTTTGAATTGGTGGAAACGAAAAATTTTTTTCGTACCTGAACCCTGATTATGATTATCGTCATAAGCTTTTTCTGCTATAGTTGACCAGCAAAGACCTCTTTTTTTATCTTCATCAGCCTTGTGGCGTCAGATTTAGGAATTCTAAGAGACAAATTTATTAAAGACACATCACTTCAAAGAAAAAATCAAAAAATGTTTTCACTTGTCCAGAAGATGAAAAAGACAACAAAAATTTTCCGACGTTTCTTACTCAGTTTGCTATTGACTTGATTAATTGTGTTTGACTAAAAGTTCTTTTTTTTGACCCCTCCTATAAAAAAATTTTCTATTCTTGTTATTACATTGTCTTGGTTTGAAGTAGGACCACCTTAAAGCTGTTCGGACGATCGAAAAGTAAAAACTAAAAAAATTTTTCTTCTTCCTCTCCAAACAACCTTTATTTACCTTTAAAATCAAGTGAAAGCAAAAAAGAAATGTCTTTACAATTGTTTTTTGCATTCTGAGGCAGTTTTCAACCAGCTATGGCCAGCAAGATTTAGAAAATTTTGAATAGTGGCTCGAAGAAGCAACGATCTCGGATCACTATGATCTAAAACTTGACTCCAAAAATAGGGAAGCTCGACCCGAAGCTGGGTCGAAAACTTAATGCTCACCTTTTTTAAGAACTTAGCTTACGGATGATCGATGATAAGAAGCAAACAAATTACGTCTTTAAACTCAATTGTTTTTTTAATGTCTTTGAGCCACACCAGTGGTCATAACTAAATACGTCATAATTTTGATGTACGTAACCAACCAGCACGTAAGAGATACCAAAGCCTGACACTCAATGTTTGTAATAACTATACATTGTCAAAGTATTTTTTAGTGCAGGAGCAATGGCACAATATAAAACTGTTTGTTATCCTAGCTGTGGAGTAATAGAAAAATTGCACTAACAAAATAAACCCTAGCAGATTTTCTATTTCAATGAAATGTGTGTTGCTTGATATACCACTGTAGGTCAGTATGTATAGCTTGAATTAACTATGTAGGTCGCAAGTCCGATTTCATTCAACTTAAAACTGAGCTCTTTACTCTTTGCCAAGTATTTATAAAGACGGTGAGGGTTACTATTATTTTCTTTGATGACGATTATTATTTTTTTAACTAAAATTGCAAAATTATTAATTAAGACCCTTAGTTTCTAAATAATATGCCTATTACTATATTGAGCAATGCAGATGTTACAACATATAATCAGTCCACACACAACATGGGTGAAAAGGAGAGCGGCGAAAATAAAAATATAACAGATTTAGCTTGGTTAAATAGCACTTCGTACTTAAAGATATGGGAAATCAAGCTTTGCGGCTGCCTGCGAGCTGTACATAGAATGGACAACGCAGCGAGCAAAAACTCTAGTCAAGTTGTTACTCAACACGATACAAAAGCAGCCAGCGAATAAATTTGCACAATATTTTACAAATTCAACACAATTGAATGCATTAAAGACTCCTCGTAGAAGTTGAGTTCGCTACAAACTTTACATTCTAGTTCTCTTCAACCAACTAACCTTTTCTACTCCAATTAAACAGGAACCAAAGGCTCTTGGTGCCTCTGTAAGTAGAAATGACGTAAACAAACCAGTGTACAAAGCGAAAGGTATTAACAGAAGCTGAGATGGATTGATAATGTGAAGAAATGTTGCTTTTATCGTTGATGCCATAAATGGAAGAATTGACTGCAACATAAAACAATTTCTAAATTAAAGTTTATTTAATCATAAAAAAACAACAACTTTTTTCGGCACAGATAAAATGCGCTCTGTTCTTTTATCGGAAGCTGGAAATTTAAAAAGCAAGAAATTACTTTGTTTCGTTTCTAACAAGTACTGATATACAGGTATTAAAAAATTTGAATCAACTTTATCAATTTTGAAAAACATAAAATCCCCTTGAAATATATGACAAACTTACGGGACAACGGCGGAAGCGTTAAACTAAGACCGACAAGTAATCTCGACCTGCTTTCGTAAATGCCAAGGTATTGCTGCCCGGTTGAAAATTTTTACTTAATGATGTGAATCAAATTTTGTGGCGCCTTGCTGGCCTGTAAACAGAAGAAAAAAACCTTAAAGTATCTTTTTCCAGGATAAAACGAAAGTAAGAATAGAAGCGGAACTGTTTCGATCACGCTGAACCCTAAAACTCTTAACTACTCCGCATCATAACCGACTCCTTACTCAAATTCATTAATTTTCCATTTAAATAATACGTCACCGAAAGTACAAAATTATTTAACTTAGTAAGAATATGCTCAAGACAAAATTCAGATGAGATATTGTGGTTTTCAATTTGTTAAAGCAGCCAAAAGAACGTGTGCCATCAGTACAAAAAGTTTTATGACAAAGGTTTTAAAATCACTGTATAAAAGTTTAATTCAAACAAAAGCATCTGAAAATTAGCAAATATATGTACTTTTTGTCTATTCAAAAGCAAAAACTAAAATCTTTTGTAGTCAAACCTGTTTTTCAACTTTTTTTTTTTCGGATAACTCGTCTTGAACTTCCAGACTAACATCGATTGGTTTGGTTACAAATTTATGAATTGACATTGCCACTAAAACCATCCCACCAGAAACGCCAACCAAAATATAGATAAGTGTCATAGAAGCTGGTTCATAACGATTGCTATTTGCTTCTGTTATGTTCGGGTCTTGACAATCGTTAATTCCGCAAACGGACAAGTCTCTATCGGCAGGTGTCGCCATTGACGTGTTGTCAGTTGAATTAGCTTCGGAGTTTGTTGATTTTCCGCCAAACAAAATCGCGTAAGACAACAAGTTTCCGCATACCTAAAAAGTTACGCGTGAATGCATCTCGAAACAGTTTTATTGCGTAATGTTTGTTTTAGGCTTTGTTTTATTTTAGCTTTTACAGCAATTAATCATTGAGATTTTATAGCAAAACCTTTCCCAAATAGTGAGGCTAGATTAAGATTTTTTATTGTAAATTAATATAAATACTTTTTTTTAATGTATTGCCTTCAGCATAACAAGTTTTTTGCAATAAAATTTCATCCGGATAAGATTGTTTTGAAACGTCTAAAAATATTTTTGGCTCGTCTGTTTTCTTTTTATGAATTAATCTTAACTTTACAGCTAATTTTTCTAAGTAGGCTATATTACAAATACTTACACCACTAAATTGAAACACAGCATAAAATATTCCAAAAAACTGTGTGATGTAAGAATCAGTTGATTGTTTGGCGTGGCGTGCATAGGATCTGGCGTAGTGGACAACAAACAACCCCATAACTGGCCACATGGTGGCCTCCCCCATTCCAGTCAAGACACCAGCGGGGATTAACGTATACGATACTAAAAAAATATGCATAATGTTATAATTTTATTCACTTAAATTAAGCGAACTAAATTTTTACTGCAGTAAATGTGTTGATTGGCCTTAGGTTTTTACTGGTACATACAGTATGATAACTCAATTTTATCATTATTACGTAATTATAAAAGTGTCATTGGTCTTAAATTCTACACAACGCATTTATCATAATATATTCTTATTATTATACATAATTACTATAATTACTTTTATTTTCAACTTTAATCTAACCTGGGTAGGCATTGGCTGCTATATAAACCAATATAGTAAATTCACAAAACACGAGACAAGCTTGGGGTCCCAATTTTCGAATAATGATGGGGGTAAATAATAATCCAAAGACTGATGATGTTGCAAAGGTGGCTGTTATTGAAGCCGCCCCTAGAAAGATTTAATTGTCAATCGAAAAACAATTCATAATTGTCACACTTCTTTCACAACTTAATCTTAATCGCATAAATCTATAGTTAATTTTCTGTCTTTTTTTCAGTGGTTTTAGTTTTAAATATGACGTAATTTTTTTCATATTAATAATTATTACAGAATTGGTAAACCCCCACTTAATTTAATTTATATGTGCTGTTTTGCGATTGTTTTAATTGTTTGTTTTATCAATTGTAATCTTAAGCACGTCTCAAGCAGATTAAAAACACGTGACCTTTAGTTCCTAGAATTTTTTCTCTCTCGATCGTTCGAGAATCACGAATAATTTTTTTGTTGAACACGAAGACTTCTAATTTCTTAATCCGTTCCCGTCGCAATTCTCTCATTATTTGTTTTCAGTAAATGCGAATTATGACCGATAGCAAACTCTACTTCCTAAATTTCAACTGTAATCTGGCGTCACGTGCGTGATCTTACATATAAAGCGTGCATTTTGTTTTTTTCTTCTTCCAGATTCTAGTCGAAAATTTAGTTAAATTATTCCAGTAGATTGACGATTGCGTCTAAATCGTTTTGCGCCTGTGTGACCGTAATTAATTCTATAGAAAGATAGAATTGTTAGGCTTTTTGTAGCTTACGAAGTACAAAGATTAATATTAACCATCGGGGTGCTACTTCATTCCTATAGCTCGCTAGTACAAAGTTATTGTAAATTAATCAAGTTTTGTAAATTTCGTAAATATATTCTTTATAGCTAGAAACGGTGGTTTCTATCTGAGGAGAAAAGTTTTCTTAGAAGTCAATTCGAACTGAGGCGAAACAATGGTACTAAGAACTTCAGTTTCGCGGCAAAGTAGTTCTCAAGCCGGAATAAATAAAATAATAATACTTTAGCGCTAGTGTTCGGGTTATCTAGCTCAACTGGTTCTTTTGGATTCTCAGGTAAATTTGTAAGAATAAGAGAAAAATAATATGGTACATCAAAAAAATAAGCTTTAATGAAAAGTAATTGTTTGTGTTTAAACTTTTTGTTTTTAAATATGATTCTAGAAGAAAAAATTGTTTCTATACCTACTCCATCTTCTATATTGATGCTTGATTGTAAGCCTAGCAACGCCAGATATCCACTATAGTTCAGAAATATTCCAATAGAAAATACAACAAAGCGTTTAATGATCACTTTTTTTTCACAATAAGTCATTTTCTTTTCAAGCGATGGCAGTAATTATAAATTTCTAATGAACTAGTTTTTAGCGGTGCAGCGTTGACAACAATAACATTCTTTTTTTTATTTTATCATCTAAAACCTATATATAAGGTTTGTGGCTTCTGCCGAAGACAAGACTGCACTGATCGAAACGGCATTGTACATCGCGCACGCCGATGACCAGATGCTAGGAATATAACGAGTTATAAGACAAATGGCACTATAGAGTACTATCTATGGCATTGCGCATCGCGCACGCCGAACCCGAGCTCACTGCCGCATCATGGTTTCGAGTTTTAAACTCTCATCAAGGACAGTTCGCTTACTCCGATTATTGTTATTCGCTTTCTGCCATAGATGGTACTCTATAGTGCCATTTGTCTTATAACTCGATGTATTCCTAATATCTGGTCATCGACGTGCGCGATGCACAACGCTATTTCTATCAGTGCAGTCTTGCATTTGGTAGAAGCCACGAATCTTAGATATTTTTCTTTTTATATGACCAGCTCTGCAGCTAAAACCTTGGTAAGAAGGCTGTCCTTGATGAGAGTTTAAAACCCAAAACCATGATCGGACAGTGAGCTCGAGTTCAACTTGCGCAATGCACGATGCCATTGATGGTACTCTATAGTGCCATCTGTTTTATAACTCAATATATACACACATATATATATATATATTGTAATCCAGTGACGCTTCACCTTGCCGGTACAGTGCTCAATAACACACGGTTAGAGCAAGTATATTAATATTTATTTAACACTACACTTTATAAGTTAAAACCACAACAGTCTGTTTCATCTTATTGAATCGTCAGGTGGTCAGTTATTCAAATAGAATCACTTTCATCAGAAACAGATTCTATTTGAATAAGTGACCACCTGACGATTCAATAGGATGAAACAAACTGTTGTGGTTTTAACTTATAAAGTGTAGTGTTAAATAAATATAATATATATATATGTATATATATACATATATCCGATGTTATTGACATCCAGTAATATGACCGATGTTATTAATACTGAATGTCAACAACATCGGAAAAGCGTTTCTAAAATTGATAAACAAACACTTCCTACCACAACGCAAGCTTCATAAAATTCTAAATAGAAATAGCATAAAAATTAGCTGTAGCTGCATGCTTAACATGAAAGCTATTAAAAAAAGAAAGCTCTCAACAATCAAAGCCATGCAACTGCAAAAATAAAGACATCTTCCCACTAAAAGGATCTTGCTGACAGCAATATATCATTTACCAAGCGGACATATCTCATCGAAATACAACAAAAAGCTACATAGGTTGCAGCAAAACAGAATTAAAAATCCCGATATTATAACCACATGCAATCATTTAAAAATATAAAGAAAAGAAACGCCAAAGAACTTTCCAAGACATTCTAAAATTCCAAAGAATCAGGTCTCAATCCCACAATTAACTGAAAAATAATCAATCAAGTTATCCCCTATAAACCAGGATAAAAATGCTGCAACCTGTGCTTAACCGAAAAGTTAGAAATGCTATTAGCAAACCAACCCCTGCTTGGTGGTCTTGACAAGCAGTTCTAAATTACAGTTATATCTCTACTAAATTACTAGCGGACAGCAATATCTTGGCATCTCCGGAAGCAGGTCGGGGTAATTGCTTACCCTATGTATAGCGCCTCCGTCGCTTTCCTGCGAGTCAGGAGGATAAATATAGAGATAAAAATAAAATAAAAAAAAACCAACAACCCTCAACAAACGATCGGAACTTACTGTACAGGAAAATGTTGCCACAAAAACAAATTTAAACTAAATAAATTACCTATTTGATTTTGTATGCTTAAATTGCCATTATTTTTGTGCGTGTGTGCTTTTTTGTCCGTCATTAAATCCGCTTATATTTTTTACTATCGCTCGCACCATTTTTTGCTCACTCTACTCTTTCATCTTATGTAATTTTTCTCGTTACCTTTTTTATTGCTTTGTAGATTATTTTCTTTCCTTTTATATCTCTTACCATACGCCCAACTCGCCTTCCCTCACCTTCAAATGAATGCAAACTCTATACTTGCATTCATTTTTTCTTGTATGACATCATAGGAATCGTATTATTCACTTAATCAATTTAACTACGTATTATTTATTCCACACGTATTTTTTTTACCACAAATAAATATATTTTTAATTTTCTAATAACCAAGTGACGATTTTAAGGATGAAACAGACTGTTGTGGCTTTTAAACAATGATTAAATAAATTTTGTATTATATATACATATTAGGTTTATAATTGAATATTTTCACAATGCTGGAACAGTGCTCGATAAACAGATTAGAGTAGTTTATTTAAATTAAAACACTACAACAAAAAGTTTAAAACCACTGCAGTCGTTATTGTCAAATTTGGCAGATCTTTGAGATAGTGGATAACGTGCAGCCATATCCATTGTGTTAGTGTTTTTATTATTTCATTTTTTAAAAAATTTGTTTCCTTGTTATTTTATTGTACTGTATTTTCATTGCACCACCTGATGACCCTTGCGATGAAAGGTTACTAAGGTCACAGCACTCGCTTCGTCGTTTAGAAACGGGAGATATGAGGTGGTTGACTGCAAGTCAACTCGACTTCTTTTCCAAAATGTGTCTTACTTTTAGAAGGCATTAACACCAGAATCAGTAACCATCTCTCAGAACTAGATTTTTATACAAAGAATTTCCTGCTGATCAGTAATACTGAGGACCAGATAGACCTAAAGCTCCGGGCGCTGATTCTACGTGCTTTTACCAATGCGGGAGATACTTTGAATTCCTAGTTACGTTACTTCCTTTTTTTGCTTCCGCCAATTCAAAATTTTTAAAATCTAAAGAAGAACGCTTTGTAGTCGTGATTTTATAATCGATAAGGCTTCCTAGACCATGATTTTGAGTTTTGAACTCTCATTAGGGACAGTCTGCTTACCCAAGATTTGTTGAAGAGCTGGTCATATGTATTGCAAAAAAAATCTAAGATTTTTCGGCTTCTTTCAGATGCATTGCCGCACTGATGAAAGGGGCAAAACTTGGGTAAGAAGAGTGTCCTTATTGAGAGTTTAAAACTCGAAACCATGACCGGGCAGCAAGCTTGGGCTCGGCGTGCATGATGCACAATGCTGCTTTTCTCAGTGCAACAATGCATCTCGTGAAACCTAGAACTTTTAGATTTTTCTCTCTATACATGACCAGTTCTATGACAAAACCTGGGTAAGTAAACTGTCCCTGACAAAAGTTTGAAACTTAAAACCGTGGTCTGGCAGTAAACTCGGGTTCGGCATGAGTGATGTATAATGCCACTCATGGTATTAGTAGGGCCATTTGTCCTATTGCTCGAAATATATTTTTTTAGTTTTTTTTTGTAATATGACTGTGAAAAAACAGTGCCGTAAAGTATTTTTTCATAAAGACACAACACAATCAAGCGAGTGGGCTTTGAACCGCAATCGTGTCAATTGCTTAATGCTCACACATGCAACGTATTCTAATGTCATAGAACAGTATTGACTACAATTAAAAGCATTGTGATATAGCCGCTTTTCAAGATACCAAATGTTATTAATAAAAATATAAATGCAAGGCGTTTAAATGTTAATAAAAATAAGTCTATAATTTCTCGAGCAACTTTTTCGGTGTCCAGGCTTCTTAATTGCTATGCATAAAGATTGCCATGGTTCAATTCTACTGTGACTAATGGCAAATTTAAAGAGAGCCATGACGCCAGAATGGCTAAAAAAACGTACAAATAACTTACTTTTACTACAAATCATGATATATTTACAACATCTGTGAACTTTGCCCACATCGCTGCAATGTCTCGACCTGAATTCGAGATGCAGTGGTCCGAGATTAAGACGGAGACGAGACTTAGGGGTTGCGAGACCTAGACGAAACAGGGACTTTGAAAAACGGTCTCGAGACATCCACCTCTGGTCAGAACCAGCAAATCATCAATGTTTCGAAATTCATTTTATTTTATTTCATCTCTTTATTTATCATACGTAGGGAAGGCAATTTCCTTTACCGAAAATTAAGTTACCTACACACAGTAAACTCTGATATTTACACGCCACAATTCTGGCTATACTTGACACACGCACACAGACATGACCTAAATCACCTTTTTAACTACGCAAAGTAGCAACACGACACCACATCATTAATCTCTATAAGAAGCCTTTGCATGAAGCGGAGGTTATCCAAGAGTGGGAGTCTAGTTTGTTTCTTTAAAGCGTTAAGGGATGGCTTTTACAAGATAGCATTGGAGAAGGGGACACAACAACAATAACAACAAGAACGTTTATCTGTTTGTTTTTACGGTGAAGAAAAGCTAATGTGAAGAAAAGCTAATGTGATTACTTTTTTGTGCAGCAGCATCTTCCCAGTTGCTGCTACCTGTATTAAGCAAAGTCATCATTTTTGGAAAGCAGCGTGACCATATTTAAAATGTTGACGTGAAATCTTTTTTCTAAGGGCGCAACGAAAGCGACTTAAGTAAAGCAAGCATCGAACTTGCGTTTTTCTGTTCGTAAGACAGAATGTTATAACACACTTAGCTCATTTGTTTTCATAATCAGTAATTTAAATATAATTTTAATGAGCATAATCTTACGGTAACGAAAATATAAATAATATATAAACAAAATATATGATAATTGATTTGAAAAGAAATCTTGAAACAACTAGAAATAACTGGGATCATTTGATAAAGAAAATTAAATTAACAAATACAAAAATTTAAAAGTATAACTTTGCAGATGATGTTCATAACATAATTAATTTTATCTATTTTGGTTTTTCTTACAATTACTTTGCAAGTCATTTTCCATACATGTACATTTACAAGAAAAAATTACAGGCCCTAAATAGTCTTGAATTTAAATTGCTATAAAACAAGACGTCATTATTATTTCTATTTATCCTCGCAAGACGAGTTTGAAGCAACAAAGAAGCGATTATCTCGACCTGTTTTCAGAAATTTTATGATATTTCTGTCCTTTTGAAATTTATTTTTGTTTTTTTAATTTCTAGGATGGAAATTCATAACTGCTTTCCAAGGCCGTTAGAAGACGATTTTGCCGTACAGTGTTTTTTCTAAAGACAGAAAAATGACGAAAGTAAATTTTGAACTTGATTCGTATCGATCGTGGCTTGCCATCAACAGGGCGCTCCTCTTAACTCGGCCACACTGCCGACTATTTTCTAGGCCTGAAATTATTACTCAATTCCGATAAAGAGGCAAATGGAATAACGGGGACCTCAGTTTAAAACATTGTTTAACGTATTCCTTCGCCGCTTTTGCCTGGTTGCAAATCGTTGTTTGAAATTTTATTTAGCGCGCTTTGATTATGTAATTGCGCAACTGCATTTGCATTTTTTTAGTTACTTATCAACCTCTAGCCTTATTACTTTTTCGTCCTGTTATTCAGACGTTCATTGCTTGGTTTAACGTTTTTTGGTTTCTAAACAGTGGTGCAATTTGTGCTTTTGCGTTAAGCACTTATCTTCGTATTTTGAATTCATTTAGTTTTAATTGTTTAGCAGTAATTTACGTACTTTAAGATTTGTGTTTTGTTTAAGCCTCGATTACGTTTATAATTTAATTATAATCCGACTTTTCCCGTCCCTTGCACCTTGAAGATCTTTGTCCTAAATTCTAATAGGCGTGAAAAGTACCTGAGAGTTTTAATGAAAGTGCACTAGGTTGCGAGAAAGGCGTTTTTTTCCATCTGCGAGACAACCGAGGTTGAAAATTGCCATAAACGGATATTTGACAGTCGGTTTATTCTGCTTTGTATGATCGGAGCCTGTATGCTGGTTTTTGTTTGAAGCAAGGTTACCATTGCAGGTCAACAGTATGGCCCCAAACTTGTTGTGAAGCGCTTTTCTTAACGGCGCAACATAAATCACTCAGGTAGAGACCGAATATCGAACTCGCGTCCTTTTAGTCGTAAGTCCAACTGTTATCACCCTGATTCATTCTGCCGACACAATTGATGCTTCTTGCTGACACATTTTCTAATTGTGTAACTGCCAGAAAAATTATTAGAGTTACATTTATTTTGTAAATAACTGGCTCTTGAGAAACTGGTCAAAAACAAAAATTTAAATGGAATCTTTCAGTAAGTTTAAAAAAAAGCTACATATTACACTTGTCCGGGCTTTACTGGGGCAAAAGAAAAGAAAAACAGCCAGCCTTTGGACCCCACATCGGAAGCCGCTAATCAAGAAGAAATATAAGAGAAATAACCATGATATTATTTCGTTTTAAAAGTAATTATTTGTATCAAAAATAACAAAAGATGTCATGTTGGCAGTTGTTAGCGTTTATGCGGAATCTGTTCAGAATCTATAAATCTATTAAGATTATCTATCAAGATTTATGAGCAACCAAAAGACTAACCCTTAAAAATACGATCAATTGATATAGGCTAATAGTAAAACTTAATGACAAAAATTTTAAATCCAAGCCTTGATACAAGTTATTATTCACATTTTCGGATCTTATGACAGATTAAGCTGCGAATTTTTGGTGTTGAAGCAAGTTATAAATCTTTAATATAATCTAAACAGGCCTTAACTTTTTACATTAAAAGTTTACCGTATATGGTACGTCATTGCAGAGATGTACATAAACGATCAACTTACTCAGAAATGACTCTGTGCTTGTTTTATAAGTTTAACAAGTTTGCGTTGTTCTTTTACCCAACTTTATGTCTGGGCAGTAAAACCACTTCAAAGTACACGGTGTGTGATTTTCCCGATATAATCAAACTACGATTCGCGCACCGGGATCCGAATTCATACCCCTACAAAACCGGGGAAAACAGTCTCAGCACGCTACACATTTAATGACGAGCTTAAGCTGACATTAATTTTGAAAGAAAGCAGAAAATTTAATGACTAAGCTATCAATTAATCATGACGTTATCTGGTAAATATTGATTTTAGTGCGACGAAAGTAATTGTAGAATTTCAACTATACCACGGTTGCTGTCCATTTTCTACGTGTCTTTATTTCTGTCTCTATATTTTAAGTTTCAGGAAGGCTTTTGAATAACAGAAAATCAAATTCCAAAATTTTGATAAGCAACAGACCACGCTCAATGCGGCCGATTCCGCTTTAGAAACGTCAAAAAAGGCAAACAAGGGTTTACTAAAAAAAAAAAAGCAAACTAGACAAACTAAGCTTTCCTCTTCATTGACTTCTGACAACTTTACAAAATTGACTCAAACGTTGGATTAAAAAAGATAACTGTCGCTAATTTCGAATATTAACATTACTTGGTTTTACAACTTAACAAGCTGTTATGTTTTGAATAAATTAAATTTGTTCAAAGGTGATTTATTGATGCATCAACAAACTAACTTACCATTGTTGCTCAGCAAACATTGTTGTGCAACAACATCGTAAAAGTAAATATTTTTACTTTTATCAGCATTATGACGCAATGGATTAACCGTAATCGAATTAAATCAAACAGTGGTTCTTATCATTTTAATTTTGAGCAGAACAAATAAAGAGCTGCTGTGCTTGTCATACGGTAGCAGAAAAAAACTGGGGAATAGCAATTTTAAGGTCATTCGTTTAATTTAGAGGTGGCCGAACTTTTCAGCGCAAGATTGGCATTTAGAAGATTACGTTTATCAAAGGGCCGCTTTTAAAAAAGGACATTTTTAAAAGGACCACAAATACATTAAGACAGTTAATTAAAATATCTAATACTTTCGCTGATTTAAGAAAAAAATTCACAAAGAATGTGTTGATCAACCGCAAATAATTTAGACGTATATTTATTTACGCTTTTTTCCTGCAGCTGAATTATTAATAATTTCCGCACCCAACGGGAAAGTTTTTGTTAACGTAAATCAACATCTTTTCCAAAGCATTTTATTGGACGTAGATTTACGTCTTTTAGCACCGAAAGTGCCAAACTAAAAGATTTTTTAGAAATAAAGCAATTTATTTTCATAAATTATTATTTAAATATAAAAACTTCACCTAAAACGCTTTTATTTGTAAAAAAAGTTGAAAAATATGTCTTAATATAACGCTTCACAGAAAAACTTTTAGCGAGCCGCACAAAGCTCCTCTTTGAATTGAAAAATTTTAAAGTTATATAAAAAAAAATATTGCTTTAACAATAATCATTTAGATATTTTCACTTCGTCACATTCTTCAATTTTCATTTAAGGATATAAACTATTTTTTAAAAAGATTTGCATAACTCTATTTAAAAAAAAAAAATTATATCAATGTCGTTTCAAAAAGCGCTTCTATTAACTGTGCACATCTGACACGAAAAATCCTCTAATCATACAAAAATTTGATTTTTATTTTTAACATAAGAATAACAGTTTTTATTGCTACAGAAAAAGCATAACTCGGCAAGAACAAAACGCTATACACAAAAAGATTTTCAAAAAACTTTTCTCTGAAATTTTATAGAAAAAGCATTTTACAGTATTTCGAAAAGACTAATAAAATTAAATTTTTTTACTTAGTTTATTCAAGATGTAAGTGTTTCAAACAAATATCTTGTAAAGATGCTTTTTCACAAGTCATTTAATGCTATTTGAGTCCGAACATAATTCTCACTCACAGTAATATGCGTACGCGATGTTGATGATAACAGTGTAAAGCGAATGTACGTAACCGTTTAGCATTGTTTTGAATCATCTTGCGAGTTTAATAAAACATTTTGTTGAAAAGACTAAAGAAATAACATCTAACTTTGGGCCTGGAAAAACTTAGACGGAAAATAAAGATTAATTCCAATATTGAACAATTTTTGCGGCTACTAAAAACGATCATCGCATATTATTACGAATTAATGTACACAAGGAATACACGTCAGAAGATACTTTTCGGCCTCTGATTATGATGCTGTGTGGCTCTTGTGCGGTATGGAACTTTTTGAAGGAAAAAAAAGCCTCTAACAAAAAAGGTTGCAAAGCACTTATAAATATTGGAATATGAAAAGAAAATGCATAATTTTCATTAGAGAAAAACTATAGTTTAGATAAATATCAAAAGATATTGTAGTCTTTCATATTGTCAAAACTGTGCCATTAAAACAAATTTAAAACTTTGGAATTAATTATTAGGATGCGTAAGATAATTGAGAGCTTTTTTTTTCTTGTATTCTAGCTGTTTTTTTGAATTGATCTTTACAACTTCGTCACAAAATTTATTTCTTTTTTCTGTTTTTCGATTACGTTAGTGTTTCCGTAGACCTTTCGACTGATGCCTGCAGAAGAAAGCAAAGACTTTTTTCAACATAGCAAATTCAAAACATTATCAACTATAATAAAATTGCTGGAAAAACTTAATCTGCTTGTGATATAACGCTCTAACATCAAAGCAGAAGGACCCGAGTTCAATCCTCAATCACTCTGAGTAAATTCTGTTTTGTCATTAGAAAAAGCACTTCACGACTAAATCCGAATGGTATCGCGCGGCTACTAACAATGGCGATTTAAACAAAGTAGCGGCAACTCGGCCAATATGCCTATGAGCAACCAAAGTAACATACTCGTCAATAATTTATCTTATTCCATAATGAAAAAAACTAAAAAACAAAATATAAGCCCGCGGTAGAAGTAGAACTACTATAAAGACTCCAATATCTGTACAAGAACCAAACTTCCGCGAAGCAAAGGAAGAAAATGATTTGTGGTAATTAATTCGTATTCGCATGATATTAAGGTATTTCGTATTCGCATGATATTAAGGTAAAAATTATTAAGTATAGGAGTAACAAACCAAAAAAATACTGGTATGAAAATTATGCTACAAATATGCGTTTTGTATTTGCTACAAAAAATACACTAAAGAAATACGCAAGTAAGCCTACAAAATGCTACCAAAAGCAAAGTCAACTTAAATAAGTTATTTGTTTTTATTCATATTTTGCGGTAGATGTATAAACCAACGGTAGCAGCAAGACGATTGTTTTCTTACATACAACCTACCATAGCATATGACACAAAATGTTAAAAAGCCAATTTGAAAATAAACTTTGTCGTAGATGCAAAGACTTGTACTCCAAGCTGATTGCCAAGTGACCCCAAGCGTCGCATATAAGTTCCAAACAGTCAACGCAATGTCTCTGTTTTCTGGAAAACTTGCAGCGTGAAGCTCTGTAAAGATAAAATTGCTTAAGCAATTTCGACTATCAAGCAGCCAAAAAAGCAGGTAAATAGATGATAGAGCATCAAACTCTAAAAGAAAAGATTTTCAATACAGATCAAACCAAAAATTTAAAAAATTCTAGAGTTAATAGTATAAAACAAAAGTCAGAAAACAAAAATCAAAGATTTATTGAATCAATAAAATCTATATACTGTACTGTACTTGATAGTTCTTTCAAAAACTGCCGGTTTAAGAAACATGCTGTTTAAAGTGTTATATTTTAACATTGTAAATAAGAGTAAAATCTCTTGCAGGGCAAATAGAATTTAAAAGTCAAAGCTTTTTTGGCAAAATGTAAGATTGTGTGATTGAATTCCTTTAAAACCAAACACATTTAACCGTACACCGGTTTAGACTAATTTTAAAATTATTTTAATGAATTTAAGGTAAAGTGTAAGTCAACCAGCACTTTTCTTTTGACCAGGGTCAGAGAGTGGATCACCAATTATTCTACTTTCAACATCCTAAGCTCTTAGCATTTATTTTTAAAAAATGACGTTGACTAAATAGAAAAAAAGCAAACTTCTGCTCAAGTTTTACCGTTTATTAATGGCTGCCATATTCCGTTTATCAAACCAACCATGGGAAATACAATGTAAACTACCCAAAGTGAAGATTCAGTAGGGATCCAGAAAAGACAGATCATATAGTTTGCAATGTCCAAGCAATATCCGATCATAATTGGAATATCACGTCCGAGCAAACTTGTTAGTTTAAGTGATGAAAACGACATTACTGTGTCTACTGCTGCCGCTATCGCAATCAACAATCCAACCTACGTACAACGGATGGGTTTGAGATATTTTAAAAGAAACAAGACAAAAAATAAAGAGTTTAAAAATAACAAATTTTAATTTTTTAAACAACTTGAAAAGACATCAAAAGTAATTTGTTTGACTTAAATTACTCTAAAAAAGTTTAATTTTCTTTGATGTATTATACGTTCGCCATTTGTTTCCTTATTTTCTATAACAGTGATTTTTAATCTATGTGCCGCGAGAGATTTCCAAGTGTGCTGCGAAACTTTTTAAAAAACTTTAATCTAATGCTCCACATGTAAACCACATTCCATGTAAACGGCCATGTAAACATACTTTTTAAAAGGGAAAAAAAGCTTATATTTCTTGAAAGTACTACCAAAAAGTTAAAAAATTTAACGTAATTTTCTTTGCGTAAAGTTTTGGTAATCAGTTGTCTTCTTAGCTCGTTTCGTACACGATATACAAAACTTGGAAACTTCACACGAAAACAAACCGTTAAAATCTAATGAAGATCAATAAAAAAAGTATTTTCATTCTATTTATAGAAAGTTGCATTAAAATTCGAGGCTTTTACGCAGAGGTGGGCATTTTTTCTTTCTTTAACAAAGCGCAGCTCAACTTGCGCAATACATTTTTTAAATCATGTAAAGCGCAAAGCCCTTTTGAAATTCCTGTAAAGCGCAGTGCAACTAGCGCAATGTGATTTTAAAATTCATATAAAGCGCAATGTAGACTATTTTGAAAACTATATCAAGCGCAGTGCAACGTGATTTTTAAATCCATTGAAACGTACTCTACTTTTTCAAATCATAAGCGTATTCTTAATCGATTTTCCAATCGCCTGCATTAAAAAACAACCAAAGTAGATTGCGCTTTTGCAAAATAGGACTATTAAGCGCAATTGATTTGCTTAATCTTTGATGCACAGCGCTCAAGAAAAAGTAATCTTTTTATTTCTCGGTGCGCAGCGCGAGTATGTGCAAATTATAATTTTTTTAACAAGAGGGCAGCGCAAAGTATGTCAAGCTTCTAAAAAAAGTATGAAAGCGAAGTGCCACTTTTACAATTGCGCAATTTGCGAAAGTTGCAAAATGGCGCTTCATGCTGCGCTTTGCCCTCCTCCGCTTTTATCTAATACGTAATGATGCCTCAGGTAAAGGAAAAGGTTGGAAATTTAATTAAAACCAAAAAAAGATCTGCACTTTGGTTCAAGTGTGCTGCAAAATTTGAAAAGGCAGCAAAGTGTGCCAGGGGCGCAAAATGTTTGAGAACCACTGTTCTATAATGTCAAATTTGCTTCAATAGCTAAGTACGCTGCTTCTCAAATAGAAATGTCAAGCGTTCGGCGGAGGAGTTTAAAAAGAACTAAGCATTGAGTTTCAAACTATAAGTTATGGACTCAAATTAAGACTGATATGGATCTCAGGACGCCTTTCCATTTAATCTTTCGAAAACTTTTACCGGAAAGATGTCTTACAGGGCAATCGTCATTTAGACAACTTTTCGACCTTTTTGAGAATAGAAAAGACCTTTAGCGTTTGATTAAACCACAAGTTCTTTCTTCTTGACATGCAGCGCAAAGAAAACAAAAAATAAAAAGAAGGCAAAGCAGTTTTACATCACTCGAGGACTGACAAAAGTAAATAAAGTATGCCGGGCACAACAGCATATAATTGATACTCCCTAGCTTCATTAATTGCTGTACAAATATTTTATTTTTACAATGTTTTATTGGCAAAAACGTACGAATTTGGGTGTCAGCGTGGCTTAAAATTAATATCAATTTACCATTCAAAAAAAAAAAAAAAAAATTAAAACAAAATAATATGGAAGTATGGTTTTTTGGACAATTTATCGATTTAAACAAGAAAGAATAATACGTTTCTTCGGAACAATCTAAGTTTAGCCATTTGCATCAAAAATAGGGTTTACACGAAACTATTTCAATTTAGACGAACCTTTTCCACACCGATCATGCAGGAACCGAACGCTCTCGATACTTCTGAGAATGCAAATGACATAAACAAACCGCTATAAAGAGCAAATGGTGATATCAGAAGCTGGCGTGGATTAGTTATATGAAGTATTGTTGCTTTAACTGTTGATGCTACGAATGATAATGTTGACTGTAAAAAGCATTGAAATTATTTACCATTTTCTGAATTTTTACTGTAAATCAAATCAAGTTCTTCAAAGAGCATACAATTCTGTTTTAGGTTTTTATTATTCTTTCATAAGGGTTTAAATCAGTGGAACGAAATCTAACATATGGTTTTAAGTCTATAAAATATTTTATTTATAACTAAACATATATAAACATAATCTATATAGGAAAACTATCCTAACAGTGTGCTCCACACATCGGAAACCAGATAAAGCCTAAGTCTAACAATCTTGGATCACAACAATGGTTTAAGACCATTACTGCCAGAATCTGATCCAAACAGTACAGCAGCCTGGAGTAGTAAAAGGATAACCTTTGACCTTAGTCTCTATCTGTGTTTGACCCGGATTGGATGCCTTCTAAATGACAACGACGCTTGTTTTGCTGGACAACGGTGGAGACGTTGAACTCAGAGGAACCACCACGCGATTACTCAGACTTCCGTCCGGAGATGCTATAATATTGTTACTGTTTGAAAGTTTTTGCTTTAGTTTTACATAGAAATAGGAATTTTATTTAAAACTTTAAGCTACTACCGTCGAGCAAAGAAAAATACCCTAAAGCTTTTTTGATCAATGACCAACAGAACAACGAATGCAAGCGTTAAGGAACCCATACCATATCAAATACGGTCACCATAAAACGGTGGCCCTACCTACTTGTTTTTTCTGATAAAGTCTGATTTTAGATAACATAATATTTGGCTAATCTTTATCATAGAAATACAAAAATATAGACTTTCAACAAACCTCTTTTTCAACTTCTTTTTTTTCTGATAACTCGTCTTGAACTTCCAGACTAACGTCGATTGGTTTGGTTACAAATTCATGAATTGACATTGCCACTAAAACCATCCCACCTGTAACCCCAACCAAAACATAGATAAGGGTCATAGAAGCTGGTTCATAACGATCGCTGTTTGCTTCTGTTATGTTCGGGTCTTGACAATCGTTGATTCCACAAACAGACAAGTCTCTATTGACAGGTGTCGCCACAGATGAGGTGTTGTCAGTTAAATCAGTTTCAGAAAGCGTAGGTGACTTTCCGCCATAGAGAATCGCATAAGACAATAAGTTTCCGATCACCTAATTATGATTGAAACATTTTATGACAAAATGAAACGTTTTAATCGTTTTTTTTTTATTAGAACAGAAAGAAAATATTTTCTATGTTTACAGATTACTTAAGTACGAATAATAAAATCATGCATGGGCAAACTATGTCCCGTAGAGCAAATCAGGCCCGCCTTTTAAAACATTTTAAACTTATAAATTTTATACTTTTGTTTCCACGCTTTTTCTAACTTTTACAGTTTGAATGACTTAAATATTTACGCACTTACGAATATAAAACTTTTATTAACACCCAAAAGTCCCAGCCAATCCCAAAAAATTTTGAAAATAAGTTAGGGTTTTATCCACTATATCATTGCAATTAGCAGTATCTTTTTTATTCATCCTTCTAACCTGCAATTCATCCTTCTAACCTGCAAGAAAGCAAGCAAGAAAGAAACCAACACGTTAACTATCAAACCATATCAGTTTTTGGAGATGCCAAGATATTGTTATCCGATTGAAAATTTTTATTTGTTTTTTAGTTTGTATTTGAAGATATGACTGGAGCTGCTTAAAAGAACGACAAGCAGATGAAACACAATTGAATAACGAGAACAGGTTTTGAACCCCGACCGCGACGACCGCTTTGGCCATCAATCCAAAGCTCTTACCTAATCGGCCACGTGGCCCACGCAATAAATTTTTGATTGTAGGCTATTATTGTGGAGTTGATCTACAAGTTATTAAATTAAATTGGGCTTCTGATATTGCCCTTCTGGTAACCAAAAACACATTGATTTTTGCGTCAACCTATAAGGCCTATCAAATTATACAGCGCAATAGATAAAAATTTTGTAGGCTTTAGTTATGCAGTGGATAAGACCTGGTGCTGCTCTTAAAAAAAAATTTGAGAAAATTAGAAAAAATATTTCTTTTCATTTCAAAATTTCTTTATATTTCAAAATTAAAAAGGGAAAACGTAAAAAAAATTTGAGAAAATTTTTGCAATGTTAAGAAAAATTTCAGAAAAATTTTGAAAAAAATTGAGAAAAATTGCAAAAACAAAGGCCAAGGTGATGCCGCTACCATGATGAGTAAAATGAAAACCTTTTTGCACATTTAGTGTATTGCTTTAGCAATAGATGAAACCGAATTTTGTCAAAATCATTTGCAATTTGGCACCCATTCGCAACTTATTTTTGATTACAACTGAAGCTTGTGCTATAATTAAATCGTCGTCAATAAAAACCAAAAACTGGAAGATATGTTAAATCGATTTTTTTTAAGTAAACAAAAAGAACAGATTGTTTTTAGAAATTCAACTTAAATCTACGGTATTCAGTTTGTTATTGCATTGACAATTTGCAAGGATGCAATAGTTCACACTATATATGTCAATAAAGGATCTCAAAAAGTCAATAAACATTTAAGGCAATCGCGAACAGCAGCTACAGCAAATAGCTTTACGGCATTTTGTTGAAGGTAAAAAAATTAATGCAAGAAAAAGGAGGAGGCGAGTTGAAAATGCTTTGGTTCTGAAATTCAACGCTACAGCTAAAGTTCAACACTGGTTAGCGCCGCTTCAGCACCAAAAAGATAAAATTAATAAAGAAAATATGATTTGAAAAATAAGCTTACTTACTACAGCAAAAGACTAGTGGATAGAAGCGTCATTTGATGGCAAAGGTGGTGGCGATATCCACGGTCGCTGCTTAAAACCTAATTGCCGCACTCTGTGGTGTCGTTGAGAAAAACACTTTAGGGCACTTTCTTTTCCTTGTTGGTCTTTTCAAGCAGCTCCAAATTTTATTTATATTTTTAAATAAAAACTTGAAAACAAAAGAGAATATTTCAACTAAACAGCAATCGTGATATCTTTGAAAGCAGGTATGGGTAATTGCTTAAAGTTTGTAATAAATTTAACGCTTCCGACGTTTTCCAGTGAGATAGGAGAAAAATGGCGATAATAATATACGTAAAGTGTAGACAAGAATACCTCAGCTCCCTGGTTTACTTACTAGTAATCCTATTTTGCATGTAGACAAATTGCTCGCATAACCACTATATAGACTCAAAAGATTAATTGACAAATTTTTTTCAATACCTTTGTTTGAAATTTTACTTGTCGCTGTTTGTCTGATGTTTTTGCAGTTATCACACTTGCCAGGAAAACTTTTTGTAGCTTTTAACCTCAACTTGAAAGAAATATTTCCTAACTACTATGTAATATAAGTTTATCAACAATTGGCAAAATCACCCAGTTTTACTTTTGTTTTTGTTTTTTTCATGTCTTCTTGTCGATTAATGTTATAAATTTCTGGTTGGTGCGAAAATGGAGTGAACACTAAAAAAAGGTTATCTTTTTAAAACGAAGTCGACACTTTGCTTTTTTCTCCGCAACTAAAGTAAAGGAAATAGCTTTTTACTGTGAAGTGAATGAGGCAAAAGCTACAAAAAAATTTGACCTCTTTTGAAGAAAAATTATGTTTGAAAATGAATCAAAAGTGAAGACCTTTGTTTTATAAAACATGTGTTGTAACTCTAAATTCGTTCAAATCATTGCTCTATTTTTTACCCAGAAATTTTAAGCCTCGATTAGTAAACTGGTTGACAGCATTAAGATTAAACCTTTAATTGTCGAAAATGCATCAAGCCTTGGTATTTTCAGCTGCAATTGTCTTTGAGGAGAGTTTAATCTTTATTCCAGGAAAAGTCCTTTTTTAGCTAAGATTTATTCTTTAAAAGTCTCTGGATTCGCAATAAAAAAATGTTTTCAAAAAGTTGTTTTATCACTTTCAGCTTAAATTTTTTGCTTGTTAGCAGTCATTAAATTCTTAAACATCTCATAAAGAATTTTACGCGATCTTAATTAAGAACTTTAAAATATATTATGCGTCTTATTTTCATTTTTTGATACTTACTTTGCTGAATTGAAATACAGCGTAAAAGATTCCAAAAAAAAGTGTGATGTAAGAATGAGTGGGTTTGTCTGCGTGTCGCGCATAGCATCGAGCGTAGTGAACTATGAACAAACCGATGACCGGCCATATAGTGGCCACCCCCATTCCATTTATAATTCCAGCAGGGATTAAAATATAGGGCACTAAAACACAGATTAAAATTTTGTAGTTTTTGACAGTTTGTTTTAGTATTTCCTACATCTTGCATGTTTCTAATCAATCAAAAATTATTTAACGATATGAAAATTGTTTCATTTCAAAACGACACATTCATTCTTATTTTCAAGTTATATGCAAACTATTCTAAAATGTCTATCTTACTTGGGTAAGCGTTGGCCACTATATACAGCAAGTGGGTTAATTCCCCAAACAGTAAACATGTCTTTGGTGAAAATTTTCGAAGGATGATTGGTGTACATAACACTCCAAACACAGATGACGTCGCATAAGAGGCAGTGATGGAAGCCAAACCTGATTATAAAGACGTTTTTGACAAAGTTTTAAAGCCAGTTTTGAACGCAAGATCGCAATTCAAAATTTTTTTACACAAAAAATAAAATAAAAGCTTATTGATGAAATTAAGGAAAAAGTTTTGATGGTTTATTAAATGTGAATACTGTTTCTATTATTTTATGTGAAACCAAAAATTTGCTTAAAAACTTATTTTGATACCTATGCCATCTTTTATATTGATGCTTGATTGCAAATCTAATAAAACCAAATACCCAGCAAAAGTGAGGAATAGTCCAAAACAAAATAAAGCAAATCGTTTAATGACAACTTTTCTCTCATAAAAATTCATTTTCAAATATCGCTTAAAACAATTGCAGTAATTAATTGGTTAGAGAATTAAAAGTCTGCAATGCAAGGTGAGAAAATCTTTTCACCAAAATTTTTGTATGTATTGTTATTTATTATATTAATACTTTACACTTCATTGTCATTTCTTCAGAGACATACGACTTGTCGACCTAAGTGGCGGTTAAGCACTGTTTTGCGTAGTCTTTTTTATATTATATTTATCTCCATATTTATCCTCCTGACTCGCAGGAAAGCGACGGAGGCGCTAATACATAGGGTAGCCAATTACCCCGACCTGCTTCCGGAGATGCCAAGATATTGCTGTCCGCTTGTAATTTAATAGAGATATGACTTTAATTTAGAACTGCTTGCCAAGACCACCAAGCAGGGGAATTTGCCGTAAAGTGTCTTTTCCAAGGACACAACAGAATAGCGCGAGTGGGTTTTGAACCGAGACCGTGTTGGTCACGAGCCCGGCGCTTTAACCACTCGACTACGCTGCCGACACTCGACCACGCTGCCGACTTCTTACCAAGCAAATTTCATAACATAAACAATAAGTGGCTCTGCTGACCAGGCGCATATGGCGAAGATGAACAACACCCAACCTGTAATACGCTTCAGCATTGCGGTGTTCAAACTACTTCACGTGCGCCTGGACAACACAGCCACTTTCAGATTGAATACGCCTGTTTCGTTTTTGAATACTTGTGGCGTAATTTTATGAAAAAATTTGTTATCAGGTCGGTCTAATATTAAAAAAAGATTACTTAAGCTTCAGTCTAGCGAAAATCTATGAAAATGTTTTTAATTTTTGAAAAAACAGGAGCAACCCGCAACAAAGCGTTCAACAGAAAACAAATTTTTATTCTTTTAAAACCTAAGTAATTTCTTTTAAAACAACTAAAGTTATTCGTGTCTATACGACTAAAAAAAATTAAACCTATGCTAATGTCAAACAATTAAAGACAATAAATTTAAAACCCTGCTTGCTACATTGTCTTGATTCTGTTAAATGTGTCATAAGCTCTAATGTATTGCCTCACCAACAACCGAATCATTGCTCCTGTTGAGCAAACACATTACGTAACTTAAAACTACCGTACATTTCAGGTAAGTTGTCCTATTTCTCCTTTTATCAGCAGAGTTACATAGCAAATGATTTTTGGTCTTCTTCAATTAATTACATAACCTAATTAAAATTATTTCAGGTTTTGAGATGTTGTTTGCAAACGTCTCTCACATCAAAAAAATTCTTTTCGTTGACAACTATATTCGAGCCAGAAACGGTCTCTGCCACAAAAAAATACACTACGCATCATTAAAAAAAAGTTTGATTATTAGTCTTTTCAACTTTTTACTTGACAAACCAAACAAAGGCAATTAAATAAAAACGGTTTTCATAAATATAAAAAAACACTAATTGATGAAAAAGACACAAAATACAGAAAAGACTTTTCAATCACTAATAGTCAAAAATCAACAGCTGAGGTATCAGAATTTCTGCTCTTTCTTTTATATTTGTAGAAAGTGCAACTATTTTAAACATATTTTTTGAAAAAAGGAGTTTTGTTTATGGTTTTGGCTCCAAATCCAATTCCTTTACGTACCGATATTTTCTGCTCGCTCTTTTGAAAGAATTCCATTGTGTTTTTTCTGCTAGATATTGTGCGCATATTTTATTTGCTCGTTGTTTGTGCATTTTATACTGGTGTTTAGCTAGCACTCGATTTTAAAGATCAGTTTCTCAAAACTTCAATCTTAAATCGTTATTTTGTCAACGTTTCCTCCTTTCACACGTATTGGCTGATCGTAAAATCAGAATGTATTACTGAGCTTATCGGTGCGTTGCCATAAGAAACTGCCAATCACTTGCTTTGAAATCTCGTGATTTTATAGTTGGAAAATGGATAATCGTTATAAAAGAGTCATAACTAAATCGTCTCTATAAATTGGGATGGTCTGTAGTAATTGGGACAGATACTTTGTACTTCGACCGATAAGAAAGAGTCAGAGAGTAATAAAGATCAAATTTAAACAATGTAGGTTTTTAAAAATCAATTGACCACTTAAATTTTAGACTAATATATATTAATAATTAGCAGAAAGCAATTGCTTTTTAAACGTGTGCTGACAAACTTGCAGCATTGAATTTATAATCCACACAATACCTTTAACAAACTGCATCATATCCCAGGTAAATTATTTAGGTTTATGACGTATAGAACTTGGCGTTCAGGCAAGATAAAAAAGAACTAACACGATCTAAAAATTTCCAAAAAAGCAACAAGCATTTTATAGTTTAAAGTTGCAAGAAACCATTTTAAAGTAGGCCTACTTGAGTAGCCCGGCTTCGCAAGCAATTCGTTTCCATGACAAGAACAAGATATTCCATGGCAAGGACAGATTAAAATATTTATCATATGGTCGCAAAATAAAATGGAAAAAATTCTTTACATTAACCAGTGATTTAGAGCAGAAATATTTTTTGTTGATGTAATGAAGGGTCGTTATTGTTTGGAAAATGACGTCGAAGAAAATAAAGAGCTGATCGTAGCAGCAGCAAAAAAAGTTTTTTACGACGAACGTAATGTTGATGCTGATATAAAAAACTGTGAAAACATTTTTAAAGAAGTTTATTTCTTGTTGTATTTTATTGGTTTTCGGTGAAAAATCACTTTTTGCGTCAAGTGCAAATTCATAGGGCGTTGGTTTATAAAATTCACGTTGTAGTGGTATTAATATTGCGAGTACTCAGCACACAGGTTCAAAAAGCACATAACTGAATAACTAATCCATGGAAATATGAGTCCCGAATTGGCACGACTCGAAACGACAATATTCTTCAGAGCAAGAGTCCATTTCGATCGTTAATTAGTTTTAATCGTACCTCCCTTGCTGATCTGAGTAGGTATGAGCATTTGCATCGACAAAGATTGAGTCATAATTTAAAAAAAAGGCATAGTTTAAACTCTATTGGGAGACAAATTTTTTTCTCAACAAGAAAAATCACGAGATTTCAGACAAAATGATGATAGTATCCTGCCTATAAACTGAGTTATAAAAACCCCACAATTCCAACAGTTTCTTTGTATCTATTTAAAAAATGATGGGGTTAGAGGCTGCTGAAAATAACATAAGGCTTGCTTAGAAGAAATTTGTACCATTAGAATCATTAGAAGAAACCATCAAAACAGTATGAATCAAGGAAACTTCAACAGACATCTGCCAGAGCTTGGTGAACAGCAGGGCAAGGCAAATAGCCGACATTATAAAAAACAAAGGTTATCCAATTAAGTATTAAATGATTGATTTAAAAAGCTTTTTGTTGGTACAAAACTTTAAAATAGCTCTCAAAAGCAAATGTTTCATTGAAAATTCTTTTGTTAATTGAGTAGCCTTAAAAAACACTGTTTTGAAAAACTCGAACGTTTTCGTCTAGCTCTCTTCAGGAGGTTTCGCTAGAACGAATTGCAGAACTGAATGTAGTATTTTAAAAGTTTTGAGACTGATTCTGATTAGCAGAAAATTAAGGTTGTTAACAGTTATCACAATAATTGGAAATATTTAATAATTCGCGTGTTTTCCGACATTAAAAAAGATTGAATCCACTCGAGCACAGGGCGAGCGCTTTTCGGTAAAAACAACTGGACACAGAAAGTTTGCTGAACCTTAACTGAAGCTGAACTTGTATAACTTAAATTTGCCGAACCTGAATCTGAACGTTTCTTTAAACAGTTCCAGTTTAACAGTAGGATTTTGATTCTTAATTTATTTTGTGGCCTAGATCAGGAGTGAGCAAAGTTTTTTATCGAGGGGCGCATTCAGAAGTTGATTTTGTTTGAGGCCCGCACCACAGGCATACAAGACAAAAAAGTTTGGAGGGAGGCAATAGAGTTTAGCCCAAATTTTGTGTTATTTGCCGTAATTATGATTTTCTATTACTTCACTGACATGTGAAGAAATTTTGTCTAAAATATAAAGCGAAGATCACAAAAAAGGGTTGTTTTTCACTCTAAATCTGTCTTGGATTTCTTGATTTTTGTCCTTAAAATGAAATGATTTTTAAAAAAAGGTCATTACTTTCAATCAATGTCCAAAATTTGAACAGTGGTTGAGAGTGATGATCTTTTTTTTTAGAGATCACCACAATTGAAAGTATATTATCAATAGTATTTATCGATTTTATCAATAATATTAATCAATTTACTATTGATAGTATTAAATAATTACGTTTTATCAATAATATGCCGTTTAGGCTACTCCTACTGATTATAAAGAAAAAAAATATCACAATTTATTAACGATCAGATTTTATTAAAACACAATTTGTAAATCATTGTATTACTGATTTCTTTTATTTTGCATGATTCGAAACAAACTTGGAAAATCAAGAATTGAAAAAGCTATTGTTCCACTTAAAGCTGCTAACAAAATTGTATCGACAATTTCTACTAAAAGTAAATTAAAGCAGGATGTTCATAACTGCTCCTAACAAGGAAAAACTTTAAATAAGTTAAATTTGTGATGAGTTCGTCGTCGTCGTTTGAAGAGGTATCCACTCCAGGTCAGACGCAAACAGGACTGGGGCCGAGGGTTTATCCTTTTACTACCCCAGACTGCTGCACTGCCTGGATCAGATGCTGGCAGTGATGTCATTAAGCCAGCATCGAGTTTCGTCATCCAAAACCGTCAGACCTCGTGCTCCATGTGGTGCCCGATGTATAGGACACGCTGTTAGTACATGGTCTGCGGTTTGCTCAGAGGCGCCACACTCGCAATTCGGTGAAGGAGCGAGACCCCATTTGTGCATGGACGAATGGAATCGCCCAACACCAGTCCGCAGGCGGTTGAGCTTAACCCAAGCTGCTCGGGGTAAGCCCATCCCAACAGGCCTGACACTGGTTCCGGGCACAAAAGCACGGAGCCTGGAAGCACCTTCACAGTACTCCGTTTTTCATTTAAGATTTGTCCATTCAGAGGCGCGGATGCCAAGTCTGGCAAGGTTGTCCAAGAGATTCCGCGCAGCTGGCACAAACGGGCGTCTGGATCTTAGTCTTACTTGGCCAGTATCTGAGGACCCACTTAACAGACCATGCAAAATATGATCGGGGTCCAGAGATCCACGGTAAGCCAAGGAGAGTGTCGCTCCCATTCGGCGAAGCTCAGCTGGCTGGATGCCTGAGAGTATAGGTAGATGGTCCGCTGAAGTGGGACGCAGGCATCCAGTAACTATGCGCAAGGCGTCATTCAAGACACTGTCAATGAGGCGAGTGTGAGCACTCAAGACACTGTCAATGAGGCGAGTGTGAGCACTGCGACACCACACTGGCGCAAAGTACTCAGCTGTTGAGTAGACTAGAGACAAGGTGGCTATACGTAGTGTTTTAGCACAAGCACCCCATCCCGAGCCCACGAGTCGCCTCAACAGTGTGACGCGCGAAGATAGTTTTTTGCGCAATGCCACTAAATGGTGACGAAACGTGAGCGATCTGTCCAGTTTTACCCCAAGGTAAGTAGGGGTTGGACAGAACGGTAAAAGTCTATCGTTGTTGTAGACCTTTAGCTCACGTTTGGCCTCTCGGTTATTTAAGTGAAAGGCTGTCGTCACCGTCTTAGTGTCACTGAGCTTCAACCTCCAAGTCTGGAGATACGCTGAAAGTGTGGACATGTCTTGGCTTAAGGTCCCCTCCAAGTCCTTCCAGTTTCCAGAAGAATGCAACAATGCTAAGTCATCAGCATAAGCAAACTTTCTGGAAATCATGGAAGGAAGATCGTACGTATAGATGTTAAATAGGAGGGGAGCCAAGACCGATCCCTGAGGAACGCCGTTTTTAAGACGGCGTAGCCTGCTTTGCTTGCTGTCACTGGTGGTAAGGGTTAAACTTCGATTTCGGATAAGCTCCATGATCATTTTGACCATGTGCTTATCCGGAAGTAGTCTCAGCAGCTTGTAGGTAAGGCCACGGTGCCAGACAGTGTCATAAGCAGCTGTCAGATCGATAAATACGGCACCGGCCTTCTTTTTAGCCTCAAAAAAATCCTCGATGTTCTGGGTTAGCAGAACAACTTGATCTACAGTTGACTTTCCGCGTCGGAACCCAGCCTGCTCTTTAGGGAGCAGCGGATCGATTAATAGTTTAACGCGGGTGTAGATAAGCCTCTCGAGGATCTTGTAGGGGACACAGAGCAGAGATATCGGTCGATAACTCTTTGTGTCCCCCACGGGCTTTCCGGGTTTTGGGATCGCGACTACAAGCGCTCTTCTCCAGATCTTGGGAATTTTGAGTTGGCGCAAACAGGAAGAAATAAAGTCACGTAACCAGGACTTCAAAGCAGCTCCGGCATGGAGTATAAGCTCGGGGCAGATGGAATCAGGTCCCGGAGCTTTACCTGGTTTTAAATGTTGAAGGGCAGCAGCAAATTCTCTCTGTGAAAAATTGTCAGAGATATTTACTGCGTCTGGTGTTGTGGCCCTCCAAAGGTCAGACACTTCTTGAAAGACAAGTCGAGATGACTTGCGGTCAAAAGCCTCGTATTTCCCATTTCTAACCAGCTGAGATGCAATAGCATCGGCTGAAACGGGACAGTGACGAGGAGAGTGTCGTGACCTACCAGTAAGGTTGTTTAAAATACTCCACGCTTTTCGACTAGAGTGTGAGAAGTCAATGCTCCAAACTGCTTCGGACCATCGATCCCTCCGCTTTCTGTCAAGCTTGGCAAGCAGAACTGTAGCAGCCAAACTTGAGTCGTCTCCCTGAGGAGACTGCAGAAAGGTTTTATAGAGGAATTCACACTCTGCATCCCAACACGGAATGTAAGTATTTCGATACCCGCGTGGGATAGTCTTTTTGGCTGCTTTCTTAATGGTGTTACAGAAGTCCTGGTAAGCCGCATCCACATCAAGTGTATCAGGCGGCAACAAAGTCTTTGCGAATTTATTCGTCAAAGCAATGTAGTGACTCCATTTGTGCATGGACGAATGACCCCAGTCCTGTTTGTGTCTGACCTGGAGTGGATACCTCTTCGAATGTTCAGCTGAAGAATAGTGGGTCTTCGTAACTTGTTGGCAATGTGCCCTGAAAAGGGCAGTTTTATTCTAACATTGCTCCGTCCTGAAAAGGACGTTTGCCGATTAGCAGACCCACACTGAACATCGGAATGGGTGGATACCCCTTCCGTTTTGGTAGGTTCGGTTTCGTTCTGTCATTTTAAAATCAATGAACAGACTTACTCACGGCCCAGGCTGCGTGAAAGCACCTACCATCTGTGATGAGTTAAGGACGTGACGTATGTGCTCGGCCGTATCATTGTCCAAGGCTGCATGCAGTTGTGCAGCCGCCATTTGTGCACCACTGATTTAGTACAGGGTTTTCCAAACTGTGCTGTGAAAGGAAATGAAGTGTGCCGTAAAACTTTTGTGTTTTAACGGAAAGCCTTTGTAGTTTTGTCTAATGATAACTTTTGTATTGCATGAAGTTTTAGCTTCTAAAAATTTTAAACACGGGCTGCTTCAGTAAAAATATAGCAAGAAAGAGGCCCTTTGCATACAGTTCTTTGTTTGCTGGATGCAAACAAAAGGCTAGATACAAATGTAGTAGCCTAAATTAAAGATAAGCAAAGCAAAGAAAATAAGAATTAACAATAGGGGAATTTTATCAAAACAGTCTACAACAGTGTTTTTTAAGCTTTTTAGCATCGCGCACGAGAAAAGTTGTAAGACAAGTACTACGGCCCAGCACTGCATTTTCGCTTCACTTCGGTAAAAGAGCAAGTAAAATTAAAGTTAACTGATTGAAATGATTTATTAAATAGTGCACGGCTCACCTGAAAGAGCTTACTGCTCACCAATCAGCTGCAGCTCAGTTATGGTTCTTTGAATTCGTCGACAAGCGGTTCATATTTTATTGCTGTTTACAACGACTTACTTAGTGTATTTAAATCTGCCTTTTCTTCTTTAAAAACATGGAATAAAAAAATGTTTGGAGTAGAAACCGAAGGGTGATTATCAAACATTTTACCCCGTATAAAAGCTATTTGTGCGCACACAGAGGCGCATCCTTATTGAGTAATGTTGCTGCTGCTATATATTAGATATTATTTCAGTAAATAATTTGTAGAGTGTATCATAGTGAAAAATAGTCTGAAAAACAATACTTAGTTAATTAAAATAGCCGTTTTAGATGAAAATTTAACTACGATTAATTGGGCGACCGATCATAATTTCAATTTTTCATTTTAACGTGAGAGAATTCAAATTTTTTTATTTCAGCTCCACTACAGCATTAATTGATGAAAAAGATATATTGAGCGGTGAAATGCAAGCACAACAGAAACGGAAGAAAGCACAACCGCTAAGGTTATAGCATGCTGACAAAGTAGAAAGGAAATTCTTGATAGAAAAATTTGCATGGTTGTTAAGTTGCTGCACCTTATTTGTTACTTATTTTGCGGTAAAGTGTCCAGTCTAAAAAAATCTACTAAATGTATACACACAGCAATATGAAGCAGTTTTAAAATTCTGTCATTGGTGTAAAATTACCTCAAAAGCATGATACCAAAATGACAAAAACTGTTGCTCGAACTTACGGGGCTTGCAAAATCTTTAGGCTATTTGATAGACCTATTCTTTTAATTTTGTTTAAATATACAAAAAAGTTTTGGTTTTGAGATCGAAATAGGTTGCGTGTAAAGAGATTTAGGGTTTAATTTTTTAAAAACCTGTAAGAGAAATAACTTGCACTTTAAAAGTTTCTGGTGACATAATTGTATATCATCTCCACCAAGAAACATGTCACCCGAGCCCATAACTAGATATCATGTGGCTTCAAACATACCCTAATTATTGGGGGAAATGGGGTAAGTCGCCATCCCAATATAATTATCAGCAAAACAATTGCAGAGAAATTGGATTTTCGGACACAAATATGTTTTGGGAGGCATAAAATGTAACTGTAAAAATGTTTTTTGGTGAAAAGAAAGTTATTTACTTCCAAATAGTTTCTTTTAAAATGCTGTAAGCCTACATTAGATTCGATTTCTTTTTTTGGGTATAATTGATTATTTCTAAGCATAAAACTTGTTGACTGATATTTTGGGCACCAAAAAGAGTTTCCGGTACATAACCTAACGAAGCAAATATATTCTAATCGGTTATATTTGTTGTGTTACAGGCTTTTTGGAAACCATAATGCCGGTATCATTGCATAAAATTTGGGCTAAAATGTTTTGTTACTCACATATTTCCCAAATAACTGGTCTGGTAAGCCTATGGCCACGATCCACAAACTATGATCTGACTCAACCAGCAAGGAATCCTTCCCCAGGGAAAAATTTCATGGTTTTAGGGGAGGAAATTGTGCATTTTATACTTTTGTTTTATATCAAACGAATTCAGTTTAACTTTTTTATGAAAGCTACCTTTTTAAACTTTGATAGATAGTATTTCTTTCTTGTTATGTAACAGTAATACGTAGAAATGGCCGAGTTGCGAATTTTCATATTTACATGTATAACGTAGTATAGATTTTTGAAGGTAGAAGATTTATTCATCCGTAAAAATGTAGTAAGTTGACAATCATGCGAAGAAGATTAAAAAGCCCTCATCAAAAAGTAGTGGTTTAACAATTATTTAAAATTTTTATGTGGGTCTGTAGGCGTTAAATTTATTGATGTTGAATAAAATAAGTAACTTGTTGCTTAAAATTACAAATTCTAGTGGTCACTGTTTAGCCAAGCAAATTATTAATTGAGATGAATAATAAAAAGGGAAAGTATGACGAATATCATATGCAGGGTGGTTTTACATCTATCGTGGTTAAAGAATGAAGAAAACCGCATTTCTGTATTGTAATAATGTACTCAGTGACGAATTAATAAGGCCAGTCAAACTTTTTGAATAATCTCCACCCGGAAAAACGCGGTGTGGATAAATACAAAAATAAAGACAAAATTTATTTTTGTACAACAAAGCAAAGCTTTAAAAAGATGAGACTGGATGCTGCAGGAGAATTTTTTAGAAGAGACTGCAAGATTGTTGAAGCTTCACGTGTAGTGGCCCTTAAAATTGCAAAACAGAAAAACCCCGCGCACGATTGCCGAAACATTAATCAAGTCTTGTGTTTCAAAAATGGCTGATATAATGCTGGGAAAAGATACTGAAAGAAAGCTAGCGTTATTTTTACTTTCCAATTGGCTAATTCAAAGAAGAATTTCCAGGTCATAGAGAAAATCAACTCGTTTTGGTCTATTTGCAATTCAAATTGACAAATGAACAAACATCTCTTTGTGTGCACAGCTGATGGTGTTTGGAAAATATGTTTGCAATGACATATTCAAAAATTAATTTCTTTTCTGCTAACTTTTAGATACAAGTACAAAAGCGTCAGGCATTTTTGAGAAGGTTTTAATTTTTTTACGTCGGAGAATTCGGAATGGAAAAATTTTGCCGGGTGTTGCACAGATGGTGATCCATCAGTGTTGTGGTGCCCCTCCTGAAATACATCAAAAAGTGGCCCCCTACACAAGATATGGTTCTATTTTTTTATAGAAGCACCAGGACGTCGTTGGCATGTCTAAAATAGTTTTTTTAGAGATCACTTTGTTTTCAATCACTAAAAATGGCTCCCCCTATGACAATACCTTTATTTAGAAATTGCTTTGCCTTAGAACACTAAATAATATCCCCCTTTTTGTAAGGCCATTATTGTTGAGCGGAGTTACTTTTTTTGAAGTCCGAGTCCAGTCCGACTCCAAGAATTTTCTTCATTCCAAACTTTTCTGTATTCCGTAAAAATAAAATCTACTAAACCTGAACCGAAACTGAGCCCATAGAAATAAAATTTGCTAAACTAAACTGGAACATTGTTCCAAAGATAAATTAAAGGTAAGCTATTGAGGTTAAGAGGTGGTTAGTTTTGGTTAAAGTTTTGTACTGTACTTATATTCTGTTTATATAAATAATTTATCTTTATTAGACTTTTGTAGTGTAATAATTATTATTATTACTTGTGTTTAGTTTAATTATAGGAATAGAAATATCTCAATTCTCTCCTTTCTTTATGGTATTCTTATGGTTGTATATATATCACTTCTTAACGACAGTTTTTACTAATTGTTATCACTTTTAAAACTTTTTATTATTTTATTTGTTTTTTTTATAAAAAAAGATATTTTTCTTCTTTTTCTTCTTCTTTCGGCTTCTCTCTACTCGAGGTCGTTACAGCGCGACAGTATTCTCCATTTCACTCAATCTACTTCGTCTCCTTCCCTAGCTCCAACCCTTTCTATGAACCCAAATTGTTGCTCAGCGATCGTCACTTCCTTCCTTATCCTTGCTTTTATTATCCTCTCCCACAATTTCATAGTGTGGCTCATCAACTTGCTCCCCCGGTAGTTTCCACATTCCTTGATGTCTCCTTCACATTTGTACAAAGATGCAAGCACGCTCTTCCTCCATTCATCTGGTATCTTCTCTCCTCGCAAGAGTCTGTTGAAGAAGTTCACCAAAAACTCCACTCCTTTACTGCCTAGAGCAATCCATGCTTCCACTTGGTATGTCATCAGGTCCTTAAGCCTTTCCCTTCTTCATTTTCTTCAACCCAGTCCTGACTTCTTCTCCAGAGATATCTTCCACGTCCCTTTCTCTCCCTTCTGTTCTCGTTTCTCTTCTTTCTCTAGGGTTTTCATGGTTGAGTAAGTTGTCGAAATACTCCTTCCATCTCTGTTTCACTTTCTCTTCTTCCATCAGAATCTCCCCAGTTTTACTCTTGATTACTCTTACTTGTTGAACATTCTTGCTTTGTCCGTTTCTCTGCTTTTCTATTTTGAACACCTCATTTTCCCCCTCCTTTGTTTCCAGTTTTTTGTACAGTTCCTCATATGCCTTGTTTCTTGCCTTTGCCACTTCTCTCTTAGCTTGCTTTCTTGCAGTTTTATAGTTCAACTTGCTTGCATCATCTCTGATGATATCCCATGCTTTTTAGCTTTTTTCTTATCCTTTAGCTTCTCCTGGACTTCCTGGTTCCACCACCACGTTTCCCGTCTACCTGCCGTGCTAACTTTTCCTGATGTTTCACCCAGTTCCCTTTTGGCAATGACCAGTATCATCTCAGCTATTCTTTGCCAGTCTTCTTGTCCACCAAGTATTCCGCTTTCAATCACTTCCATTTTGAATTTATTGTTCACTTTTGAGTCTTTTAGTTTCCTCCATTTTATTCTCTTCACTAGTTTTGGTGCTTTCCTCCACTTTGTCCAGATGATTATCGCACTGCACCACTATTCTGTGCTGTTTTGCTACACTTTCATCGACAAAAACTTTTGTATCCACCACCTCCTTGATCCTTCGTCTTCTCACCATAATGTAATCCACCTGCGAACTGCATCCGCCACTGCTGTAGGTGACTCTATGTGCTGGTTTCTTTACAAAATATGTGTTCGAGATCGCTAGTTCCCTTCTCTTAGGAAAATCCACCACTGCTTGTCCATCGGTATTTCTTTTCCCTAATCCATGTCTGCCCATGCATTCTTCATCACATTATTCCCTTCTCCTACGTGCCCATTTAGGTCTTCTCCCACCACAATTCTTTCATTCCTTGGTATCTTTTCCACTGTCACATCTAGGTCCAGCCAGAATGTTTCCTTTTCTTCACGTATGCACCCCACCTGTGGCGCATACGCACTGATAACATTCAACATAATACCATCAAGCTCCATCTTCAAGCATATTATCCTGTCTGTTACCCTCCATAATTCCACTACCCTGTCCAGTGTCCACATGCTTCTTTTTTAATATGATTCCTAAACCATTCTTTTTGTTTCCACTTTCACAGTACCACATTTTATATCCTCCACCTATGCATCTTGCTCTCTCCTCCTTCCAGCGAGTTTCCTGCACACACAGTATGTCCACCCCTTTTCGTTCCATAAGATCCTCCACTTCTCTTCCTTTACCGGTCATGGTTTCAACATTTAATGTGGCAACCCTCAGCTTGATCTACTTAGCTTTCTTTATTTTTTCATTTCTCTCCTTCCTTCTTCTCCATTGCTTTCCACCTCTTCTTTGTATCCAAGTAGCATGTCCACCAGTGATTCATGGAGTACAGTCACTGGTAGCGGTCGTTGTTTTCCCGGGCCTCGACCGATCCGGTATGAAGTCAGATTTTACAACGCGCATTGAAAAATTTAAGATTATAAAAAAAGATATTAAGGTTTTTTAAAATTTCTGCTTTTTATCAATTAAAATGTCAGCTTTAATTTAATTGATTTTTGAATAGACAAGCATTGTGACCCAACAATTCTGTTATAATCTCATAAAAAGTCTTTGTTCTTTTTATTGCGATGTACTGCTAATATAATTCAGAAGAAAGAAATCAAAATTTGTAATTATAGAATTCCTTTTGTGGTTTGACAACTTTTGACACCAAACAGATCGCAAAAATTATTAAATGAACCAACAATTTTATAAAAATTAATTTATTAAACTATACCTTTTTCGGGATGGAACTATTTGGCGAAACCATTTTGGCTCGAACGTTTTGGCGGCAGCCAGTGGCAGTGTGTCGTTTTCTTATTCGTAAAATCTTAAAAATTTTAGGGTTTAGGAATTTGGTTAGGGTGATTGATTATACTGTTTTATTCAAATCTTCCTGTTAGTTTCAAATAGATTGGCGCCAAAACGGTAGCGCCAAAACTGCTTCGCTAAATAGTCCTCTACCCTACCTTCTTTGACAAGAGCCATGAATTTTAAAACCTTCATATTTCAACGTGCGTTTCTCTTCATTGTTACATACATTGATATTTAATAAGTCTTTACATTTAAGGAATTGAGCACTTGTTCACGAAGCTAGTATGATAAAAAAAAAAAAAAAAAAAAAACTACAATAAGTCAACTTTAGTGCATCTTTTATGTTCATTTTTGATTATATTGACATTTTTGAATAGCAAGAAAAACTGGAAAATTGCACTGCAATGAAATGGCAGAGTCATCATATCTCAAATTAAATTTAAAGGATACACATATGCTTCTAATTGCTAGTGCTTGACTGAATTCCATTTGTCACAATGGTTTTACAGGGTTCACTTCAATATGAAAATGCTTTACTCAGGGAATTTAGATGCAAATACATGTAATTTTAAGTTAAGAAGCACAAAACTGGATTTATCACATCTGTGTATACAAAACCCATCTTTACCGTCCAATACGTACAATGGAATTCTTTTAGCTTTTTGAAGCAAAAAACCAATCTTGTGGTTACACTGGTTCACCGAGCTATGTTTATCTGCTCTAGTAGCAGGCGTCAAGACAAACTCAACAAAATTCGATTCATCTTGGTTGCTAATGGGCACCCTAACCATATTATTACATTTACATTTTCCAAGAAGATCAATCATTTTAACATGGACCCAAGAAATGCCCAATTTATTTCCATTTCTTATGGCTGGAAAATGTTTTTACCAAATTTGAAAAGCCAATTACTACAGCCATTCAGCATTACTACTTTGCTGTTAAAACACGTGTTGTTTTTACAACCAGGCCTCTTCTTCCTGCACTTAAAAAGGATGTATTACGTGCCCATCACCACAACAATCTTATCTATCAATTTCTCTGCCTCTGCAATAATCGGTACATAGGACGTACATCCCAAAGGTTGCAAAAAACGCATTAAACAATATGTTCCCAGGTCGATCAGAAACCATCATTCTTTCCAAGATCGCTCCAATCTTTTCCGTGCCTCCATCCTGTGCCAGCCAATACAGTGACACTAAATTCATTATCCTTGCCCGAGGATGTACTTTTATCCACCTTTCCGCTCTTGAAGCTACGTTTATCAAATCTTTTCAACCTAATTTCTGTCAACACAAGGAATTTCTTTACAGTTTAAAACTCATTCATACCGCTCTTTTACTTTGACTTCTGGTTGGTTGTCTTTCTTGACCAATCAGACTCGTTTTTGTTTTCTTTTCTTTTCTATTCCTAATTGGCTGCTTTTTTTTAACCAATCAGATTCATTCTCCTTTCCCATATAAACACAATCGGATTGCTCTCAGTTCATTCTGACAATTCCTCTCGATGAATCTCAAATAAAAAGTCTTCGAGGAATGAACACGCTTTTCAAAGCTATCTTAATATTTTACTTTCCAAATTTTCGACAGAGTTAAACTTATTCAAAAGTTATAAGGTACTAAAAATACAACATGTAAATTAAACAAAAAACGTTTGATGTAAAAAGCAATCTAATTTTCAAAATTATTTTTGGTACTGCAAATCAAAAACATTGAATTTTAAATATTTAATCTTTTGTCAGCTTTTTTGGTTTGGTCTTCCACTGACCAAGGCCAGATTAAGGGCACAAAGACTTAAGGGTGGCTACAAATATAGAGCTAAAATTTTTAAAACTAACCAACAAAAATTGACAGAAATGTGCTGAGGTTTGAAACCGGAGATGAGACAGTTTCACACTAATATCTGCTCCAAATCCGGGAAATAGAGTTTATAATTATTTAGTGCAGAATGACAACATTGTTGTCTGAGGACCGAGTTTTTTGGGTTTAAGAATATAACCGTAGCAGCTAAATGGGTTATACAGCTTCGCAACCTGTTTGCGCTTGGCGTAGTTTTTGTTTATTAAAATTTCGACGCTGAGCGTATAAAAAGAGAAACACAAACAAACTTACGCCAAGCATATACAAAGGTAAAATAACTTTAAAGCACAAAAACATCTTGTAATAATGTATTATTTGGGATGAAAACTGCTGTTCACGTAATCTAAAGAGTTTTCGCTTACACTAAATAGCCTTTCGATGTTAAGATATCCGTAAAAAGCGACTTGTAAATCGCGGCCTATCTCAAAAAAGAAAAACCTCAAAACGCGTGTCTCGCAACCAGACAAACCTTCTCTGCAACTGAGGGTAGTTCTCACACGGACACGACGACAGTGAACTTTATTTGGCGTGCTGAAATAATTGGAACAAGGCAGAGATTTACGGCGGTTAAACAGGCGTGGCAACTAAACGGTTTCTACTACAAAAATATTTTTAATACGTTAAAAATAAAATTCTGCACAACTTTGAATCTAATAAATGTTTTCCTCCGAAGCATATATTACTGAAAATTCTTCTGTCAAGATCAGCTTTTCAGTGGTAGTGCAACTTTTACCTGTTTTTTCTGCATTTTTCAAAGATTATCGTTAAACCAAGCTAGAGTCAACCCGCACCAGACACAAGTTAATCTCCAAAATCAAAAAATATAAGCATTATACAGATAAAATTGACGAATGATAAGGCACGGCCAAAATCAAACAATGCTAATTAGAGTGAAAACGGTTAAAGAAAATTTTGGAATATGCAGAGCATGTGATAAAACGAAAAAGTGGGGCGAGAAATTACACAACAGTTAAAACCCAGATAAAGACAAAAAAACTTGAAAACAATATTTTTTATTCAATACTTTCAGATTTCATACTTTTCTTTGCATATTCAATACAAGAACCCATGACAAAAACATTTTGCGAGTAAAACGAGTATTTTTTTACTTTGTTAATTATAAACATGGTATCAGTGATTTGCTTACTTTGAAGACAAAATAAAACATTTTCACAATGTAGTGAAAAAATATTGCACAATATTTAGAAAAAGCGAAAAAGGTGCCCTAAAGATGTTTCCCAGGTCTCAGCATCGACCTTCGTTTATTACACCAACAAGGTTTACTCTACCAGCGACAAGCATGCCTGTTAAGCGTGGAACTTCCCCAAGGCAAAGTGGAGTCACTACATTGTTTTGAGAAAAAAATTTGAGAAGATTTGCCGATTCAAATGCCTGATTCGTCTGATGTAGATGCAGCTAAACAGGACTTTTTGCAACATTAGTAGAAACGCAGCCAACGCCGCTACCGATACAACTATATTCCGTGTTCGAATACAAAATGTAAATTCCTCTATACAATGTCCCTGCAGTCCCCGAAGGACACGATTTGAGTGTTGGTGCTATGACTTTACTGGCCACGCGGTCACCGAAACAACTATATTCCATAGTGGGATGCAAAATGTAAATTCCTCTATACGATGTCCCTGCAGTTTCCTAAAAGACACAGTTTGAGTTTCGGTGCTATGACTTTACTTGCCATGCGGTCACCGAAACAACTATATTGCATATTGGGATGCAAAATGTAAATTCCTCTGTACAATGTCGGTGCCGTTTCCTAAGGCACGCGATTCGAATTTGGCTGCTACAGCTTTACTGGCCAAATTTGACAGGAAATGGGATCAATGGTCTGAAGCAGTTCAGAGCATCAACTTTTTACATTCTAATCAAAAACGTGGAGTATATTGAATAACTTTGCTGGTGAGTCACAACACTCTTCTTGTCACTATCCCGTTTTAGCTGATGTTTTTGCATTTCAGCTAGTTCTAAACGATAAATACGAGGTTGTTGACCAAAAACCATCTCGACTGGTCTCTCAAGAGGTGTCCGATCTTTGAAGATCCACCAAATCGGACCCTGTGAATATTTCTGAGAACTTCTCTTAGTAAGAATTTATGCTGGCTTTTAACACTTAAAACCTGGCAAAGATCTGGGACCTGATTACATTTGCTCAGAAATTACAATCAACGATGGGATTCAGAGGACTCGCACGGGTTTTTGGAACTTCAACACGTTCAGCAAAATTAATCTTAATTTAACGTAGTCTATGTATCTCTATATCTTTTTATAACGAAAGAACCTGTTGTTGGTAAGCTCTATACAATAGAGAACGTGTTCTTAAAATTTTGATTCCCAACATTAATTATAATTCACGCTCGATATGCTTTGAAGTCCGGGTTACGTGACTTCCGTACGTCCTGTTTGCGCCGACTTATAATTTTCAAGATCTGGAGAAGAGCGTTTGGAATTGCAATCCCAAAGCCGATGAGAATGTTATTGACCAATATTTCTGTTTTGTGTCCCCTGCAAGATTCTCTAGAGGCTTATCTACACTCGTGTCGAGCCAATTATTGATTTATTGCTAACAACAGAGTAAGCTAGGTTTGGATGCGGAAGATCAATTATGGATCAAGTCGTTCTGTACACCAAACACCAAAAATTCTTTTGAGGCTAAGATAAAAACTTGTGCGATCTTTATTAATTTGAGCGGCATATGATGCTGTCTGGAACCATGACTTTACCTTCAAGCTGCTGAGATTTCTTTATAATAAGCACATGGTTGGATTATTTATAGAATTGCAAACCAAAGTTTGACCCTTAATACCCGTGAGAGCAAGCGGAACAGGCTTTGACGTCAGCGAAATGGCGCTCCTCAGCATTGATTTTGGCTTCCCTTTTCTTTAAGATTAATTCGTCGATCTGCTATCCACAATCTTCAGAACGTTTGCTTAAGCAAATGACCTAGCATTGTTAAACTCCTTTGAAAATTGGAAGGAATTGGAGGAAACTTTAAGTGAGGACATGACTACACATTTAGCGTATCTCCAGGCTTAGAGGTTGAAGCGCAGTCACACAAAGACGGTGACGACAGCCTTTTATTTAAACAACCATAAGCCAAAAGTTAACTAAAGATTTACAACAATAATAAACTTTTAAGCATTTCGTCTAGTTCCGACCTATTTTGGAGAAAACTCGACAGATCGCTAACGTTCTGTTAGCGTCTTGTAGCACTGCTCAGAAAATAATTAAACGTGGCATACTGCTGAGGCGATTGCGGGTTCAAGATGGGATGCTGGTGCCAAAACACTGCGTATAGCGTGCCTATCATTGGATTACTTGACAAATAGAGTACTTCGCGCCAATCTGATGTTGCAGCGCTCACACTCGCATCATAAACGTTGTCTTGAATGACACCTTGCCCATTGTCGCTGGATGCCTTCCAACAAACCACCTACTCATATTTTCAGGCATCCAGGTATCTAAGCTCTACGGACTAGTAGCAACACTTTTCTTGGTTTGCCGTGGACCCCTGGACCCTGACCATATGCTACATGGACTATTAAGTAGACCATCAAATGCTCGCCAAGAGAGACTAATATCTAGACGCCTGTTTGTGCCAGTAACGCGAAATCTATTGAGCATTCTCGCAAAACTATGCATCCGCGCTTCTCAGTAAACTATAGATAAAAAACGGAGTACTTTGAGAATTTATCCAGGGTCTGTTTTTTTATTTCGATAACTAGTATCAGGCCTGTTGGAATGGGATTGCTTAGAAGAGCTTGGATGAACTTCAATCGTCTGTGGACTAGTGTTGGAAGTTTTCATTCGTCCATACAGAAATGAAGTCTTGCCTTTTACCTAATTACAAGAGCGGCGCCACAGAGAAAATCACAAACTACGTCCTAACAGCGTGCCCCATACAATTACCACACGTGGAGCTTGAGCTCTGACGGTTCGGGAAACTCGATGCTTGCTCAACATCATTACTACTAGTATTTGTTCCGGGCAGCCCAGCAGCCAGGTGTAGTAAAAAAATAAACGCTCGGTCCCAGTCCTGTTAATGCATGATCTGAAGTAGATACCCTTGCAAACCATAACAATGACGAGCAAAAGCAACTGAATTAAATCAATAGACAACGGGGTGTAGAAGATAAATTTACTTTGTATTTTTTAGCACCTTTTTTTATGTTTACCATAAGCATTATAACAAAACATACAAAAACAGACGCCGCAGTCAAATTTAAAAACGCACCAGCATTAAGGTTTTAAAGAACCAACATGTATAAAACAAGTATATGATGCGAAGAAAAACAACCGAATTCTACAAATAATATTGCAATCAAAAACCCCTAGATTTTTTAAAGTAACTTTATTATTCAAATAGATTTAATTATTTAGCGGTTAATCTTTTACTTAGTCGATATTCATGCTGTTTTTTTAAGTACGTTTTTACAATTTTGTTGTTAATCTTATTTCTTCTTTTTCTTGCTTTTCAATCAAATTTATATTTCCGTAAACTTTTCGATTGATGCCTGCAAAAAAACTTAACGGTAAAAATCTGTTTAAAATGTCAAAAATGTCAAAAACAAATAGTTGCACCAAAAAAGAAAAAAAAATCTACTAAAATAACATGTGAAAATAATCCAGATAACTAATGGTTCAAAAATCGACTTTAGCACACCAAAAGAATTCAAAAAAGTTCTCAACACTTTTAAGATTTAACATTTTAATCACAATCATTAAAACTTTTTGGAATTGATTTCTAAAAAGAACAAAAATAGGCCAAGAAAATCACTGATATTGTGTTGACTGTATTTATATTTTTTTGATTAATAAAGCAATAAAAGATTTGTTTCACTAGCAAAATTTTCTTGGAAAATTAAATTTACAGGATGTTTTACTGATTGCAAAGACGAAAACAAGAAATACGAATGTACTAAAATGTACTGCGTATTCCATTTCACTGACTCTGCGCATACGGTGAACATAAATTCTTTACAGATTTTGCGCGGCAGGTACAAACAGGCGCATTGGGATTTAACTTTGTCAGGCAACCTAAGACCCAGCAGTTTGACTAAATAGTGTATGGTTAGGGTTCCGATAGAGGCCATTAGTCAAAAAGGGTTGTTTGATACCGCAAACACCACTTGTTGAATGCCCAAAGGTTGATGTGGGAAGTAAGGATCCATGACAATGGAAAAAAATATTTGTAAACGCTTTTAGGGGAGGCGAGCATGTGCCTTACAACATCGAGTTGTTATACAGTATCACTTTCTCCTGAGCAGACCAGACTATCACTTCTCCTGACCAAAAAAGTTATCTTTAAAATATGATACTGACAAAAACTTTCAGCGCTACGTTTCTGAGTGATGATGATGATAACTATACAAAAAAAATTAAAAGCAAAGAAAGACACGGAGATTGCAGGCTTTTTTTAATCTAAGATGGTATGTATCATAGCAACAGAATGGATCTTGATAGTTTGTGTAATCATGATGGAACTAGCATGTTAGTTTATCGTTTCCGATTTTTCCTCTGCATACAATATAACAATCATGTAACACGGCCGTCTAGAAAATTAGTGGATAAGCTTGTTTCACTTAAAGATTTTTTTGTAATATTAGTTGAACACTGTTTGAGAAACTATGTGCTCTCTAAGTTTGTGATAAATGACCAGATGCTTTCGAGGGTAAACGTCTGTTGAGACAATATTTCTTGATCAAACCAGCTGAATATAAAATAAAGCTGCAAGCAATGACTGATGCTTAAACCTGTTACGTTTGCGAGATGAAGGTTTATGCAGGAAGACAGTTTGATGACTCATTGAAGTTGACAATTAAATTACAACTTGAACGACTACAGCAAAAGATAAATTTATCTTTTTTTGTAGTTTCAAGGTTCATCTCGGAAATCTTAGGATCGGGAAGAAATGTTACGTTTGATAATTGGTATGCCATTTATTTTTTTATCACAAGTTTAGTTTATGATCATAAGTTATCTAAAATTGAAAAAGACTTCAAAAAGAAAAATAGGGAATTGCGAAGGAATTTTCATCAATCAAAAGCAGGGTGCTTAAAAATAGTATTTTTGGAATTGGTGTGACTTTGGATTAATATCTTACGTGTCTCAGAAAAAGGAAAAGATAAAATTTGTTTTGTTTAGATTGATTAATTATTTTGATTTATTGATTCTTTGAGAAATTGAGAAAATTGGTTCTTTTCAGTCGCATGCACCATGACAGCAAAATAATCTATAGTGTGGTGACATGAAGAACTTGAAGAAGAAGTTATTACTTTTTACAATTCGCTTAAAAAAAGGATTTTATAGAGTCATCAAATCGGGGATAGAGCACTTTAAAAAATAGCTGTTGTTGGTCCTTGACTGTTTTCTATATTCTTCTAAATATTTTTATATTAAATGCAGACATATTTTACTATTATAACATCGAAGACAAACAAAAGCTTTGTGTGCTCATCAAGAGAATATGTATGCTGCCAGTTAAAGGTAGGGTAAATTGTAAAATATCAAACCTTAGAAGAACTTAGACCTTAGAAGACTTTAGAAAACTTTAGAAAGACCTTAGATGTGGAATTAGAGGAAAATTGTCAGAGGTAGAAGAACCAGTAACACCTTCACAATGGGTCAGTCAATAAGTAATGAGACTTTCTCAATTACTTTGGTGTTCTTGGAGTTATGCAACTGAAATTTTATGTGATGATTATGAATGGAGTTGTCATCTTATTTACAACAAAACTTGTTTATTTTCAGATTACTGTAGGTGTGACGATAAATTGAAATGACTACCAGGCTAGGAAACAGCTCATGCTTGGAACAAAGAGGAGTCATCAGATTTCTGTTGGCAGAGAGTGTAAAATCATGTGAGATTCTGTCTAGAATGCAAAGACAATATGGTCCTTCCTGTATGTCTAGAGCAAACTTCTACAAATGGGTGCAAGCATTCAAAGATGGACGCGAAAGCATTACTGATGATCTGAGAAGTGGAAGACCTGTGGATGTCTCTACCCCAGAAGCAGTACAGGCAGTTGAAGACCTGATCAAATCTGATAGAAGGGTCACTTTAGATGAAATTGCTACAAACTTGGACATCTCCCATGGCACAGTGTACGCAATTGTGCGTGAGAAGCTGCGTTTTTCAAAAGTCAGCTGTCGCTGGGTTCCAAAGATGTTAACGGATGATCACAAAATGCAGCGCCTGATGGCTTCCAGAGCATCACTACGCAGATACAGAAAGGAGGGAGATGTATTTCTATCGAGAATAGTGACAACTGATGAGACCTGGGTCTTTCATTATGAACCTGAATCGAAACGACGATCAATGGAGTGGAAGCATGTTTCTTCCCCAGTGAAGAAAAAATTCAAATCTCAGAAAAGTTTAAGGAAAGTCATGCTCACTGTGTTCTGGGACAGAAATGGGCCGATCACTATCAGTTTCTTGGAAAGGGGCAATACTGTGAACTCAGAGAACTACTGTGAGCTGCTAACTCAAGTGAAAAAAGACATTAAGAACAAACGGAGAGGACTTCAATCAAGAGGTGTGATTCTCCTTCAGGATAATGCAAGGCCCCACACAGCAGCAAGAACCCTAGCCAAAATTGAAGATTTAGGCTGGAAACTTCTAACACACCCACCCTACAGCCCAGACCTTGCACCATCTGATTTTCACCTCTTCGGCCCACTCAAAGAGAGTATGAGGGGAATTCACTTCCAGACTGATGAAGAAGTGAAGGCTGCTGTGAGCAACTGGCTAAGGACCCAGTCCATGGAATTCTATGCCAAAGGAATAGACAATCTAATATCAAGATGGAACAAGTGTGTTGCAAAGGAGGGAGACTATGGTGAAAAATAAAAAAGCATTTTTTGATTACCAGTCATTGCAAACTTGAGTTATTAAAAAAGTCTCATTACTTATTGACTGACCCGTATCAAGGACAAAAGTTGCAAAGAGATGTTCATTTTTTAGGCGGTCACTGCATCGCAAAGGAAAAACAATTTGTACCAATCATAGTAAACATGTGTCCAAAGACCACAGATTATTGTGTATTCTTTGCATCGCTTGTCAATGCTTAAGCCTAATGATGATGAATCAAAATCGCAAAAAAATGGCTATGTTATTGCGTTAAGACTTTTTAAAAATATTTAGAGTAACTTTTTATAATGTTCACATATAGCAATTTTTTTAATAAACGTCTTTTGTGTCATTTGATGATTTAACTGTATTCTGAAAAGAAGTTTTGAAGCCCAAAGTTAGTATTGGTTGTAACTGACAGTAATTTTAGATGGGTGCTGTAACATTCCACAGTATTAAAGATATTTGTACAGTCCGAAGTACAAACGTAAGGTTAAGAATGCAGTATATATGTCGTGATTCGTGTATGCCGAATGCGTGGTTGTGGCATGCTCGGCTTATGCTTTATTTTATTGGTCGTGCCCCGCTTCTCATAATATTCATCGTGTGAAATTTTGTGTGAAGGCGCTTCTGTGTCCCACAGTCGGTGATTTGTACATTCAGTCATGCTCTTCATATATAGTAACGTGGCTATACGACTTGGTAGACAGGCGACAAAATAATGCATGACGTAATAGCGCTATAATAAATTCAATAAAGTTTATTTGATATAAGTTTTGGTTATACTGTGTTAGGGCTAGTTTAAAACCAAACTCCTAATTCTAACATATATTTCTTTACAGACATACCATAACATATTACAGAAAAGGTTAAAAATCCAATTTGAAAGTAGACTTTAATGTTAACGCAAAGACTTGTACTCCAAGCTGATTGCCAGGTAATACCAAGCAAGATATACAAATTCCAAACAGTCAATGCAATGTCTCTGTTTTCTGGAAAACTTGCAGCGTGAAGCTCTATAAAAATCACATTGTTGATGGAATAATTTTTATACAAACTATTAAATGGTCAAATTTTACAAATTTTTATTTCTGTTTTTATATTCATCTTCGTGACTCACAAGAACACGTCATAGAGGTTGTTCTTAAGACAACCGTGAAGCACGTCTTAGGACAACCGTAAAGCGCTTATCCCGACCTGCTTTCGAAAATATCAAGATATTGGTATCGGGTAGAAACTTTTTAATTGAATTTTAGTTTTCATTTAGACATATTACTAGAATTTAAAGCTTTTTGCTAAGACTTCTAAGCGTCGTAAAGTGTCTTCCCACAAACACAACAAAATTCCTAAACGAAAGTCTTTTTAAATATTGCATTATTCCCCATAAATATTGAAATAGTAGACACCTGGGACTTAATGGGTTAAATTAGTAACCTACTGCGTTAAACTAGTGTTTATCAAACGAAAAGTTGTTTTAAAATTTTGCAGGTTCGCAAACTTACAAATGTCTAAAACCATTGGGTTAAACTACACATTGTCTAATAATAACCAAAGAAAAAAAAAGGTTTTTTACCATTTACAAATGGTTGCCATATTCCATCTATCAAACCAAACATGAGAAATGTAATGTTAACTGCCCAAAGCGAAGATTTAGTTGGAATCCAGAAAATACAGATCATATAGTTTGCAATGTCCAAACAATATCCGATGATGACTGGAATATCACGTCCCAAAAAACTTGATAGTTTAAGTGATAAAAATGACATTAATGTGTCCGCTGCAGCCATTATAGCCATCAACAATCCAACCTAAAAAGCATTATAGTCTTATCAGAATCTATAAAGCACACTAAGCAAAAAACATTACAAAATGTTATAAAATTTTAACTTAAAAAAACATCAAAACTAGGATAGTGCTAATGTTAATTTTAAACTTTGTAAACCTAATATGTGGAAGATATTTTGTAACGTTTACCAACTGCTGAAGCTGGTTTTTGATTTTTTATGAAAACCATAATTGTAACCAAAATAATTTGCTTGTATCGAAAATCAAATAGAGAACAATTAGAGCCGGCTCAAAGAAGTAATATTTGCATTAGTACTTATACGAGTCCATTTCGTAATGATGCATAAATATTTTTATCAGTACTAAACAAACGCTACTTTCCAGAAAAGACAGGCGTGACAAAAGATGTTTTTCGGCAACGTTACTTAACAGATAAAAGTTGCTGTTCTTTTTTTCACCGGTAAGTGGGGATTTTTTTTCTAAAAAGGTATGTACATGTACCAAAATAAGCTCCAAATCGGTAATTCGGTATGGACTAAAATAAGCTTCAATTTTATCAACAAGCTTTTTTCATTAATATAATGCATTTAATAGTATAATAATTAATCTGATGGTCAGCACTCGTGAATTCCCGGCAAGAAATATTTATTTTACTCTCCAGTCGGTCAAATACAATACAGTCTTGCCAACGGTTTTTTACTGCTGCCACATTACTGTCGTAATTTAACATTAAGCACACAAGTATTGCCTTTAATTAACAAAAAATGCTGCAATGAAATCTATAAAATACATGTAGTAAGACTAAAATAAAGGTTACGTATACCAACAAATTCTTTAAAAAATCAATAAGCTCAAGACTTAAAAAAAGAAAAACAAAGTAATTATTGCTCGACTCTCGTGGCGCAATTTAACAAAGCATGCAGAAGAAAACACAATAGGTTCGAAACTTAATGTATTTTACGACAATCTCCCCTTCCTTAAAAAGAAACAGGGTTTACATAACGCATCGGCACACCCTTATTGCGCCTCTTCAATCTCCTGAGAGAAATGTCTATTTTGAATTGATGAACGGACTGCATTTCATTTACAACATGGTTTTCAAATTCCTCCGCGTTGTTTGTGGCTTTATTGTACAAGGCTCTGTTACCAACGGTGCTATCGAATGTAGCTGAAACTTCAGCTTGGATAGGCAGCTTTTATAAATTAAATTCATTAAAAAACATTAATCTATTGGTCGGCAACCTCTTTCTTTTAGTGGACACTACTTTTAAGGGACGAAACACATAAAATACGAGACAGATTCAAAGTAAAAACCTTTGTTTAGACAACACTATATTTTAGGGACAAAAATTAAGATCTTCACTTTTGTCCAAGCGTGCCGCTAATTTTGAAAAGGTCTCAAAGTGTACCGCAGGCGCAAAAAGGTTGAGAAGCACTGCGTTAAAGGATGATATGCAGAATTACTATCTAAATTGATCATAAAATAAGCTTAGCCGAATCTCTATTTTTATCTCCCCAAGAAAAAGGTCATCACTTTTAGTCAGTGTCTAAAATCTTCATTTTCGCCCCAAAAACATTTTTCGCGAGCAATTGCCTCCTTCCCCCCGCTTCCAGCGCCCCTGAAAAGAATCACATTAAAAATTTTCTAACGCAATGTTTAAAAAATAAGCACAAACTGGTAAATCTGGTGAAAGGCTAAGTGATTGTAAAGATTTGTTTTGCTCTTTTATTTATAGACTAGATTGTAGTTTTGTGACAATGTGACATTAGCGACAGCTCTATACATTTTTTTTCTTTTTTATCTCTCTTTTTGCTCCTTTTTTAGCTCGGACGTTTACGAAACTATGACTAAAATCTTCAACAACTGTTTAGCTGAATTGACAATAAAAGTCACCGAACTAGTTTAGTATCGTATTTTCTGTTTGTATTGTGACGCAGACTGCTTTGCCCGGTTCCGCAATGTCATATTATAATCAATCTAAGAAATTTTGCCCCATCTAGTAACATTAATTCTTATCTCGTGACCTCACCTGATTTATATAATAGTGTACATTATTTATTTATTAATTCGATGAAAAGAAGTGTTCGAGTGGTTAAAGCGCCGGGCTTGTGACCAACACGGTCTCGGTTCAAAACCCACTCGCGCCATTCTGTTGTGTCCTTGAGAAAGACACTTTACAGCACATTCCCCTGCTTCCCTGGTGGTCCTAGCAAGCAGTTCTAAATTACAACCATGTCTCTATTAAATTACAAGCGGACAGCAATATCTTGGCATCTCCGGTGGTCTTGGCAATATCTTGGCATCTTGGCAGGTCGGGGTAATTGCCTATTCTTTATTTCCTGTATTTTTTAAATAAACATAATGTAATTATAAATTCTTAATATGGTTTTCAAAATAAAGTCTCAATCAATCATGCTTTTGTTGATGTTATCACACAATCCTATGACAATGTAAATTCTAATCAATACATTGGTTTAGTTTTTCTTGACCTTACAAAAACTTTTGATTCAGTAAACCATGACATTCTCCTTTTCAAACTTGAACATTATGGCATACGCGGCTCAGCAAATCAACTAATTATATTGTTTTTATCTCGCAAACAATTCGTTTCCATTAAAGGTGCAAAATCTAAGCTGTTACAAAATAATTATTCGATGGATTCTTGGTTCTTTTTTATTTCTCTTGTATGTTAATGATATGCCTCTAGCGGTTAACTGTATGCCAATACTCTTTGCTGAGGACAGACGCTTAATTTTTACGGCCTCTAACTTTGCTTCCCTTACTACAATTATGAATAAAGAACTTCAAAATTTATCAATTTGGTTTGATTCTTATAAACTCACGGTTAATCCCTCTAAATCCAACTTCCTAATTATACCTCCCAAACTAAATAAACCTTTTCTACAAACTAATGTTTTTTTAAATAATATTTCTATCGCACAATGCATAAGTATTAAATGCTTAAGTTTAACTATTGAAATGAATTTAAATTTCGATTTCCACATTTCAAATATAGCATATAAAATATCAAGAACGGTTAGAATTATCTCTAAAATTAGACACTATCTACCAGAAACAGCACTGTTAAAAATCTATTACGCTCAGATACATTCCCATTTATTATACGGCCTTATTATCTGGGGATCTACCTTTCCGACGTATCTTAAAAAATTGATAACTCTTCAAAATAAAGCCGTTAAATTTATATGTGCAGCTAAATTTTGTGATAGTTCCTCACCTTATTACAAACGCCTTAAGATTCCAAAACTTAAAGATCTCTATAAACTAGAAGTTGGTAAATTTATTCATGCAAATTAAAAAAAATGCTTCCCAAAAATTTGTCTAATTATTTTATTTTAACCAGCCAGGTCTCGGAAAAAATCATTAGATTAAATGAAAAATCCAAAAAAAACTTTGCATATTCCCTTTTATAAAAGTTCACAATTACAAAGATGTATAAAATACCAAGGAGTTAAGATGTGGAACGAAATTCCCATTCAAATTCAAAATGCTTCTTTCAGTGTTTTTAAATATGACTTTAAAAACTATTTATTGAAACCTTATATTTAAAATAAAAAAACCTTCTTATTTAAAATAAAAAACCCTCTTCTCTGCAATACTTAAATTTTACAAGTAGTTGTACCTGTAGTTTTACTCTCAAGGGTGGCTGCTGACTAGAAGACCGAAAGGTCAAATCGCAGTCTCCCTGCGGCTAAATTTTTTATTTTATTTTATTTTATTTTAGTGTTTCATTTTCGTTATGTGTATTATTTTTTCCCGCAAATAAAAGTATGTTGATTGATTGATTGATTGATACCCTACGTATTAGCGCCTCCGTCGCTTTCCTGCGAGTTAGGAGGATAAATATAGAGATAAAATAAAATAATAAAATAAAGTGTTTGGAAATTGGTGGAGTTATTGTTGCTGTGTGGATTTGATTAAGTTTTTTAAGGATCAGTGTTGACATCTTTAAAATTAATACTATAGTGAAATAAAATTGTTTATCCTGAGTGGAGGAAGAACTATTTAGTTTAATATTTGCCATTAGGGTGCTAATTTATTCTTATAGTTACTCAGTACGAAGTTGTTGAGTGATTACACGCAGTTGCTGGCGTTTTGAATTGCTTTGAAGCATTGCAAAACTTGAGAGTCAAGTTTTACGAGAATTGATAGGTGCTTTTTGATTTTATAGATAAATTCTTTATACTCAGAAGCCGTGGTTTCGTTCTATCGGTAGAGAAATTTGTAGAAAATCGATTTGCACTTATCCAGAAACTACTGTTTTAAGAATTTCAGTCTCGCGGCAAACTTTTTCTAGAGCCGACGTAAATTTGTATTTAGGTTACCTAGTTCACTAGTTCTTTTGAATTCCTGAGTAAAGTTTTGACAAAAGGTAAACACAAATCTAAGATATGGACACAAAATAGTAAGCGTGGTATACAAATAGACCAAATCTTATTCCTAATTAATTTATTATTGACACTCAAATCAAAATAACCTTTCTCCATGCATGAGCCACACTTATCAGGAACCAACCTTTTCCACACCGATCATGCAGGAACCGAACGCTCTTGATACTTCTGAATAAACAAATGACATAAACAAACCGCTATAAAGAGCAAATGGAGTGAGAAGAAGCTGACGCGGGCTAATTATGTGAAGAATCGTTGCTTTAACTGTTGATGTTGCAAATGACCATGGTGACTGTAAAATAGATTCAAATTACAAACAAACTTTTACTTTATAATTAAGGGAGAGAATATACTTTTTTGTCAATAACACAACCGTACGACGCAACTAGAACACATTCATTAACTGAGAAAGGCAAATTAATACAACGCAAACGCTTTCGGCTTTCATAAACTCCGTTCTAACGGATTAAGTATAAATAAACAAGTCGACCAAATTGCAAACTTGAGATCAATCATAGGCTATGTAGAATCAAACAAAAGGTATAATTACATGATAAGGTATACCAGACAAAAGGTATAATTACATGTCAACTGTTTACAAACATTTTAATTTTTTGATTTTATTTGTTCGTTCTACTAAAATACCCATTTATAAACGCGAAGAAATAATTTAATCTAAAAGGTTTTTTAAACAGTTTACTAAATTGGTCATTGACCTCTAATGTGAAAGTTGCTTGACAAGCTTTTTTAACTCCTTCGTTTGTCCAAAAAGAGCTCACTGAAACCGAAGTGTTCATGGGTTGTGTTAATTTGCTTTTTTTTTAGATATAAATGCTGTTGCTGCTTAGTACAATAGTTGGTAGGATTGGTATGATTACTTGTACTTTTGGCCCAGCTTTCATCATTTAAGATTATTACGTCGCAAAGTTTGAGTTAATGACGACCATTTTGTTCATAATTTTTATGCCAATTTGAAACTAAAGGTCAGGCAATTCAAGGTTGAAAAAATTTGTGCTGAAGGCCGATGTTCCACAATTTTAAATTCTGAATAAATTTTCTGGGATTTGTTAAACTTTTTATTTAAAAAGGTTTTCGCTATGTGACCCCATTTTGGAGCCTACAATAATGAAAAGTGGTAACTGAGTATCGTAAATAAAATATCATTGTGCTTGCTTCAGCATAAGTGGCATGTTGTTTCAATTCATTTTTGCTTTAGATTTAAATTAGGCTTTCTTAGTCTAACTCTCAGCTTAAGAAAAAACTAAATAGTAAAAATTGAGGAAACTAACAAGTTTACTGACGCAAACTCGCGTAAATAGTTTTATGGGTTTGATAATAAAATGTTAGATTATGATTAGAGCGAAAAAAGTCGTAAAGAAAGAGTGGCAAAGCTGTACACAGCCAATTTTACTATCAGATGTTGATGTATCTAATCCAGATAATGATTAAAGTATTGACTATATGACCAAGCTAATCAAATTTCAAAAGTTATTAATAGGTGGATGCTAATGTCTCTGACGATAATAATGACGGCAAAAAATAAAACACTTCTTGCTCGAGTAGTTCAACAGGGAGCTGCAAAACGAAAGCCTAGGCAAAGCTTCAAATAGAACAAAAATGTTTATCAGCACGTGCAATTGCTGACATGGCGTGAAAGGAGTTATTGAGTGATCTACTTTTTCTAAAAAGGCTGATTTATTACTTTTGGAGGCACTTGACTTGATAATGTATGTTCTTCAGTGCCCCCTGCCTTCACACATATTTCAATTTTCTTTTAACATTACTGTGTGTCTGTATCATAAAATTTATGTTTGTGTGTTTGGCAAAATAAATATATTCGTTATTACTTTAAGCAATTTTTTTATGCATTACGTGATTGAGCACATTGTTCAGCAAACAACTATTTACGCTATTCAACAAGAATTCATTTTTTTCTAAAAACTGATTGGGATTAAAGCAATATTTTTGACTTAAAAAAAAAGGGAGGAGAGCGGTGCAAGAAAAATAAGGAAGAGCACTTTTTAGTGCGCCAAGTTTTTTTGTCGCAAAATAAAGTAATCTTAAGGTTCACTGTCTATTTCTGTCTAAAATTTTCATTTTCGTTCAAAAATTTTAGTGATCTCTAAAAAAGTCTTTATTTTCAATTGATATCAAAATGTTCATTTTCATCCCAAAATTACAACAATCTCTAAAAAAATAAAAGGTCATCACTATCAAGTGAGTACATTATCCTTACTTTTGTCCTAAAGTTAAGGTACAGACAAGGGGGTCACCGTCATGGTGCTACTACAAAGAAATAGACCAATATTTTGCTTCGGAGAAGCCTTTTTTTGACCTTTTTTAGGGGGCCCGGTTCGGCCACTCCGTTTGCGCCGTTACTAAAACCATCACTGAAAACGAGCTCGGTTGTTTACGATCAAAGGTGTTTGTACAGCAACGGCGGAAACTGGTTGCTGCAAATGTCTTGTGTGTTATGTTCTGACATGGGACGTTCTAAGCTGAACAACCATTGTAATTTAAAGATAGAGGTTAATTTGTACTGTTTGTGCTGATTTTAAATTTAACGTAAATTCCTTTAAGATAATCGAAAAATGTAATTCTAATTTTGAAACTAAAATTCACGAAACTTTATTAATCAAAAAGCATAATCCGCGACTTAATCGACAATTATTTGCAAATGGATCATCGTTTTTATTAAATTTATTTTAAGTTGTTATTTTTGCTATTTAGAATTTACTTGTTGCATTGACTTTACGGCTGTTGTTTTGTGTTTGTTTTGCGCTTGTATTTTTAAATCAATTCTCAACAATTTCTTTTCTGAAAACCTCGTGCGACAAATTTGGTAAACAACTACTACGTAATTAGGTCTTTGACTTCTATCTTTAAATTACATAACAAAAGTACTAAACATTTTATTTTCATCTGAAGAGGGCTAATGTAAGCCGAAAACGTTTATGGTTTCTTTCTGTTTTATTTTAGCATGAATACACATGTATTGCTGTTTGTAATTGTAATATGATTAAAAAAAGTATATTCTCTTCTTAAATTGTTTTATGTACGCTGCATGATTTATTGAAATTAAGTCTCTTTTCTTGCTTTTTTCATTTATTGTTTAAGTGCAACAATGATGGAGATCTATTGAAGGAGAACTAGTAAAAAACAACATGCTTTACGGTTTTCCTCCATGTTTGCATTTCAACAACTAATTTTCAATTTCTTTACGTGTTCCTACCTGGAAACGTTCTCGGTAGTGTAAAATACCCAGCGATTTTTGAAAAGTTTTGAAATTTTAAACAAAATAATAAATCTAAGAAAAACAAGAATATAGATTTAATTCTTATACATTATGAAATATACACCAAAAATTAGGAAAAAATATTATATTTGACAAATTATAGGTATATTCATTGGCGTATCAGCAAAAAAAATTTGGGGGACGATGAAGTTTTGCCTAAATTTTGTGACATTTTCCCAAATCATGATTTTCTAATACTTTTTTTGTCCAAATTTGTCTGGGATTCTAGGATAAAGAACAATAAAATGGTCTTCAATTTTAATCAGTCTCAGATTTCTCAATTTTTGTCCCGAAATCATAGTGTTCTCTATAAAAAAAAGTCTTTACCTAACTTTGGTAACTATTTTCTGCATTTTATCATTGTTGCTGTCAAGAATGTAGTTTTAATAAAAATATTACTGTAAGTTACAAGCAACAGTGATGGCCTTAGAAAAGGGGGACCCCGGTGCAAGAAAAATAGGGAGCCACTTTTTGTGTTAAAAAACAAAAGATCTCTAAAAAAAGTTAATCACGTTAGGATGAGAGTGGATAACTTTAGGATCACTTAAAATGACTGTGGTTAAAGGAATCTCTTTAGTCAAACGTGATCTCTTTCGGGAGGTCCACCGTTATGGTGCTACTATGAAGAAATGTAGCAATATTTTGCTTAAAGGGGACATTATTTATGTTTTTTTGAGAAGACGGTGCGGCACTTCGTTTGCATTTTACTAAAGCCATCACTGACACACAATGTTGATTTTGTTGTGCTTTTTCAACGCATTTCTAAAATGGAAAGCTTTAGAATACATTGTGCATGTACGTACAATATATGTATGGTATACGTAAGATATACTTTTCAAATTGTTAAAATCCTGACTCTAATTTTATTGGTAACTGCGTCTTTCTACATGTATTAACGCCCACGTAGCCTATATTATGTTCACCTTAGCATTTTAAAAATCAACCCGAAAAAAATTTATTTTAAATCCGACTTACCTATAGCGCAGTCGGATTTTTTCTCCTTCAATGTTTGCGTTATAGAATCTACGGTGAATTAAGTAACGTTGAAATAAAATTTTTAAAAATAAATGTTGTTTTTAATACATTAGTTTTTTTTGAAACAAAAATATTTTACTGTAATTTGTCAAACCTCTTTTTCATTTTCTTTTTTTTCTGATAACTCGTCTTGAACTTCCAAACTAACATCGATTGGCTTGGTTACAAATTTATGAATTGACATTGCCACTAAAACCATTCCACCAGAAGCCCCAACCAAGGCATAGATAAGCGTTATAGAAGCTGGTTCATAACGATCGCTGTTTGCTTCTGTTATGTTCGGGTCTTGACAATCGTTAATTCCACAAACAGACAAGTCTCTCATGGTAGTTGTCGCCATAGATGTGTTGTCTGTTAACTCAGCTTTAAAAAGATTAGGTGATTTTCCACCAAAGAGAATCGCATAAGACAACAAGTTTCCGCACATCTAAAGTGTTATTAAATTAAAAATAAAAAGTTTAACATCTCAAAAAAATTTGTTTTTAGTAATTCTTAGTATTACTCTTTTAAAACATTCAAATAGCCGGGCATTGAATTTAATTTTTTCTAAAAAATGGATATATGTTAATCTGCTGTCATCGTAATGCATTTAAAAACAAATTTCATTTTAAATAGTAATCTCAACATCATCATTTTTAATGTTAAAAAATTTTGAGCTTGTTTCTTTTTGCGGATCATATTTACACATGAACTAATTTTGTTGCAATATCTTATTTGTACTCACTCTGCTAAATTGATAAAGAGCATAAAATATCCCAAAAAACTCGGTGATGTAAGAACCAGTTGATTGTTTGGCGTGACGCGCATAGCATCTGGCGTAATGGACAACAAACAGTCCCATTACTGGCCACATAGTGGCCTCTCCCACTCCAGTTAAAACACCCGCTGGGATTAGCGTATATGACACTAAAATACAAATTATCCGTCTTCATTTATTATATGACAACTTAAAAGTTGTTATTTTGCCTACATTTTATAAGAACTACAACATTTTAATATTTTCGATCGGTTTTTCTTATTTTTAGTATTTATTTCGCAATTAACAAAAAATTAAAGTCTACAGTATATATTTTTTTATTAAAACCACTTCCTAAAATTTTCCTCATTGAATAAACCGAGGCGTGTTAATTAAAATTCCAAGACCTTGGAAGCGTAGCTCTTGGGCAACTCAGTCTCGCTCATGCTGCTATCGCATGACTTACTCTTTGCAATTATGCATCATTCAATTCCCCAAGAAATAGACCGATGTATCCGTAGCTGTAATCAGTAACAATCGAAGACCTTGACCGATTGCGCAATTTTAAACTATATTAAACTTTACAACTTATAGTCAAACTGTATTGTTTGCTTCAAAACTATATAAACTTTATTCACGTTATGTAGTTAACAAATCTACTTGGATAAAGGTTGGCTGCAATATACGCAAAGTAAGTAAATTCACAGAGAAATAAACATGCTTTGGGTCGAAGTTTTCGGAGGATGATCGGGGTACAAAATACCCCAAATACAGATGACGTTGCAAATGTTGCTGTCAGTGAAGCCATTCCTGTAGTAAAAACATTTTTATGAACAACTGCCAAGTAGATTTTAAAAAAACTCTACAATTCTTAGCTTTTAGGCCGTATCATAAAAGCTTTATTAAAAGAGAACTGCTTTTATTAAAGGTTTTGAAAAAATTTTACTTTTGTTTAATCTGCCAAATGCATTACAAATATTACAGAAGATTTTAGCGTGGTAGCTCACATTGGTAAAACTCTATCTTGTTTGTAAAAAGACGCGAGTTTTATCCTAAATCTATTTAAATAATTTTTTTGTACCTTTGGGTAAAGCATTTTGCAATATTACTAAAATACTGTAAGATAGCCATCGGAGGCATCGGATAAAGGTTGGAAGCCCGGAGCATCGGAGGCACATTTCTGTGTCTTTTGATGCCGGTCCCAAGCCCAGATAAATGGGGAGGTTGCGGCAGGAAGGGCATCCGGCCTAAAACTTTTTTTGCCAAAACAGACAAATGCGTAATCATTATCAATCCATACCGGATCGGTCGCGGCCCGGGTTACCAACAACCGCCTCAGGTGTCGCACAGCAGGGCACCTGTGGAAATTATGCTACTGCTAAACATAGTGAAAATAAGAGCAGAAAGAGAGGAGGAAAGCGAGTGAAGAAGCAGCGAGAAGCGTGGAAAGGAAGACGCTCACTCATAAGGGTGGGTACTTTAAATATTGGAACGATGACTGGAAGGGGAAGAGAGCTGGCAGATATGATGGAGCGAAGGAATGTAGACATATTGTGCCTACAGGAAACAAAGTGGAAAGGGAATAAAGCAAGGAACATTGGGGTGGATGCAAAATATTCTACAACGGAGCTGATGGAAGAAAAAATGGGATAGGGATAGTGCTGAGGGAGGAGCTGGCTGAAAGTGCCCTGGAGGTGAAGAGGGTGTCAGACAGACAAATGGCCATGAAGCTGGAGGTAAAAGGTCCATCCTAAATATAGTAAGCGCATATGCTCCACAGGTTAACAACAGCATGGAGGAGAAAAATGATTTTTGGGAAGACCTGGATGGATTGATAGAAAGTATATCAGAGGAAGAGAGGATAGTTCTTGGTGCAGATCTTAATGGACATGTGGGCGAAGGAAACATAGGGGATGAGGAAATAATGGGGAGGTACGGTGCTGGAACAAGAAATAAGGAAGAATCAATGGTTGTGGATTTTGGGAAAATAATGGATTTGGCGATTGTCAATACTTATTTCAAGAAGAAAGATGAACACAGGTTGACGTATAAGAGTGGAAGAAAAAGTACCCAAGTAGATTATATGATGTACAGAAGGAGGAACTTGAAGGAAATGTGCGATTGTAAGGTAATATTGAATGAGTGTGTCGCAAAGCAGCACCGTATGGTGGTATGCAAAATGGTTCTTATGGTGAAAAAGAAAAAAGCAGAGAAAGTAAAGCCAAAGATACGATGGTGAAAACTGAAGGAGACAAGTTATCAAAAAGCGTTTAGACAAGAAGTGACCAGGATTCTGGGAGGCAAGGATGAGTTACCTGATGAGTGGGACAAAACAGCAGAAATGCTAAGAAAAACAGCTGAAACTGTACTGGGAGTGACATTTGGGAAACGAAAAGAAGACAGATACATGGTGGTGGAATGAGGAAGTTTAGGAGAGCATAAAAGAAAAGAAAGAGGCAAAGAAAGCATGGGACAAAATAAGAGATGAAAATACTAAAAAGATCTACAAAGAAAAGAAGAGTAAAGCGAAGAAGGCAGTTATAATGGCAAAGGAACGAGCGTATGACAATTTGTATGCTGGATTGGAAATAAAAGAAGGTGAAAAGGAGTTGTACAGATTGGCTAGGCAGAGAAACAGAGCAGGAAAAGATGTACAGCACGTGAGGGTTATAAGGGATGAAAATGGTAATGTGATGGTAAATTTGGAAGCAGTGTTAAAGAGATAGAAGGAGTACTTTGAGAAACTGAAGAACGAGGAAAATAACAGAAACCCTAGGACAGAGGAAGCAGACGTGGTTAACGAAGAGGTAAATTGTGTCAGTAGAGAAGAAGTAAAAAACGCACTAAGAAGGATGAAAAAAGGTAAAGCAGTTGGGCCAGATGAGTTGCCAGTAGAAGTTTGGAAGTGCATGAGAAAGATGGGGATAGAGTTTTTGACCAGACTGTTCAACAGACTATTAATGGGTGAACGGATGCCAGAAGAATGGAGAAGGAGTGTGCTTATCCCAATCTAGAAAACAAAGGGAATGCACAGTGCTGTGGAAACTACATAGGAATAAAGCTAATGAGCCACACAATGAAGGTATGGGAAAGAATTATTGAAACCAGGTTAAGTGATAGAGTGGAGATCAGCAAACAGCAATATGGATTTATGCCAGGAAACGGAACCACCGATGCCATGTTTGCTCTAAGAATGTTGATGGAAAAGTACAGGAAAGGTCAAAGAGATCTACATTGTGTATTTGTGGACCTAGAGAAAGCTTACGACAGGGTTCCACGGGAAGAGCTGTGGTACTGTATGAGAAAATCCGGAATAGTGGAAAAGTATGTGCAACTAGTACAGGATATGTATGAGGGAAACCAAACAGTCGTGAGGTGTGCAGTACGAACTACAGAAAGTTTCAAGGTTAAGGTTGGACTGCATCAGGGATCAGCGTTAAGTCCATTCTTTTTTGCAGTGATAATGGACAGGCGAACGAATGAAATAAGGAGAGAACCACCATGGACGATACTGTTTGCTGATGATATTGTGATTTGCGAAGAGATCAGGGAAGAAGTGGAGCGGAGATTAGAATTCTGGAAATATGCATTGGAAAAAAGAGGGATGAAAGTAAGTAGGTCAAAGACCGAATATCTTTGCATAAATGGATGAAATGATGACGAAACAGTAAAGATGGAGGATACAAAAGTGCCAAGAGTAAAGGAATTTAAGTATTTGGGATCAACGGTGCAAGAAAGTGGTGGTTGTGAGAGGGAGGTAAAGAAGAGAGTACAGGCAGGATGGAACTGATGGAGAAATGGTATATGGACTTGAGACAGTGGCAGTCACAAAGAAACAAGTAGAAGAGATAGAAGTCGCAGAGATGAAAATGTTGAGGTTTGCAATGGGAGTGACGAGAAAAGACAAGATTAGAAACGAGTACATCAAGAGTACCGTTAAGATAGAACAGTTGGGAATGAAGATGAGGGAGGCTGGCTGAGGTGGTATGGACATGTCATGAGGAGAGACCAAGAGTATGTAGGAAGAAAGATGATGGAAATGGAGTTACCGGGAAAGAGGAGAAGAGGGAGACCAAAGAGAAGATTTTTAGATGTAGTAAAAGAAGGTATGGGGGAAGTTGGTGCAAAGGAGACGGATGTTAAAGACAGAAAGGTTTGGAGAATGATAATACGCTGTGGCCACTCCTGACTGAAGGGAAAGGCTGAAAGGAGAAGAAGAAGACTAAAATACTGTAAGATTAGGCTTCATTCCACAATGTTGATTTTGCTTTAAGCAGCAACTGAGTAAATATTAATAAACTGTTCTAGGAAGAAGAAGCAAACTTGTTAGATCGCCAAATTTCTGCCAGCTTCTAATTCATTTTTTGCAACCCAATAAGTTATCAGACATATAAGCAGCCGATTACAGCTGGAAAACAATTTGTGTTTTGATTGGTTTGTGTAATGCAGTGATTTTCAACCGGTGTTCAGCGGAACACTAGTGTTCCGCAGGAAATTTGATAAATTGTTCCGTCGAACACCGGTTGAAAATCACTAGTTTAACGTAATGGGCGGAAATATGTTTTTTTTATGAAAGTAATTAGTTTTGTTTTATTCATTGTTACCAGTCAACCTGATTTGTTTCATTGATTATTGTGTAATAATAATGATTTACCTGCGTGAACCTGTTGCTGCTTCAGTACAATGCAGTAGTAACTATTTGAGTGTGAACTTTATCAATCAATCAATCAATCAATCAATCAAGGTTTTATTTTTTTGTCCCTTACATAGCAGATAATCATATTAAAATGCACACATGTGGTCGAAAAAAAAAGAATCAGCGACAAAATGATATACGTTGAAGCATGCGCCAATTCAAGGTTACAAGAGTAATTATTTAAAAATGCATGATCCCTGACCCTGAACACTCACACACACTCACATACACTTACACAATATGCACAAAACAAGTAGTAAACAATCTTAAACAGAACACCAAAGTAATGTTAATTGAGCATAGAAATGAAGTATCATGCTATCAACCTGTAAGTTAATTCCTAACAATTTCAACCAAAATATAAGAAAAATTAAATTGTTTTTTTCTATTATTATTATTTTTTACTTTTTTAGTAACCCATGTTTAGGGAGGCTCACAGGTGCTATACCTTGCCCAAGGATAACCTGGAGGAAGTTGAGACAGGGTTTCCTTATTCGTCCCAATTTATCGAAGATAAGCTCACAACCGGATGTAGTAATTCTCACACCCAGGAAAAAGTTTTATAAGTTTTATAAACGTTAACAAACGAGAACGATTGAGAACTGTTGAAGAGCTTCGCGTTTGTCTTTCTGCACTTTCTGCCAGAATATCAACTTTGCGCTCATCCAAACTGGCCCAGATATCGCATTGAGAAAAAATTGAAAAAGAATAAATTGTTGTTGTGTTGTTTATTTTATTACGTCATTATAAATTTTGTTTGGTGTTCGGCAAAATGTTTTTAATGCATAAAGTGGTCCGGGAGGAAAAAAAGGTTGAAAAACACTGGTATAATAAAAACACATGAAAAGATTAGTAGAAAAGCATGTTAAACGTATAAGAAATTGTGGATTTCTTTACGGAGAAATCCAAGGAAGAAAGAGAATAGATAAAGAAAAAAACAACCCAAAGCTACTGGGGCGTTTGGGAGTTTTTCGAATTGCATAGCAAGCATTAAAATAAATTTTAAATAATTTTACCTCTAAAAGTTTGAAAAAAGGAGGTATGATTCTTAACGTATAACGTTATATATATTTGAATTTTAAAGTATAATAATATTGGTGTTTTTCTTCTCGATTTTATTAGATGTAAAAATTGTTTTTAATACTTTTTGTAAAATCAAAAAATAATCATTTTTTAATGAAAAAAATATTGTTTTCATACCAACACCATCTTTTATGTTGATGCTTGATTGCAAACCATAAAAAACCAAATATCCGCTATAATTCAAAAATATTCCAAAACAAAATACAACAAAGCTTTTAATAACAACTTTTTTTTCATGAAAACTCATTTTTTCAACTAATAAATGCAATCACTGAAAAATTTTAAATTAAACAATCCCGAAAATAAATCACACCAACAAAATTTCAATCTTAAACAATAAAATACAAAGACAGCAGACAATATCACTGTCTTGCTTATAAGGCTTTGTTTAAAAAAAACAAAACTCAAAAACCAGCATTTTGGTAAAATGGACCCATAAAACAAATTTCAATTTATTCAAAAACTGTTAAATAATAAACCTTTTCTGAACATAAATCATAACTTATTTTTTATAATTACGTCAATATTAACTTAATCGTTGCTTTAAAAAAAACCAAAATTTCATTGTTAGGAAAGCAGCTTGACTCTATGAAGAAATTTTTTACAAAGTGCCTTTCTGAAGCAACAGCTTTAACTTCAATAGAGAATCGAACTCGCTTTTCTTCAGCTAGCCAGTCAAAGCGTTAGTAACTTATCATGCCGACAAAAAAATGAAAAAATAATAATGAAATTTTGCAAATCGCAATGCAGCGTAATACCTTTGCCAATATCTTGCTCACGTAAGAAAACATTACATGTTCTTCTTCCAATTAGGATAGATAAATTCATTAATAAACCAGACAGTTTTATATCAAAATTTCATTTATGTATCTATGTATCGAATGTTTCAAAATTTACCACTTACCACTTAGTGGCATTGCGCAAAAAACTATCCTCGCGCGTCACACTGCTGAGGCGACTCGTGGGCTCGGGATTAGGTGCTGGTGCTAAAACACTACGCATAGCCACCTTGTCTCTAGTCCACTCAACAGCTGAGTACTGTGCGCCAGTCTGGTGTCGCAGTGAGCACTGCGCCTCGTTGACAGTGTCTTGAATGACGCCTTGCGCATAGTTATTGGATGCCTGTGTCCCACTCCAACGGAACACCTACCTGTACTCTCAGGCATCCAGCGAGATGAGCTTCGCCGACTGGGAGCAACACTCTCCTTGGCTCACCGTGAATCTCTGGACTTCTGTGAATCCCCAATCATATCTTGTATGGTCTTTTAAGTGGGTCCTCAGATACTCGCCAAGTGAGACTAAGATCCAGACGCCCGTTTGTGCCAGCTGCGCGGAATCTTTTGGACAACCTTGCCAGACTTGGCATCCGCGCTTCTGAATGGACAAATCACAAATAGAAAACGGAGTACTATGAAAATGCTTCCAGGCTCCGTGCTTTTGTGCCCGAGAACGGTGCCAGGCCGGTTGGGATGGGCTTGCCCCCAGCAGCTTGGGTTAAGCTCAACCGCCTGCTGACTGGTGTTGGGCGATTTCAATCGTCCATGCATAAATGGGGTCTCATTCCTTCACCGAATCGCGAGTGTGGCGCCTCTGAGCAAACCGCAGACCATATACTAACAGCGTGCCCTATACATCGGGCACCACATGGAGCACGAGGTCTGACGGTTTTGGATGACGAAACTAGATGCTGTCTTAATAATACCACTGCCAGCATCTGATTCAAGCAGTACAGCAGTCTGGGGTAGTAAAAGGATAAACCCTCGGTCCCAGTCCTGTTTGTGTCTGACCTGGAGTGGATACCCTTCAAACGACGACGACGACGTTTCAAAATTTGACCAGTTCAATAAAATGGTCAATTTGACTTTGCTGAAAAAGGTAATAGAATTCTGTTAAAGACTTTTAATGTGTTCTTCTTCAATCATATTGGCGCAAAGAAATTAACTAAAGGGACTTGAGGTTTTAACTTCTTATCATTGTTTCGATTGCCATTGGAAATTTAAATATATTGTAATAGTTAACATTTGAAGTACGTTTATTAAAAAAGTGTATCACGTAAAGTCTTTAGCTATTACTTTACTTTTGAAGCTACTTGGAAATTTTTCATCGAAACCAATGTATTTATATTTGTTTTTTTTTTGTAAGAGATTGACTGTAATAACTAGAGCTTTAAAGCAAACATTATTATAAAACTTTTCTCGCTTTATTGCTTTTTATTTTTAGCACTTATTATAACTTCGGCTCTGCTCCGGCTCTGGAGCTCTTTGGTAGAACTTTTTCAGTTCGGGACCTGGGCCTTTGATTTTAAACAAACGTTTTAGTTTTAAAGCAATTTAAAATTTTAAAAATGTTACTAAATTTGTACAATACATTAAACGAATTAAAAATTAAATGTTCCGTTACGATTTACAATTCCGAATTTACGGCAGTGATTGCGACTAAAAAATACAACACAGAACAAGTTATGGAATTGGCCAAATAAGAACGTCAGTTTGCAAATTTTAGATCTCTCTATGAATCAGTAATTGAAAAATATTTGTTATAGAGATAAAAATACGTATAACAACTACCAATTTTCTGATATTTAAAAGAATAACCAATCTTTTATTTATCAGTCTTTTAAAAATTTTTATCAAATCTGATAAACAAAAGTTATGTCAAAACATAAATTATTAGTGTAAGAGTGAATATTAGTATCCAATTTCTTTATTATTATATTCCTTTTTAGTATCCAATCGTAGTACAAAAATTCTACAATTAATTTTCTTAATTTTCCATAATTTTTATAGACTAGCGAAAATTAGTTTTGTTTTTTTGGTAAATTTCTTTTTTAAATAGTATGACCGTCTTTAATAAACTAGATTTTTCAGCCAATAAAACCAGTTTAAAATCGTACAAACATTATATTTCAATTTTACAGTTTATTGATAAGCATAATTTCCTTATTAAGGCTAAACCAACACTTCTGCTTATTTTTATAGCAATTTAAAAATTTCGTACCAGCAAAAAGTTTTTGCGTAAACTGACAGTAGTAGAGTATAAGTTTGAGGTAAAGCTATTATTTAAATAATTGATTCCAGCTTTGTTTGAATTTTACATAGAGCTCCAGCTCCATCTCAGGCTCCTTTAAAAATTGCACTGCTTGGGGAGTCCAGCTGCAAAATGTTATTTATCTACGACTACAAAAAGAAAACAAAACTTAATAGTATAGTAAGAAATTGGAAAAATTTTTTTGAAAAAATTTTACGTTTTCAACAGAGTCTAATTTATGTATATATCTATTTTTATAAGTTGTTTTTGAAAAAAAACTGAGTTCATCCTCACCATAATTTTTTTATATTTATTTACTTTATGTTGTTATAAATGCAGTTGCAAACTTGAAATATTTTACTTCTGGGAAGATACTGTTAATTTACACACCTTTCGTTTTTTCATAAAAAATAAAGTTTAAACAAGTTTAGCAAAAGATTTTCAGATATTTATTGCGGGCTTTCATCACTTTGAGCTAACCATTTGTCAAATCCTGTCAAGCCACGAAATAAGACCAATTGTTAAAAAAGGAAATGAACCAAATTGGTCAAAAATCTGTCTATGCTGCAGTCATCAGTAAAACTACAAATAGGCCTACCGCTTGACGTTTGAATCAAAATTGAAAATTGAAATATTAGCAGAAAAAAAGTTTTCGGAAAGAGGACTTTTAAAAAGATGACTAATTAAGCGAATTGACAAATTAAACAATGACTAATTAGACAAACTAAAATGCAATGTTCTGTTTTTTATTATTATTTCATCTCTTCATTTATCCTTCGGACTCGCAGAAAAGCGACGGAGGCGCTAATACTTAAGGTAAGCAATAATCCAAACCTGCTTTGCCCGGTGGAATTTTTTTGTTTTGGTTTTTTAGGTTTATAGAGATAAGACTGAGCAAAGACCACCAAGCCAAGGACACAACAGAATGGCCCGAGCAGATTGTGAAGCAAGAGCATGTCAAACATAATCACGGCGCTCCAACCACTCGAACTCGCTGGCGAGAGTGCATTGCCAATGATTTACTGAACCAAAAAAGAAAAACAATAAAACCAAATAAATGAATTGAAAGAATTAAATGATCAAGGACGCGAGTTTGATGCTCATTTTACTAGAGTGAAAATTGCTGTTCCCTCAGGAAAGACACATCACGACAAATTCCTCAATGGGGTCACGCTGCTTACCCATAATGGTAACTCCGCTTGAAATAAAAGCAGCATATAGGTCAATGCGACCATCATTTAATGTTTTTCTGAAAGCAAGAAAGAGCTACTAATTGGTTGACTTTGTTGCTCACGTGTTTCGAAAGCATTTTGCAATAGTGGAAGGGTGGGCAAAGTTTTCAATGAAAGAGCCACAAGTGAAAATTCAAACTGCCGGAGAGCCACAAATTCTGTTTGAGGTGTTAATGCAAATACAGTAAACAAAGTAAGTTTTAATCAAATAATAAAAACAAATACAACATTACACGATTTACAATTTTTCCGAGATTTTATCAGCATTAGATCTACTGTAGGTTTCCACTTTATTAGCTAGCTTTTGAAAATCTGGGCGATATGAAGTCAAAGTGGTGTAAATTAATTCTCTTAAATCTTCATTTGTTAGACTTTCACGAGATTATAATTTTACAAATTTTATTTCAGAGAAGCAAATCTAAGAGAAGCAAACATTATCTTTGTTTCTTTTATTCTAATGTTACCAGCGTGTCTCGGCGGGTGAGGAATAAATGAAAAAAAGATAGCACTCGCTTTGCTCAAATTTTTGCTGTAGTGTAAATGGTCTTTAACAACAAACAAAGAAATGCGTTATTTCCACGCTATAATCCGACTTAGAACCAAATTAGAAATCTTCGTTTGACCCAAATTCAACTGTGAATAACAACTGTATATATGTTCGATTTTGTTATATTGTTTAGCTAGAAGAGCCGCAAACAATCGGCGAGTCAAATGCTGCTCGCCAGCCACAATTTGCTCACCGTTGCAATAGTGTTTCGATTATATAATAGATCATAACTTGTACAGAAAATATTATATTCTCTTGCACTACTAGCTTAAAATCTTATACAGTATCTGTAAATAACTGCTGAAATCTAAATGTAAAATTATTTAGTAAATTTTAAACTGAATATTTAGAAACTTTTAGCTTAAAATTATCTTTAAAGCCTTTTTTTTATCACGTTTCAGACTAAAAGCGAACGCGGAAATAGTAAAGGTCGGTTTAGTCGGAAAGCGGACGCGCCAAATCAATCAATCAATAAGTATAACCTACGTAATTTGTGTAAGTGCATACAGTTAGGTGTCACCTTACTAAAAATAGTAACAAGGTGATCTGATACAGAAAATTCTTGAATCAAATAGTTAAGGTAAATAAAAAAACGAAAAACTAAAAAATGTATTAAAGTTCATGATTCATAGCTAGTTGAATAATTTTAAACTGATAAAGTCCAATTTTTTTGATTTTTAATTTTTATAATTTGATTTTTCTTCCTCTTTTTACCTCTTTTTTATATTCAAAAGATACTTGTTTAATATACCTTGTTTGTATTTTTATCTCGAAAACAATGTCCATACCATTTTTTGGTTGATTTTCAATAAATTGAGTTTTTGTTGAGCTCTGTGTGATTTTTAGAATCTTATTAATTGTATAAAGGTATCAAAAATGATGTTTCTTTTCCTTTCCTTACAATTCTATCTCTTCAAAAACTTTATACGAATGGTTTCTTTACATTTGATTTGTTTTTTACTTAAGTTCTAAGGTTGAAATTCATAGCACAGTCTTTTTAGGATGTACAAAGTGTGCAACATCAATTTTGGATTTATTAAAGGTATATTTGTTTGCAAAAGTATTCATAAAATTTTTCATTTTTATTTTAGATCACAGAAACTTTTAAACGAATCGAAATATTTAACAAAGACTAATCTATTAAACTATATTTTTTTCACAAAAAAAACGTAAATTTTAAAATTTCTGTATTTGAACGTGCGGTCACTAACAATACAATAATATAGTACATAGCAAGTTAGAAAAAGCATGAAAAGTGCATAGTAATTCAGAGTCGTCATATTATAAATTAAATTTAGAGCAATGCTAAAGTTTTAATAGAGAATCTGTTAATCAAAATACGTTTCCAAAGTTCACTTCAGTGTAAACGTGTATTATTCCGTCCAATTAGTTACAAAATATTCTTTGTAAATCGTAGAAAACTTCTAAATATTTTTAGTTTTTATTTTATTACTTTATTTTTCCTCCAGACTCGCAGGAAAGTGTCGGAGGCGCTATACATAGAGCAAGCAATTACCTCGACTTGCTTCCGGAGATGCCAAGAAATTGCTGTCCGATTGAAATTTTTTATTTTGTTTTTTAGTTTTTATAAAGATATGACTGAAATTTAGAACTGCTTGCCAAGACTGCCGAGTAGAGGAAGTGTCATTTATGTGTCTTTTCCAAGAACACAACAAAGTGGCGCCAGTAAGTTTTGAACCGAGACCATGTTGACACCATCACGGCGCTTTAATCACTCGACTACGTTCTAACTATAAACTCGAACAAAATTAAATATGACAAAGTTTATAAAATAGCGATATCACAATAACAAATAACAGAAAGTTAGCAAGGTGCAAAATTGAGAAAAAGTGGCATATGCTGGTTACAAATATTTCTGCAGGTAAACAAAAAAACCCAACGTTTATAAGATGAATGAACTTCCATAAACAAGTGATGACCTTGTTTTTTAGTCTTCAATTCCAAGTCATAATTTTACATTCCTGTTGGAAATATAATTGAAGACCAAAAAAAGTCAACAAAATGATTTGAACACCTATTTTTCCACTTGAAGACGTGGTATAGGTGTTCAAATCATGACTTTTTCTTAATCTTCATTTATTTTTCAAATACTTAACTTTCCACTTCAGGCAATTTCATTTAGCTTTGATCTAACTGCAATTTTTTTATCAAATAAAAAAGTGCGTTTGTTTTAAATTTTTTTGACACACACACACACACACACACACACACACACACACACACACACACATACACACACACACACACACACACACACAACAACAACGACGACGACAACAACAATAATAATATAAAGCTTAGATAATGATTAAGGAGCATTTTATTTTATTTATTTTATCTCTACATTTATCCTCCTGACTCGCAGGAAAGCGACAGAGGCGCTAATATATAAGGTAAGCAATTACCCCGACCTGGGACACAGGCAGAACAGGAGCAAAAGGTCTATCTCTTTATTTTCCCTGGATGCTGTACTTTTTGGATCAGTTGCTGGAAGCGATTCTGGCAGCGATAATAATCAATCATATTTACTTTATGTAGTTGCACAAAAAGTCGAACAATACATGACAAAAAACAAATACGTAATAAAATTTCAATAAATGTTAATTAACAGAGTTAAACATTTATATTGAGAAAATAAATCTGGAAAAGGACTGGAATAAAAACTTATAGTTACTGTAACGCAGGGGTTCTCAACCGGTAAGCCGTGGTCCACTGGTGGACCACAGCAAATTACAAAGTGAAGACCCCCTGTTTTTTGGACTTCACTTATAATTTGAAAACGATTTCGTAAAATTGGGTGTGGAATGAAAGCGAAAACCAGACACATTGGGCCACAACAATTGCCTTATAATTTTTTTAGGCCACAGTGTTAAAAAAATTGAGCATCCTTGGTTGAATGGGCTTCGCCGCGAGAGAAGGCAGGTTGGGCGTAATCTCGATGACTAAAAGACAAAAACAATCCGCATATGTTCAAATCGATTGACATGCATATAGATCACGAACGAACACAATCCAGGCAAACTGCAAGTTATAGGCTACAAGACTTATCAAAATCATTTAGTCAAGTGAAAACTGATTATAAAAAGTGAACGAAAACAATTTTTAGCGAAACAGCCTTTTTTGACTTTTTAGTTTTCAAGCGTTGATGAGTCGTGTCATTAAATTAAGCTTTTTAAAGAAAACAAAGTCGTTTGCTGAATAGGTTGTTATTTTTGTAAGATATTCTTTTTTGTGGGACTTTTAAACTCCGGCCTATCTCACAGAAAAAAATATATGAGCACGCCGTAAAATGAAGATACTGATGTATGCCATGAAAGATAATTAAATAGAGTAGGGGTTCTTAAACTGGGATCCGTGGAGAAGTTTAAGGGGTGTGTGAAGGCCCAATAAAATGTTAGAAAATATATAAATTTAAATTGCAATGATTTAAAAAATTAATTACATAGATTGAAACAACTTTGAAGTTTGCTTTACTTATAAAATCTGGAATCTGTCTTAAACTCAACGCAGCAGAACTATAGACACTTGCCAAGCCATCGAAGCAAATGAGTTGGCAAGACTTTTCGACAAACTTAGTAATGGTAACTTAGCTGCTGTTCTCGAGCATTTTATACGGGTTGCGTTAAAAAAAAACGAAATAAAAATTTTTAACCGGACAGCAGCATTTTGGCATCTCCGAAAGCAGGTAGGGGTAATTGCCTGCCCTGAAATTAATCAAACATTTTGAATATTGTAAAGCATTTTAATATATTATCAAAAATTAAAGAAGACTTTTTCATTTTTTAGCGTTTAATGTAACGATTTAAAGCTCTTTTCACTGGGGGACATAAAGCAATGCATCCCCTTACAAAATTTTTAACAAGACCTTTTTTTTAGAGAACACCAATTTTTGGAAATCCTTGCCCCTAACTTTGAATATCCGTCACTGCATACACATATATATTTATCCAGCTATTTGTTAATCTTGATTAGTATTAGAAACATGAAACTGGGGCATTTCCGACATAATTCTATCCAACTGTGGTTCAAAGTAAGTGTATATGTTTTTTAAACATAGCTGAGCGGGCTGGATAAAAAATCTTAACGGGCCGGATTTGGCCCGCGAGCCATACTTTGGAGATTCCTGGTCTAGAGTTTTGCTTTCCGCCAACTAATATTAAACGTAAAGAAGTAAAATTTTTCAATAAGGGAGACAAGAATCAGTCCAAATTTATTAAAAACTTATTTATTTTAAATTTAAAATCGATTTCGATCAAAAGATCATCATCAGTTAACGATTCTATTAAGTCTGTGAAATTTTAAGAATAAAAATTAATAGAAAATTATTGAAAATTATTGATTAATGATTAAATTTAGTAAATGTCATAGAATAAAATAAAATGTACTCACTTAACAAAACAATTATTTTCAAATAGTAAAGTAAAAACTTACTGTCAAAATTGTAAACTGCTAGTGCCAATTAAATTAAATGAATTATACAATAGTAAACATCAAGAAAAACAGCTGATTGCATATTAATAAAGGCAATTGTGACGTGTGAAGAGTCAAAAGTTGAAATACAAAATTTCGTAGTAATGTAAATCAAGACAGAAATAATATAGTAGTGAAATGAAGAGTGTAAGTGCAAGGTAGTGTAAGTGTAAGTAGAAAGTGTAAGTACAGTGTATTATTTAAAAATTTTTTTAATAGCAATATAAAGAAAAAATGCCTGGAGAAAATATATAAAGGAAGAAAGAGAAAAATATAAAAATATAAAAATATAAAAGAAACGTACAATAAAAAGAGAAGAGAAGCATTCAACGTTGAATAGGAAGAAGAGTAGCTTGAATATTTATAGAGGCATCTAAGAGATGAATCCAGCGGGATTCACAAATGTCTAAAGAAGAATTTGAAGGTTGTTGTAAGAAAGTAACTGTATAGCATTATGAAATAGGTTTATTCTTATATGGAAGATCAGTGTGGTTCTTGTGGTAATGTATCGATAATGCTGCCTTTTCAGAATCCAATGTGTTGCTATTCCAAATATGGCGGTGTGTATTCCAACGTACGGAAAAACGATTTATAGTTTCGCCAATATAAATTTCAGAGCATATATTACAAGAAGCGGCATATATACCGAAATTAGTGCAGTTGAGGTTTTGCTTAAGTTGAATAATTTTACCATTTTTACTTTTGATAAAATTAGTGTTTTGGACCATGTTTTTATGTGTTCCATGATTACCACAAAGAGCACAGTGACCACATGCAGAAGAAGATCCATTTTTATGGTTTTTAGGCTGTAAATTTAAGGATATTTTTTTGTGGTTTATTAAAAGATTTTGAAGTGTAGCTGGTCGTTTATAAATAACAATGGATAACGGATTAAGATGTTTCTCTTTGTCAGTGAGATTAATGCAATTAGTGAAAGAAGTAGCCCAAACAATTTTATGAAATTGAGAATTTTTATTTTTGGTTTTGGTATTATCAGGTTTAAAACGATTTAACCAAGTTTTGGCTATATTTATCATATCATCAACCATTTTTTTATTGAAATTAGATAATAAGCATTTAATTTAAAGTCGTTTAAGGCTTTCAATGTAACTTGTTTGTGTCTCGTTTAGTCGTCTCATACGAATTGCTTCTGAAAACACTATAGATTTGAAAATATGTGGTGGGTGAAATGAAGAGCCGTGTAGGAAAGATCGGTTTAAAGCAGTAGGTTTGATATAGTCTTTAGTAAAAAAACCACAGTTACAATATTTATCAATTACATGGTCAACATCCAAAAATTCTAGATGATCTGGAATTTGCGATTGGGTGCAGATATGACGAAAATCAAGTTTAAGACAGGCAGATTCAAAAACATTATTAAGTGCTTTTTGTATATCTTGCGTAGTAGTCTTGCCAATGGATAACCATATTATGTCGTCTATAAAACGTTTGAATAATTGTGATTGTTTGATAGTTTCAGCAATGGGTAGTAGTATGGAGTGAAGAGTGATGTTGGCAATTGATACGGAATGATTGTCACCAGTAATTATGCCTGTTGTTTGTTTGTAAAAATGATTTTCAAATTGTAATATAACATTCTTCCAACAATGGTCTATTAACTGTAAAAAAATATTAATACATAACGAATTAAAGTTGGTGAAAAGAGTAAGAGCTTGCTGAATAGCGTTTAGTGCCAAATGACGAGGCACATTGGGATACAAGGCTTTAACATCTGCAGCAACAATATGTATATCATTATTAATTAAATGGTTAGACGAAGAAATTTTATCTTTCCAAGATGTAAGTTCAAGTAAATATTGTTTGCTATCTTGGCAATATTCATTAAATTGAAACTGGCAAAATTGTTTACTGATAGGGTTTAAGATATATTCTAAGAAAGCGGTGATGCGTGAAGTTGTAATATAGCCCGCTGATTGGAGTAGCCAAACAGGAAAGTGAGTAATAGGAAAAGAAACAAGTTGTTGAAGAGATAATTTGTGTGTTTTAAATAAAGGATAGATGTATGCAGGAGTCGAGCAGGAAAAATGTTTAGCTATAGAACCAGAAATATGTATATACTCATTACCATAATACTTAACACCAATGATATGTTTAAGTAAAAAATCATCAATAACACCTTGTTTATGTAATTCAATTATTAAACTGTCATTGTGTTTGCGAATTTGATCAAAATATTTATAAACATTATTGTTATTTATATCTGAGCATCAAGTAAATGTTTTTAATTCTCTATTCATAATATTTATATAATCGTCAAAATCTAAAACTATTATTTTCCCATCTTTATCAGCTTTACAAATAACAATGTTTTTGTTTTTTACCAAATTAATAAGTTCTTTAAGAGCGGTGAGTAAAACAGGGTTAAGATTATTACTTGTACGATACAGTTTGGTGACTGTAGGTTTTAAGTTACGTAATTTAGAGGAATTCACGGTAAATAAACATAGAATTATCTAATAATTCCGGGTTAGGACGATTAAATTTAGGTAATTTAAGTTTAGGGGGTAAGTTACTTTGGTTTGAAAGTTCAATATTTTCGGTCAAATCGGCATTATTGTCATTTGAAAGAATATTGTTCCATTCGCATCTACGAAGATGATCAATTAAGTTAGTCCATTCTTTTTCTTCGATTGAGTTAGACCAATACGGTGTTGGAGCAAAATTAAGTCCTCGAGAAAGTAAAGATTTGTGCGCGTAAGTTCGTTCAAAACTGGATTTGTTTAAAATCATGGATTCAATTTTTGATTTTTCTTTTTCTTTTTTGATTCTTCTTTTTCTAATCTTGTAGCGATTGGCATCTTTTTTAGTTTTTATAGATGTTTTATTAGCACATTTTAGTTTATTAATTTGAGTAAATTGCTTATTATAAAGCCAGTTGAATTTTTTGATGAAATACTGCTTATATTGTGAAACAAAATTTTTCAAAAAATTTTTGGATTTTTGAGATAAGCTATACCACTTTAAAGGATGCTATACCACTTAAAAGGATCACAAGTCACAATCTCCTTTATTAATATGCAATCAGCTGTTTTTCTTGATGTTTACTATTGTATAATTCATTTAATTTAATTGGCACTAGCAGTTTACAATTTTGACAGTAAGTTTTTACTTTACTATTTGAAAATAATTGTTTTGTTAAGTGAGTACATTTTATTTTATTCTATGACATTTACTAAATTTAATCATTAATCAATAATTTTCAATAATTTTCTATTAATTTTTATTCTTAAAATTTCACAGACTTAATAGAATCGTTAACTGATGATGATCTTTTGATCGAAATCGATTTTAAATTTAAAATAAATAAGTTTTTAATAAATTTGGACTGATTCTTGTCTCCCTTATTGAAAAATTTTAATTGAAATGCGTTTCACGAGAATCGTCCTAAAATCTTCATCCAATAGGGTTGAACAGATCCACTGGGTTTTTTAACAAATTAAACGTAAATAAGTATTCACAGAATTTGAAATTTTATTTGCTCAATTATTACATCATAAACCAAAGAGTATTGTTGAAACAAACCTTCTTAAAGCTAAATTTAATAAATTAGCACACAGTTTTTGTGCTTCTATTGATGTGACTAAATTCCTCTTCGATTCTGACTGTCTTCAAGAAATTTTATGTCTTTTTGTTCAAATAAACACATTTTAATTACTAAGCCTGACAACGGCTCCGGAATTGTCATTTTTGATACATGTAGATCTGAATAAGACGAAAAAATGGCAGCCATTCTTTCAGAAGTAACTAAATTTGAATGCCTTAAGCCTGTGAATGAATTTGCTAATAGTGCTCAAAATAAAACCAAACTTCAACGTTGTCTTCTTCAGTTAGTTAAAAGTGGTGATCTTCCGAAATCGGTTTATGAAGTTATTAGCCCACCTGCCCACAACGACCAAGAATGTACAGACTTTTAAGAATTTACAAACGGGATGTACCCTGCTGTCCTATTCTTTTAATGATTGGATCTGCCCAACATGAACTCGCTAAATTTTTCACCGCTTTATTACAACTCGTATTACATATAGAACTTTACTCAACTAATTGCATTGCTGATTCCTTTTCTTTCGCTAAAATGACACAATAACACGAAGTAAAATTCTAATAATTCAATTCTCTGTTCGGTTGATATTTGTAGCTTATTTACTAACGTACCTTTAGCGGAAGCCATTGAATTTTGTATTGAAACACTTTACGACGGCCACCTCCCTACTCCAGTTATTCGTGAACATGTTTTTATCAAACTGATTAAAACTACAACTACTTCAATTGAATTTAGCTTTAATAACATCAAATGTACAGGCAAATTGATAGAGTTGCTATAGGTAGTCCCCTTGGTCCCATTCTGGCAAATATATTCGTTAGCTATTATGAATCAAAGCTTTTCAATGAAATTTCAAAACCTACCATATACTGACGTTACGTTGATGAAACCTTTTCTCTTTTTCACAACAGGTAATGTCGTATATGAGTACGTGTGCCACTGCGATAGTCGGTGCGTGGGTCGAACGTCCCAACATTTGCAGGACAGAATCCGCCAGCATGTGCCAAAGTCTATTTCGAACAGAACCAGTCAAAAACATAAACAAACCAGAATGCCCAGGTAAATCAACTAATTCTATGCCGCATTGTGACTCGGCAATTGGAAATCATTTGTTACACAACCAGAAATGTACATCTCAATATAAGGACAATCAATTTTTTATTCTTTCTAAAGCACGATTCAAATTTCATTTATAATTCTTCGCTTTTCATCACTCTTCGCTTTTCATGACTTGATTTTCAATCGATTTTCATCACTCTTCGCAAACCTGAAGAGATTATCTACCCCTGGTCAACCTTATGTACTAACTCATATCTAAAGCGATTAATTTAGTCTATATAATGCTTTAATACAGTTTTATATATCAATTTAATTCATGTAAAAAAGTCCCGTTACAATGTACTGTACTCTATAATGTGGAAAAGATACCAAAAAATGAAAGAATTGTGGTGAGAGCAGACCTAAATGGGCACGTAGGAGAAGGGAATAATAATGATGAAGAATGCATGGGAAAACACGGATTAGGGAAAAGAAATAATGAAGGACAAGCAGTGGTGGATTTTCCTAAGAGAAGGGAACTAGCGATCTCGAACACATATTTTGTAAAGAAACCAGCACATAGAGTCACCTACAGCAGTGGCGGACGCAGTTCGCAGGTGGATTACATTATGGTGAGAAGACGAAGGATCAAGGAGGTGGTGGATACAAAAGTTTTTGTCGGTGAAAGTGTAGCAAAACAGCACAGAGTAGTGGTCAGTACGATAATCATCTGGAAAAAGTGAAGGAAAGCACCAAAACTAGCGAAGAAAATAAAATGGTGGAAACTAAAGGACTCAAAAGTGAACAATAAATTCAAAATGGAAGTGATTGAAAGTGAAATACTTGGTGGACAGGAAAAATGGCAAAGAATAGCTGAGATGATACGGAGCATTGCTAGAAGGGAACTGGGTGAAACATCGGGAAAAGTCAGCACGGTAGGTAGACGGGAAACGTGGTGGTGGAACCAGGAAGTCCAGGAGAAGCTGAAGGATAAGAAAAAAGCTAAAAGGGCATGGGATACCATCAGAGATGATGCAAGCAAGTTGGCCTATAAAACTGCAAGAAAGCAAGCTAAGAGAGAAGTGGCAAAGGCAAGAAACAAGGCATATGAGGAACTGTACAAAAAACTGGAAACAAAGGCGGGGGAAAATGAGGTGTTCAAAATAGCAAAGCAGAGAAACAGACAAAGCGAGAATGTTCAATAAGTAAGAGTAATCAAGAGTAAAACTGGAGAGGTTCTATTGAAAAAAGAGAAAGTGAAACAGAGATGGAAGGAGTATTTCGACAACTTACTCAACCATGAAATCCCTAGAGAAAGAAGAGAAGCGAGAACAGAAGAGAGAGAAAGGGACGTGGAAGATATCTCTGGAGAAGAAGTCAGGACTGGGTTTACGAAGATGAAGAAGGGAAAGGCTCAAGGACCTGATAACATACAAGTGGAAGCATGGATTGCTCTAGGCAATAACGGTGTGGAGTTTTTGGTGAACTTCTTCAACAGACTCTTGCGAGGAGAGACGATGCCAGATGAATGGAGTAGGAGCGTGCTTGTACATTTGTACAAAGGTAAAGAAAACATCAAGGAATGTGGAAACTACCGGGATATCAAGTTGATGAGCCACACTATGAAATTGTGGGAGATAATACAGTAGAAGCAAGGATAAGGTAGGAGGTGACAATCGCTGAGCAACAATTTGGGTTTATGCCAGGAAGGAGTACCACCGACGCAATCGTTTGTCTAAGGATGCTGTTGGAAAAGTGGGCTGAATGTTAGAAGGCAGTGCACTGTGTCTTTATTGACTTGGAGAAAGCATACGACAGGGTACCCAGAGAGAAACTATGGGAATGCTTGTGGTTAGCTGAAGCATCGGAGTGCCACATAACGATTATCAAGGATATGTATGACAAAGCGACAATAACTGTGAGAAGTGCAGCAGGGTTGACTAAAGAATTCAAGGTGTTGGACTCCACCAAGGTTCAGCACTCAGCCCATTTCTTTTTGCCATCATCAAAGACAGGCTGACGGAGGACATCAGAAAGGACGCAACATGGGATATGCTGTTTGCAGATGACATAGTCCTGTCTAGAAAAAAATTATAGGGAGCTAGAGGAGGATCTGGAGATTTGGATAAATGCACTGGAGAGAAGAGTCTTGAAAGTGAGCCGGAGCAAGACCGAATATTTGAGGGTTGGGGGTGTGGATGATGGAGAAGAGTTGAAGCTGCAAGGAGAAAAAGTAAAGAGAGCAAAAAACTTCAAATACTTGGGTTCAACAGTTAGTAGCGATGAAAGATGTGAAAAAGGATTAAGGAGAAGGATCAAAGCAGGATGGATGAGTTGGAGGAAGGTGTCTAAGGTTCTGTGCGACAGGAAGTTATCAGCAAACGTTAAGGGTAAAATGTACAAGAGTGTTGTTAGACCAACCATGCTTTATGGAATGGAAACGGTGGCAGTGACGGAAAGACAGGTGGGAAAAATGGAAGTTGCAAAGTTGAAAATGGTGAGATGGGCACTGGGAGTGACAAGAAAGGACAAGATAAGAAACGAATACGTAAGGGGGGCCGCGAAAATTGCAAAGCTGAGAGACAAACTTCGGAATGCAAGGCTACGTTGGTATGGACACGTAAAAAGGAGAGAAGAAGACTACGTGGGAAAAAGGATGATGGAGATGGCGGCACCAGGCAGAATAAAAAGAGGTAGGCCAAAAAGAAGGTGGATGGATTTGATGAGAGAAGACATAGAAAAGGTTGGAGCTAGGGAAGGAGATGAAGTAGATCGAGTGAAATGGAGAATACTGTCGCGCTGTGGCGACTCCAAGTAGGGAGAAGCCGAAAGAAGAAGAAGACAGTGTACTGTATAAATTTCATAAGCCAAATAGCATTTCATTAAACCACTGTATCACATGCTTTTACTTTAATATTACTTTTTTTCATGACCTTAATGATGCTTTTTACTGATTCAAAATAATATTTATTTATTGGCATGTTGAGATTGCACGTTGCAATAGCCTTCTTAATTTTTTTAACCGAAGGTGACGTATTCGGTCGTATATGTAGTAGGCATGTTCATAGGTATTTATATACCAAGCGTCTTTTTACAAGAAAAAAATTCAAAAAAATTGTTAATTTTATGGCAAACAAAAATTTACTATGGAAAGATGAATAGGGAATCACTCCTTACTCTTTCAATGCTTTAATGAATATGACCAAAATCCGTTTTGGTGGTAATATATTCAACCGATTGAGAAAATGCCCACATTTGGATAATTTGACCTATTACCGTTGAAGCAAATAAAATATTACTGTACAAAAGTAAAAAGATTCAATTTTGACCAATATCACATTAGTACTTTGCTGTTCACGATTGCATTGCGCTAATTTTTAACAGCCTGGACAATCAGTGGTGAAAATTGACTTGGTAAAGTGCAAACAATAATCAAGTTAACTAATTTGGAAAAAAAGTTAATCTGAACATAAAACATTAAAAGTAAATTAAAGACATAGCTTGGCACATTTACCCTAAATGAAAAATACAAAAATAATTATTGGGAAGCAAAAAAAGTTGTATTTATGAAAGCATTGGTAGAGTTAGGAGCGATTCCCTACTCATCTTTCTATAGTAATTTTTTTGCTTGCCATGAAATTAATGATCTTAAAATTTCACATACTGTATCACTTTGCAACTGCATAAAGGGCAATGAAAGTTTTATGCATGATAATTTGTCAATGAATAATTTAATTTTGTGGCTGTTCCAGTCATTTCTCCGTAGTTTATTTCTTTTTAATGTTTCTAGTCATTCGGTGTTTCCCAAAAGGTCCCCTTGTTATCATTTCTTTTGTCTAAAAACTTCCATTTCCAAAAATTTTTTCAGTAACGTCGAATTTCTTCGTACAATTTTGTTGGTAATTTTTATGTCGGCTACGTAAGCTACAGCATTTAGCTGCTTTGCCGAAATTCTTCTAGTTAATTTTGTATTTTGATTTTGAGAGTTGGAATTTTAATTTTTCAAAAAAGTTTACAAAGGAATTCTCTCAGTACTATCTCTTTTTCATTTCTTTGACATTCTGTCATTTTTAGCTTTTGAACTTAATAGCTAGAATTCCCAATTATCAAAAGGGTTTGCAAAAGAATTTTTTCAGCGCTTTAATCTATTCTTTCCGAATTCTTTGACATTTTGTAAAATCAAACCATCATTAGGTCTTTTGATCTTTTCAATTTTTTAAAAGCATTTTGCAAAATTAAACCATCACTGACGAGACTTCAATAGTCAAAACAACTGTCTGACGGAGGATTTTGCTGTCCAATAGTATTTTTGTATTCTTCATTTAGGTCAGTGATTCTCAACCTTTTTAAGCCTTCAAATCGGTAATATTTCAAAAAAAATTTGGCGGCCCAGTAATCTTTTTAATGTTTGAAAAAATTGTAATAATCGCAATAAATCGATAAAAAAATTTTTTTCTTGAAACAAAAGTAAACATTTAGCATCAGAAGAACTCTATTTAATGTGAAATTTGCTACTGTCTTCTTGATATAATACATTGTAAACGTGGCTCTATTGAAGTTTTGGAATGGCAAAGTCAGGGTGCCAGAAGCGGGGTCACAGTGCGGTAGAAAATTTACAAGAAAGTACAAGGTACTTTTCGATATAATTTCTTCAAAACCAAGCTTTCAAAATTTTCTTTCTTGATTAGTACTAATTTCTGATTGTTTCTTTTATTACAATGCCGGTAGTTTCTATCTTTACTACTCCAATTTAAGTTTGAAATTGTAGATTTTTGGTTAAAGTTCCAAATTTCCAATTCTTTGTTATTATCTTTTTCTGGTTAGTCTTTTCGGATGACTGTCTTAACTCAGTAGAAGGATAATCTGGCACTATTTCTCTCAATAACTAGAGACTGATTTCTTTATTCATTTTCATACTTTTTCTTTACCACTTCTTTCGAAACCATTAGTTTTGTTGCACACTGAAAATACATTGATGGAATAACCTTGAAGAGAGCTATTAAGGTCATTTAAGCGTCTGAATATATCTGCTAAATATGCAAGTTTGCTTATCCATATTTTATCGGATAAAAATTCTTTTAATGTGGAATGTTCATTCACGTAAAAATTGATTTGCTTCTTCCCTCAATTCAAAAAGACGTGCAAGAACGTGTCCTCTCGAAAGTCATATCACTTCTGCATGAAAAATGAGATGGCGATTTTGCGCAGCCATACTCACACACGGTGCCTCAAAAAGACGTAAATGCAATACTCGGTCACAAGTAATTGATAATCTCAACTGGTCGGATCATAATGTCATTTAATTCAGTTATCAGTTTCTTGACAGCTAAATGTTCACAGCGAATTATGCAATGTGTAGACAGCAGATTTTTGTTTGCAACCGTTTTTATTTTTGAAGTTGGACCCGAATGACAACCAGCCATGCTGGGAGTTCGGTCAGTACACAACCATACACATTTTCACCAATCTAAGCCTTGATCTTGCATTTAAATATTAAGGAAAATCAATAATTACTGTTAATATTCTTCTGAAACTGTTCTACTTCTGAACTCGTCGGGCCTCCTTTAAGTATAAAATGGGAATAAATTGTTGCGGACCGGCAGAAAAGCTAATTCGGACCGGCACCGGCGGTTGAGACCACTGATTTAGGCTATGTACGCTAAGCTATGTCTTTGATTTTTTTTAGAATACTTTACTACAAGATTTTTTTCCAAAGTAGCTTGATTATTTATTGCATTTGCCAAAGCCCCGATCTATCTCTTCAATTTTTGTAATGTTTTATGTTTAGATAAATGTTTTTCCAAATTTGCTAACTTGATTATTGCTTGTACTTTACCGAGTCAATTTTCACCAATGACCGGTAAATTCCAGTCGTAATGTAAGTGACTTTGGCCATATTCTATTTATTAAATTATTTATTGCTTTATAGCAGTGTTCGTCAAACTGTAGGTCGCCTGAATATTTTGTGGGGTCGCTTTATTACTGGAATTCTGCACTTAAAATTTCTGAGCTAAAATGTGTACAGGATGTTCTCTACACATTAGCCTGAGCTAATATGTGTAGAGAACATCCTGATTTTGGGATGGAAATAGGGAAATCAGAGATGAAATCGAAGTGAAGACCTTTTTTTTTTTTAGAGAACACCCTGATTTTCGGAGAAAAATAGGGAAATCAGAGATGAAATCGAAGTGAAGACCTTTTTTTTTTTTTTTTAGAGAACACTATAAGTTTCGGAGAAAAAAAGATTGTTCAAAGAAGTAATTAAACTGAATACCTTTTTTTCATTACGGCGCCGCGAGTATTGTTAAGTTTTCAAAGGGTGCCGTGAAAAAAAAAGTTTGGGAACCGCTGATCTATAGCTATTAACATTTTAAATTTGTAGTTGAACCATTTTGTATTTGCTTTGGGGTCGCGTGTATTGGTATTGTTAATAAATTCTTTAACTTGGGTCGCTTTTTGTAAAGATTGGAGAACACTGCTTTATAGCATCATTGTCAGAGTTAGAAGTGATTTCCTACTCTACTTTCTACTGTAAATGATAAATTGTTTGCTAAAAAGCTTACAAACTAAAAGAGTAAAAGATTAGCTCTTAAAGACTATTCCAATTACCCAAACATATCTTGAATTAGTTTAATTAGTTAATTAGTTTCTTTAAATGTATATCTTATACTATTTTTTTATATTACTGAATTTTTAGTTATAAAAAATAGCTGGACACTTTAAATTGTAATCACTGATTTTTAGCAATTCTTCTTAAGCGTTTTTCAATATAGTACAACAAAATTGGCGTCAACTAAATTCAATCAAAGTCTTTGAAATATATAGATGTGTAAACATCTAGTTCGATCGTATATTGAAAAATTTGATGTTTTTATTAAAAGGTATATTTTTTTCTTCAGTAATCGTTGTATGCATTTCCAAAATATTTTTATTGATAATTGATGCCATCTGACTTATGGTACAAATTGTCTTATTTTTTTTATTTTGAGGAAACTTTGTTTTAAACTTGTCTTTTTTAATTCTGTATGTTCATATGTTTGTGAGTGTTCTCATGTATATGCATGAACTTTTTTGTGTCTGAGATAAATAAAAAACCTTTTGAGTTTAAAAGTTTTTCGATAATGCTCAAAAAATACTTTAAGTTTAAGTTTAAGTTTGAAAATAAAATGAATGATTCTGGACTGTTTTAGCATGATTAAAAGCGACAAAAGTAAAAACGTCGTACTAAAATTATTAAAAAATGTTACACTCGTAACAGTTGCAGTAAATTTATTTGCAAAAAACAAGTAGCCTATTTCAAAAACACAACAAAGTCAAACTTTTAATCTAATCAAGGAAGACAGGACAACTAAAGTTCAATAAAGAAGAATAAATTCAATAAAGAGCAATTTGATTAATTCAGAGTATGAAAAATGAAAAATTTACGGAAGATTATTAATTTAATTTTCTGGTATTTAATTCTATTTCAGAGGTGGGAAACCTTTCGGTTATTAAAGGCCACATTTATCTTGAGCAGTATTAAAGACGGTGTTGAAGAAAATGAAACTCAATGAATTGGCATTCGCCTTTTAATTTAAGTAAAGACTTTTTAATCTTCACATCAATTTCAAGAAAAAATGTAACTGTATAAACCGGGATTGGCCATCAAATTTCAGTGAAAACCTTTATTTTGGTCTTCACATTGATTTTAAGAGAAATTCAAAGAAAAAGAACTAATTCATAGCTTTTATGGGAGCCGCAGGTTCCCCATTTATGTTTTATACTAACCGATTCAACCATTTATCAAACTACAGCATTAATCTGTGCACTGTCACTATATAAGCCAAGGCAGTGTTTCAGAAAATTCTAATTGTTCTATAATCCACTGAAGTACTTCAACAATGCTTTGCTAACAGTGAAAATAAATCTTTTTTTTTAGAGTTGACTTAAATTCGCATAATTTTTCTTCTTTCTTGCTGCTTTTGTTGATCTGAAAAAAAATTTTTTTATCTCTCTGACCAAATTATTCAAATCGTAATAGCTAATATTGCTTATTTTAGGCAGTGGAATAGAGTTTAAAATGTTGCGCACAATTTAAAGTCTAGAAAAAAAAACGTAATTGCTTAATAAAGGTTTGTAAAGGGAGTTTCAAAGACAATGTTTTTTTAACCAATTTTACGGTTTTAAATTTTTTTTTGTTAGTATGGATTTACAAAGAGCGGTTGGTAGAGAGAAGCGCATTGGGACACTTCATACTTTTCTTTTTTTTTTACTTAGAAATATTGACAAGCAAATGTTAATTTGATAAATAGCGTTATTCTAAATCTTAAAAATTAAATTAAAAATTTCTTACCGAACAGCAACATTTTACAACATGTCCGAAAAAAAATGTATGAAATAAATGAAAACATGAAGTTAAAATTTTACAACCTTTTTTTACATTAAGTAATCCTTCATTTGCCAAAATTTAGAGATTTACAACTTATTTGCGTATAAAGCAGACAGTTTTTTTGAATGATGAAAAATTGTTACTGATACGTTTGGTGAGACAGAAAAAGTTTATTAGATTAGTTAGATTGAAAATTTGTTCAAAAAATATTTTACTCTCTAAGTTTTCTAAAAATTATTATGCATTAATTTTTACTCAATTTTTTATGAGTTTTACATAGAAAAAAATTCTCACTTTTTCAAACATTTTTTTGAAGTCCGTAGTGGGCTGGTTTCCGAGAAATACGTTGCAGAGATTAAGGATGAATTTCGAGCAGCACAATTCGTTGTTGGAGTAGGACTGCATTCCTAAAACGAATGTTTGCAGTAAGTTTTGTAATAATGTATATAGATTTTTAAAACTTTATTACTACAATTTTAAAAAAACTTGTAATTACCAGTACTTCTAAACATAGAGTTAGATCGTGAGCTTTTGATAATGAACATATCAGTTGGCCTACTACTGTTCAACAAATATGTGCTTTGTAATCAACATATTGATTTTTTATTAAAGCGATAAACGATTTTAATGAAAAAACTATTTTCATACCTTTTTTCAACTGCTAAAACTATCTAAAAATTAAAACTAAAAATCATTTTAATCAATTTTCCTCTCCAAAAAACGATTACTTTTAAAAGAAATCTTAATTGTGCTTACATAAGTATAGAAAATAGATCTACTGTAAAAGTTGACCTTTATTGTCTTTTCAGTTTTCTCATTAATATATTTCTTTCTCCATACAGCAGTGACATCAAAAAAGCAAAAACAATAAGGTTAAATTTTTTTTTTTATTTCAAGTAAATTTCTACTTTTTAAATTGATTATGCAGGGTGATTAAAAAGTAACTCCCTAATTTAAATCACGTATAATGTATCCAAATGTCGCAATCTTTTAATCAAACTTTTTGTGCATGTTTCATATTATATGGAAATTAACTTTATGTTCTTGTTTTCTTTTCAGATCTATTATTTTGTTTAGATTCTGAAAGGCATAAAAAATAATTAAGCGTCTTACCCTAACAAAATGGTTCTCAGCTAGCAACATGTTACAAAGTTTAGAGATCTGTTGTTCTTGTGCAAAGGTAGTCGAGAACCATTAAAACATGTCTTTTCTTAATAGTTCTCTTAATGTTTCTCCACCATCTTTGCACTTAAAAAACAGATCTCCAAACATTGTAACATGTTGCTAGCCAATAGCCTTTTTGTTAGGATAAGACACTTAAACGTTTTTTTACACCTTTCAAAATCTAAACAAAATTATAGATCTGAAAAGAAAACAAGAACATAAACTTAATTTCCATATAATATGGGACATTCACTAAAAGTTTGATTAAAGAATTGCGACATTTGAATAACTTGTAATGATTAAATTAGAAAGTTACTTTTCAATTACCCTGCATTTTTAATATTTTCATGCATATTTTTTTGATGACATTTATGTCCAACAACAATTTGCTACTTTTATAAACATTTATGTTGTAATTGATTTGTTACAAAAAGTCAAAGTTCTTTTAATCACTGGTTTACTATTCAATCGAGCCATGCGAGAAAAAAGGAAATTTGTTGCTAATTTATAGAGCACGAGATTACTTTAAAAAATCAAATTTTACCTGCTGGTGTTACAAAAACTGTTAAAATGTCACGAGTTAGGTGCCAACTAAAATCGTTCTTCTCTTTGAGTTCAAAAATGTAATTATCCAAACTCTCTAAAACGAATAACTTCAATATTATCAAAATATATACGTAAGTACAGCAAGTTGAACTTTATCTATTTTTGTTCCTATTTTACTATAAAACACTCATTAGAAATGAACTACAACATTGAGTAAAAAAAAATTATCTTTATTAAAAAGATACGATATGACGCTTAGTTTGAAAAGAATTAATTTAATTAGGCAATCTTTTAAAAATCTTGTTTTAACAAAACAAGTAGAATTTGTGCTAATTTTTTCACGGCGTTTGAAAGTAACTAGGCAATAAAAACTGCGTGTAATTAACATATCATTGCCGCTGAATTCCTGACAAAAACAATCGTACCAGACGAAACAAAACTCATTAGAATTCATGTTTTTTAGATCATGTTAATCATTCCTATTTTTTATGGTATTTAATATAGCACTTTTCAAAATGACCTCTTGCTTGACCATTTAAGAAGGAGCCAAAATCGCACTACATTATTAAGTAGAGAATTTTATACTTAAGATGCAGAGATAGTGACGTACGTTGAAAGATAGGCAAGGAACACTAAATCCGGAGACAATAAAAAATTGTCATGCAAAATTGACAACCACAGGATCTGTAAGTGATAAAACAAAGAGTTGACGTCCATCCACAAGACGAACGCCAGATAAGGTGGCAAAAGCGCAGGAAATGTTTGATCAGAGCCATAACATAGGTAACCTAATATTCATGAAAGACGGTGCACCACCCCACTTTACTCTTAATTTGTGCGCGTAGTTAGATCAACACTTTTTTAAATCGTTGTATGAGTCAACGCGGGCCAGAAAAATGTCTCTCAAAAGTCCCCAATCTGACCGTGGGGTTACACAGAAGAGTAGGTGTACAAAGCAAAACCTCGCACAGTGAAAGAATTGGAAATATGAATTTAACAGGTTCTAAATGCTATCCCCAATGAGATTCTTTTAAAAATTGTTTGCTCTATTACTGGTTGTTTAATGAAGCTAGTCGAAGCCAATGGTGCATACATTAAAATTTGAATAATTGGCTTTGCTTGTAAACTTTGAGTCATTGAATTTAGTAATAATACTTTTACATCATAATATTCAATGTATTTCATAATATTTTAATAAACTCAAAGTCAAAAATTTATTACAAATTTTTAATGCCTAGTTATTTTTCAACCGCCTTGTATTTCAACAAAGATTTGTAAAAAAAAATTGGTTTAATCTTGTACATATTATACTGGATTTATATTTTACCTGGCCATTTCAATGTGTTTTTTTCTTTGTTATTCTGTTCATTTTCTGTAGCAATAAAAGACTTTTAAAAAGTTTAAAATTATAGTTTTATTTTATAACTCTCAAATTTTTCAAAAAGAAAAATTTAACAACCTTTCAGTAACAAAACTTACGATGAGAAAAAATTAAAAAAACTTTTGCAAACCTGACAAAAGCGAAAATATGAATATTTTTGGTTTTGATACAAGCTTGACCATGCAATTTGAAGTTAAACAATCTTCAATCATTTCTTTGATTGAAATGTACTTTCCGTCAGTATCCATAAAACTTTCTAAGTCTGTAAAAAAATAATTATTATGAAAACATTACTACTCCTAATACGAAAGTTTAAAAATTGTGAGTGTCTCAAAAAAACAATGTAAAATCACCAAATAGCAGAAATAGTCGGTATTATTTAAAAAATTTTTTTTTAAATACATCGCGAACTTTAATGCAGGCAATTTCATCGTACACGCTTATTGTAAAACTGGAGGCAAACGTTTTTACGACGGGCGCTATAAAGTGCTTTTGTAAAATATCTATAAAGCTAGTTTGAGCGATAATAGCAATTTCAAACAAACTTTATTAAAAATGTATTGCCAGCTTATTAAGTAGACTTGAAGTGGAACTTAAGAAAATAAAATTGCTTGTAAGCAAATCACTAAGCAACAAGCTAAAACGATTTACAGTACATAAGTGGGTCTTAATTTACTAAAAAAGAAGGCCTGTTTAATGAATTTTGTTTGACAGATTTAAGTCAAATTTAATTCAAGGTATTTTAAAACAAAAGTAGTTTTAGATATCGCTGGTTTAATCACATCTTACGCAAACTGCATCAAGCTGTTATTGCTTGAGAAACAGCATTGTCGGCAGCGTGGTCGAGTGGCTAGAGCGCTTTGATTTTGATCGACATGGTCTCGGTTCGAAACTTACTAGCGCCATTCCGTTGTGTCCCTGAAAAAGACACTTTACGGCACTTTTCCCTGCTTGGTGTTTTAAAAAAAAGTTCTAAATTTTAGTTATATCTATACAAAACTAAAAAATTAAAACAAGAATTTTCAACCGGACAGCAATATGTTAGCATCTCCGGCAGCAGGTCCAGGTAATTGCTTGCTTATGTACAAGCGCCTCCATCGCTTTCCTGGGAGTCATGAGGACAAATATAGAGATAGAATGAAAAAATAAAATGAAAAATAGGATTTAGGTTTTTGCAATACAGGTTAGTTGACCGGCTTGAAGTTATTACATTTTCAAGTTTGAAAGAGATTTGAAAAATGTTTGGTTTCCTTAATTATTTTTAAACAGAGTTGCGCAATTTTTACTGTTTAACTAAACTTAATTGGAGTTAATCAATTTTTTTAATTTGTATGTGTTCTTATCGTCAATAATTATACAGGCTGTTTGTTACAATAATTATGTTAATGATTCAAAGAAAAAGATTTCTGTCTTCCCAAAAACAAAAAAAAAGAAAACAGTGGTTAATAATAATACCACGCCACAACAGGGCTGATTCGAAAACGACAGTTGTTGGAAAAAGACATTGGCCAAAAAGTTATAAAACTATGCAGTGCTACGGCAAGCTAAGACCAAGACATCCCCTCTCTGTATTTACTTGTATAAAACCTAGTACGTTTGCTTACGATAACAGCACCACCAGCAAGGTTAACAGTGAAAACTTTACAGAAACCTGAAATGAGCACCCAAATAAAATCAATACATTTAATAATCATGATAAAATTTGGAATTTAAAGTTTTAAAAGTGAAATTTCACAACATGAGTTTTGATGCGCCTTGGTGGTTAGCACTTTCTGAAGAAATCTATTAGAAATCCCAAAAGCTTTTACAAGACACTGATATTTCTAAACTCTAATAAAAACTAAACAAGATTCTTTCTATAGTAAGAATGGTCAAGTCAATCAACAAGCAAGTGCCGACAGACCTGTTTCGTCCTTATTAGGACTCGTCAGGACACTACAGCTTGTTGTTGACCCCAGCTGAAAAAGTCGAAAACTTAAACAGCTGGCACAACTTTCTGTTTGTGGTTTTTACACCTCAAACATCTAGTTGTGGACCTGAACGCTGGGTAGGTAGTACAAAGAAAACAATGTTCCCCCAGCGCAACTGCAAAAGACACCGCTAAGCCGCAAGGGCATACTGGCGGCGGTTCCGATATGCTAACCACATCGAGTTAGCTAACACGGATACGGGTTAAGACAAGCAAAATCCTGCAGTTCCTATTACAAACATATATCATTCTTTCTATGAAGCATATCATTCAGAAATAAAATGCACTAAGCATCGTTATCACAAAACCAAGTAACTCGTATTGCACCATCGTCACAAGTAGAAGCAGTAAAACTTTTAAATAATACTGGTCAACAGCAAATTTTAAACAGGTGTTCTTGTGTTCCTAGTGGATGTTTTTTGGGTATTTTTGACGTTGATTCTGAAAATGTTTTTACTTTTTCTCTATCACATCACGTTTTTGAAACTTTTTTTGTTTTTATAATTTTAAATTAAATTTTGTTTCTAGCCATTTTGCAATTCATATATAATAAAACATTTAATTATAACGTCATAAAATAACATTCTTAAATGGTAAAACGTAAATGAAAGCGCTGAGTGGCATTGAAAGGATGGAGTAGATAGTTTTAAAAGTTATTATTTAAGAAGAGAAGATGAAAAATATTTGAGCATTGGCCGGCGCAAAGCAGGGAATAATATAAAAAATGCATGGCACATGTTATATTTATTTGTTTTTACAGGTGTAAAATAGGTAGGCTTACGTGAATGGTATTTTTAAAATTTTCCGATATATTTAAAATGCTTAAAAAAAGCTTAAACCATCCCGATCTGTTTTGGTTTGTCTGTAGAAAGTTTATAACAGGGATGTCCAACCTGCGGCTCACTGCTTACTCAATTTTTTTTAGTTATTTTTTCATAACCGCATAGAATTCGATGTCACTGCTGTTATGGTGATGTATAGAAAAACAAAGTGAATATGTCAGTTGATTGCTGCGTCGAGTGACCTCCAATAAACGAATCTATGAAAATTTTTGTGATTAGAGTTTATTATAAAGACGCTTGCCCCAAGCATCATTTTTAGTATTCACATTTCTTTGCAATTAAATTAATATCGAATATGTTATTTCTAAAAATTTTTACAATATCAAGTGAAATTGGTAGTAAAAATAGTAACTTTGAACCAACACGGAGAGCATGGTTTGGAATCAGATTATTGTTAAAGCAGCGATGCAGCTGGTGGTAAAAAAAGGAATTGTGTAGATTTATTGGGTTGCATTTACCTTTTGGTGTCAATTGACACCATCATGTCTATAGATTTTTTTTCTTCTTGAGGCGTCTTTGTGTCAATTGCCACCGAAACCACTGAAAGGGATATGGTCGGGCTTAAGAGTTGCACTGTTTGCCAATAAAAGTGTCGCTCCTAGTCGGGGAAGCTCAGCTGGCTGGGTGCCTGAAAGTATTGGTAGGCTGCCTATTGGAGTAGGACGCAGGCATCCAGTGACAATGGGCACAGCGTCATACAGGACACCGTCTATAAAAAGCGAGTGTTAACGCTGCGACACCAGACTGGTGCGCAGTACTCAGCAGTTAATTAGTCCAGAGATAGGGCAGCTTTGCACAATGTTTTAGCAGCAGCACCTCATTCTGAGCCTGCAAGTTGCTTCAGCAGCGTGACGCGCTAATATAGTTTTTTGCTCAATGCCCGAATGATGATGGAATGTAAGTGATCTGTTCATAAAATAAGTGGGGTTGAACAAAATGGTAAAAGTCTAATGCTGTTTTAAATGTTTAGCTTACGTTTGGCCTTTCTGTTATTTAAATAAAATGCTGCCGTCACCGTCCTAGTGTAACTATGCCCCTCAAAGACCTTTCAGTTTTCAGAGGAATGCAACAATGCTAGATTGTCTGCGTAGATAAACTTTTAGGAAAACGTGGAGGGCAGATCTAGACGTGAATATAAAGAGGTTGGAAAGGCGAGGAGCCCAGACCGATCCCTGAGGAACGCCGTTTTTCAGAGGGCGAATTTTTCTTTGCTTGCTGTCACCGGCAGCAAGAGTGAACCTTCGGTTTTGCCATGTGATATAAATGCTTGTCTTTATTTAATACCACTAAATCTGTGGCTTTAACCAACAAGAACAATAACGCTCAAAACAACGTTGCCAAGATTAACTAAAAGAGAGATCATTACTAACAAAAAGATTTTAACATTAAAAGTCTGGCTGCCAGCATAAAGCTTCAATAAAAAAACTACTAATTATAATGATCAAATTAAGCGCTTTAAGACGAAACAATATCAATTAGATTTTAAGGTCTGGATTTTAAAACTTGGCGTAAACGATCAACAAATTAATAAATCATTACACTTATCTGGCAGAAGTCTTAAGCAGCTTGCATGTAACGCCATAAAGAGTCATATGCCGCTGTCAGATCAACAAATTCACAAAAAATTCTCGATATTTTCTTTTAATAAAATAACTTGATCAACAACTGATTTTTCGTGTAGAAACTCAGCCTGCTCTCTAGAGAGCAATGGATCTATAATTGGTTCAACGTGAACGTAGATAAGTTTTTCGAGGATCTTATAGGAGACACAGACCAAAACTATCGGTCGATAACCCCTACTGGCTTTATCAGCTTTGGGGTTGCGGCCACAAGCGCTCTTCTTCAGATCTTGGGAATTTAAATCAGTGCAACTAGGAAGAAAGAAACTTACGTGACCAGGACTTCAAAGAAGCTCCAGCATGAACATTTTTAACAGTAATTACGTGACGATTTTAATAACTTTACATTTCACTGAGATTTCTAATTAATTAATTGATTTTTAATTTGTGTTTTAATACTCATTATTTGGTCATGGCATTTAATACTAGAAAGCTGATATTTTATTGGCATTTAATTTTGCGGCCCGCTGAATGCAATCAAATTTATAATTTGGCCCAGTATGAAAAAAAGGTTGGACATGCCTGGTTTACGAGTAAAGAACAACAAAGGAATATCACTTATAATATCAAGAAGATAATTATGATATATTTTGGTAGTCCATTAGGTGACCAAGGTAAGATCTGGGCACTTTATAAATTATGCTCAAAATGCTGCTAAGGTTTGCACAACTGGCTAAATAAACGGTCTTCTTCTATACCATTTGCCGCCCCAATGATTTGACGTGAACCCAAAGATCACTGTCAGGATTTCTATTTTTTTCTCACCGAAGCAAAGGGTTTTCCTTTAAACAGAGAAACAAAATAGCATATCCCAATTCAGCAAGAACACCAGTTCCTCATAATGAGTAAATGCCACTGCCTCCTCAAAATGGACTAGATGCTATTTATTGCAGTGCTAATGAAGACAATTTTGAGGAATTTATTTCTGCCAACTCTACAGATTCTGAGTATGATACCACAGAAAATCCCATCTTATTTTCACAAAAATATCTAAGTGACCTAATTAGAGCTCTATGTCTTTTTAAGAAAAAGGCTGAGCTCCTTGCATAAAGGTTAAAAGAACAAAATATAGTTGAAAAAGATGTCAAAGTAAGTCACTACAAGAAATGCAACAGGGAATTTTCTTCGGCATTCAAATTGAGGGAACTCTTTGTTATTGCCATGGTATTAAAGAGCTATTTCGAGCTCTGGGAATAGTTCACATTGCGAGCGAATGGAGAATTTTTGTTGAATCCTCAAAGAAACGTGAAAGCAGTTCTTTTAAACGTTGAAAATAAAAGACCCTCCATTCCTATTGCACACTCTATCCAGTTAAGAAATTTACGACAATAGTGAAATCTTGTTGAATGCGATCCATTATTGTGACTACCAGTGGAGCTTATGTGGAAACCTTAAGATTATTGAAATGTTAATGGGATTGCAAGAGGGTTTACTAAACACTGTTGTTTTTTTATGTTTGTGGGACAGTCGTGCCACTGCTGAGCACTACGAAACAAAAGAATAGCCGACGAGGAATTCATATGTACCTGAAATAAAAAATATTCAACTCATTTTTTCAGTAAAACCCGATAAAATTCTAATGCAACCGTTGCATATCAAGCTAGGATCAATGAAAAACTTTGTACAAGCAATGGCCAAACACCGTTCGAATGGCTTTGAATTTCTCTTCCAAAAGTTTTACCAAACTAAGCCAAGCCAAGTTTAAAGAAGAAATCTTTGTTGGTCCACAGATTCGGGAGTTTTTTGAAGAATCATAGTTTGAAATAGTTTTAATTACATTGGAACAACGAGTTTGGCATGCATTTAAATAGATTTGCTCAAATTTCCATTTCAAGTTCAAGTCACCATAATATCAAAAAGGTTTTGGATTTTTTTAAAAATTCTAAAACATGTGATGTCGCATATGTTTGAAAATGCATTTTCTTCATTCACACCTTGAGTTTTTTCCTGAAACTCTTGGAGCAGATAGTGATGAGCAGGATGAAAGATTTTACCAACAAATCCAAGCAATGGAAGTAAGATATAAAGGAGTTTAAAATGAAAATATGATGGGTGATTTTTTGCTGGATGTTGTATTGTGATGATCCAACCATTATATATGAACAGAAATTGTATGCTAAACATTTTAAAATCTTTATTTTAGAACTGGAATTAATTGCAGTACTAAGTGGTACCCAGGTCGAAAGCAATCATTTTGCCATGCTCTTCTTAAAGAGTCTTTCTTAAGGCTACCCAAAACAACCTTTTTTAAGGTTATTCATAAACAGCTTTTGTTAAGGCTACGCATGTACGACTAGCAGTTTTTTAAGACCACCCAAGAATAGGTTGCTTCGAAGCTTTCAATAAGCGGTCTTTTGCGAGACTACAACAAAAAAAGTGTTGGCCTGTTGTTCAATTATAGTCTATCGGTAAGCACCCACGCCGGTACGTTAAACTTGCTTGCTTAATTGTTTGTCAACCATAACCACGTGCTAATCTGTTTAGTATGTCAAAACCTAAACAACTGCCGTGATAGTGGCAGAGATATTGCCATTTATAGGGCATAAAATGCCTGCATGATAGAGTCGCAATGCTGCTCTAGTCGCTCCAACTCCACGCAACCCGTTTCACGACCAGTACCAAATTTATGTATTTTTTTTATCAGTCAATGTGAAAAAGAGATAATTTAAATACCAATCGAAAAGTGGTTTTCTAGAAAATAATTATTACGTAAATTAATTCCATCGCATTAACACATTGCCTACTAGTGCTGTCAACCGCGCAGTAATCATTTTCAGAGAACCTTGCCGCATACCGCGCCGCGTGCAACTTAAATAAAAAGTTTACGCAAATAAAAAGTTTACGTTTTATTTTTAAGCAAATCGTATTTTGCCCAATGCTGATGCTTGGGTAGCCAACGTAGTTGCTTTCCTTTCATCAATCCCATGACAGAGAGCAAACTCCAGTTGCATAAAAAACTAATAAAGCATTCAAAAAAAAAAGGAAATATGAGAGAAACCAAATCAATGAATAGATACTCCTGAATAAAACAATATAATCTGATTGCAAAGTAGAGAAAAGGATTGTAAAAAATATTTTTAAGAGCAAATAAGCTATAATTTTTAAAGATAAATTTGAATTACTAGCATGTGAAGTTTCCGCATTTTTTTTTTAATCAACTTGGTATCGCATTATTTAGTACCGTTTAGTCTAGTGCTTTTCAACCCGTGGGACGGTACGCACTTGTGCGGATGAAAAAAATTGTAGTGCGGATGACAAACGTAGTGCGGATAAGTGCGGATGACAACAGCAATTAACTAACTGCTAGTTAATTGCTGATGTTTTCATCATAACCTGACGTTTTTTAGTAATACATGCTTTCACAAGTCTTACTGTCACGAATAGGCTAAGGGGAGCTATTGCATGGTCTGCTCGTATGCGCTTTTTTTGTTCGGAAATATCACGGAACGAAAATTTAATGGTGACGAAACAATGCAACTAATTGTTGCATGATTAATAAATTTTATAATGTAGTAAGTAGGCTAATAATAACTGCTAGTCAGCTGCTACAGCTCTGCAGTTTTCTTTTCACGGCTTCAGTTTTTCATTTTTTTTATTTTTATTTTAATCTCTATATCTATTCATCGTACAAACTACAAAGAAATTATGCCGATGCGTTGGTCTAGTGAGGGGGCGAGAGTGTAATTAGTGGAGGAGGTGGAAGCTAATTATAAATTTCTTAACTGGGGCCCTTACCAATTGTACGACAAAGGTGATGATGGTCGAAAAATGGTTGAAGAAATGGTTTTGACATGAAATCCACAGCAAAAAAGCTGTGGCCGAATATAAAAAGGAGTTAACTAATTACAGATGCCAATGCAGCTGCGAAGCCGTCGGAGTTGCAATTTAATTAACATAGATTAGATTCAATTAAATTAGAACTTTTTAATCGAGTGTTAGGTCCGTCGATCGGTAGCCTAAAGGTTGCATAGAATATTTTACTAATATTTATGAAAAATACTGCATTAGACCTACTAATACTTACAAATAGTAGGTCTAACGCAGTATTTTTTATAAATATTACAGCTTTTTAATTATTCGTACAATAGGTTAAAGTTAAAATACATGAGTCTTGTGAATTATGGCTTTACTTCTAATAAGCAAGATACAGCAGTGCAGTAAGAAACGGAAGAATTACAAAATAGTGAACAGTTGATAGTTAATAAAACGAAAAAACAGCAATTGAGCAAAAAACGAAAATGGAACGATGCATTTACTGAGCTGGGATTTTTGAAAGATTCAGACGAAAACTATCCTTCGGCTCGCTGTGTTTTCTGCCAGGTCATATACCACAATTCATCAATGGAGAAGTATAAACTGAAAAGGCACAGAGACACTAAACATTCTGAACACAAGAACAAGTCGGCAACATTTTTCAAACAACAAACACGACAATATGCTCTACAACAGCAACGATTCGAACAATTGATGGTAGCACGTTCTGATCAACCTCTAGTCATAACATCACTAAAAATAGCTCATGTCCTTATGTCTCAAAAGAAGCCATTTACCTTGGCAGAAAGCGTCGTAAAACCCTGTCTGGAGATAGTAGCGCAGGAAATTCATGGAGGAGCCACGGCTGTGACCAAAGTCCAAAAGTTGGCATTGTCTGGTAATACCATGCAAAGGAGATGTTCAATAATCGCTGCATCACTAAAAGAAATTGTTCTAGGCAAGCTTCGTCTTGCACCCTGCTTTATGTTCTAAGTGGTGTGGTCCAAATGTAAGTCTGTGTCCACCGACGGTGCCCGGGCTATGGTCGGAGTTCGTAGCGGAGTTGTTGCTCTCATAAAGCAAGTCGCACCAGAGGTTGTGAGCATTCATTGCATCCTACACCGTGAAGCATTGGTAGCCAAAAAACTTGCCAATGAAGAAAAGAACTGTCAACTCGCCGATGTGATTTGTGCTGTCACTAAAATTGTGACAACAATACTAAAGAAACCAAAGTCAAATCGGGCGTTTCATGAACTTGTCAGAGAAATGGGAGATGATATGCGTCTTGTTTATCACTCTGAAGTTAGGTGGCTGTCTCGTGGAAGAGTAATAGAGAGAGTGTAGAAATTGCGAGAGGAACTTGTTGTGTGGTTCAATGGGCGAGAAGACCACAGAGCCAATATGATTCAAATTTTGTTTTGGCTTGCCAGGCTAGCTTATCTTGTTGATATATTCGGTATGCTTAACGTGCTCAACATCATCCTACAAGGATGTGGAATTGATATATTTGAAGCGACTTCCAAAATTACATCATTCAAACAAAAACTTGAAAGTTTGGAAAAAGAAATCTGCAGTAACAACCTACAAAATTTGAAGACGCTTCAGACCTTCATGTCTACATGTAAGTGGGAAGAAACAGAACAGAATCTGGAGCAGCGTATCATCGAAGTAGCGAGCTCTCATGTGAACATTCTGCGTGATAGTTTTGAAGCTTACTTTCCGAGTCATCAGGCAGCAGAATTAAAATCAAAGATGTGGATTTTGAATCCTTTTGGTGAACAACAGCCTCCGGGACCTTAGGGTCAAATTCTTAAAAACGATTTCTGTCAACAGGCATTTTTTAATCGTGTAAAACATGCTGAATTTTGGGTCGGAGTTCTTGATGGAGCATACAAAGACCTGGCGATTCAAGCGCTCGAAGTTCTTGTGCATAACCCTACTACCTACTTGGCCGAAAAGGGGTTTAGTGCACTAGTTGACGTCAAAACGTCAAAAAGGAGTTGTGTTCTTAATGAAACACTTGATGACCTAATGCGGGGAGCTTTGGAGCAAGACATTGAATTAAACTGGTATGAAATTTCCCGAAATATTCAGCAGCAAACGAGTCATTGATATACTTCTATATTTGAATAAAAAACTGTTGATTCTTTTTGTGTGTAATAATTTTCGTTTATGTTGATGTGTTGGTAATTAAACAAAATTACTCGTTTATTGTTTATTCCTATGTCTAACCCTTCCATTGTTATTATACAAATGGGATAACTAATAGCTGTAAACTATTGTTGCGAACGTCACTAGTGGAACGTCAACAACAATTCAATCAGGGCTAGCTAGCACTCGTATAGTATTCTCCGAGCCGCTAATGTTAGTAGTTGAGCTCACTTGATTCTTGTGTGTGGATGTGCTTGAGAAATAGACTAATCTCCGCGTGACGAAAATGAACGTCTGTCACTGGACACAAGCACCGTCGGTTAAGTCTTCCTCTTGTCTTCTTGCTTGATTTCACTCACCTCAGTCAATTATTACTTATCAATCTATATTGACTTAGGTCAGTCTTACATAGAATCTTATTCGAATAGAACAGGTGCATGTTAACTCGTTAACTCTGAACTAAGAATTAAGGAAAAAACGTCATAATGACATGACAATCACATCAAAAAAGCAAAATCACGTGATATTAAACAAGTGGAAAAACAGAAACGTCCGGTAACACAATGTTTGTTTGTGCGGATGAAATTTTTGCAAAATAAGCAAGTGCGGATGGTACTTTCAAACGTTAAAAAGCACTGGTTTAGTCGATTATTAGAAAAACATTTATTCATTTAAGTGGTAAAAAACTTTTGGCCGAAGTGCAACTAGTCCTTTTGAACTTCAGAATCGCGATCGTTAAACGTCTACGTTGTTTGGCCCTCCATTTTCCTGAACTTATGTAAGTAACTTTTATTTGGCTTGTGTATAAATTTTCTAGTAATAGCTAGTTACACTGATTTATATGTTATATTAAGGATTGCAAGTACAAAATAAAAATTCAAGTATTTATCAATCAAGCTTAGCGTGGAGAGAGTTTTGCCATAAACTAACTAAACCCAAAACAAATATTCTGCTGCAAGTATCTTTTTAATGAGGTTTTTACAGTCTGTCTGGTTGTGCCTCAATATCTTTAAACTTTTGAAAGATATCGTGCATCTTTACATTGTATATCTTTAAACTCTTTAATATCTTTTAATACCTTAAAAGCCTTTAAAGTCTGCATCTTTAAAAGTTACATCAAATTACTATGTAAATTATGATTTCAGTAGATCATTAAATAGTGCTATAGTTTTATTCTCAGCGTAGTTATGGCAAAGTTTAATACAATTTTTAATAAATTACAAAAAAAAATTAAAAGCTGGTAAACTTTGTTTAATTGATTAAAAAAAAAGCCAATTCTGAATTTGGGATCATACAAATGTGTTTATGGAGATAAAATAATCATTTTTGTAGCATGTGAGAAATGTTTATAATGGTTTAAAACAGGGGTGCACAACCTGCGGCCGTAAAAGGATTTTTTACTATATCAAGTGATATAACACAAAATTTTGTATCCGCCATATCACTATTGCCGACACACTTACCGATGATGTTGGGCGGACGAGCAAAGTAAAAAATCAACAAGACTACCAAACTACTACCAGAAGCAGCTAATCTCCAAAAGGACTAAAAACTATCAGAAACAAAATCCAATTTTAAAATTCTGCAATTAACTATTCAATGTCCTCTTTGATCACTCAGTGAATAATCACTAGTTCCAAAGAAAAAGAAACTATTGCCCAATACGGCGGGGCATCAGATGCCAAATAGCCGCGCAAAAAGGCAGTAACAGACAGCGTTGATTATTTGGCGCAAACACAAAAGGCGCGATGGTTCGAAACCCATTGGTTATTTCCAACGTAGCAAACATTTACGCGTACGACGTAACAGCCCGCATCCCCTCATATTTCTAGAACCTAATGTACTAGAAAAAAAGTAATACCAGATTTGGAATCAGTGCCCCCTGTTACACAAAATAAGTACTCTTGTTCTCGTTTTAAAAAAAGCTATTTTTGTTGACCTGTGAAATTTACTTTACAAAAACAGAATATTTTCCAAAAACAAGCTACAACAATGGGTTTTTAAAGGTGTTGGTAAAAGAAAATATTCAAATGAAATATTTTTGCGTGCTTTCTGTTATTTTGCTTGTTCAAGTGCGTACCGTAGATTTTGTCAAGATTTTGAATTGCCCATCATTTCAAGTTTAACTCGATTGACTTGATCTTCGTTTGTCTTCTTAGAGTGTCGGACGAAAAGCTTAGAGATGAATTTTTGTTAGCTAACTTCATCTTCCAAAGGTTACGATGATGTTACTTTTTATTCTAAGCTATTTTTTAAATTCAACTGACTAAAAGAAAACCGGTATTCTTTTATGTTAAATCTGTGCTACAGTATCATGGAGGTGAGTTTTTAGCCTAGCGATTAACAATTTAACAAAGTAGCCAATTGCGTTTAAAGTTACATGGTCGTTTGCATGTTTGGTGGGAAAAAATTTAATATTTTGATTGTTTGGTGGAAATAAAAGCCTCTTTTTTTGAAGATTCAAATAGCTGCACTTATATACTCGTACATAGCTGGATATTTAACTGTTAAAAGCAAAAATCCAAATTTTGATGACAGTTACTTCTATTATAAAAAGTGTGGTGGTTTTAGAGCAGATTTAAATTGAGGTGGCTTAGTTATACTTGGGAGATTTCGTACCGGTATGTCAGTGGATTATACACAGTTATGTTATATTTCATTACGCAGTTGATCATATCTGCAAAAAATCATTGCGCAAAATTTTGAAAATAACTGCAAATTTTTGTTATTTGAACCTCAAAAAGACTTATCTTTCAAGATTAGCAAACCTTTTGTTCAACAACTATTGCCACCTTTACAAAATTTTTCTAATAGCCGCGAGAAAAAAAGCTAAAGCTTAGAAGAAATTGATTAAATAATCTTAAACTGTTTTTCGAGTTGCCTGCCCAAAATTAAAAAAATGTTGTGAAAGCGCAGTGAATTAGCAAATATAACAGGACTCTTGGTGAGAGATCTAGCTTTATTAAAAAACCCAACGACACTAGGCTATCATCTCTGGGGTTGAGTTGGAAGATAGAAACCGCAAGTGTTTATTAATATTTTAGTAATTTTTATCAAACGACTTCGTCAGCCCACGATTGTGACTATTTTTTGCTATTTTTATAAAAGATCTCAATTAAAACAAAGCTTAAGCAATTACTCAAAAAAAATTTTATGGCGTAATTATGACGTCATGTTACCGTGGCAGCAATACCATGACCACATATTATCTTCGTGAAGTCATGTTATAATTATTGTACACGTTTTTAGTTATATTCAATACCGTATTTTAATATTAACAAACTTTTTATAAATCTTCGTCTCCAGTTTTAACTCGAGCTGGCACGCTGACATGGCCTGCAGTAAAGTACGCAATGTAACAACAGCAAGTATTTTAACTAAACGAATGCAAACAAGAGTAGAAGCAATTTGAACTTATTTTGTGCAAAGCAACACTTCAAATGTAAAGAAAATAAATTAAAACAATTTATGGATAAAACAGAAGGTTAGTAACAAAATAAAAATATTAGTTATTTTTTTATTTAATCAGGTATATAATTACAATTATTTAATTCTTAATAAACTAGAAATGATTTAAATCACCTTATATCACACTTGGCTTAAATAGAAATTTGAGATTTAAAATGCTGCTTTTTAAAATTGTAAAAGTTTTTTTAAGTTATTTATTGTACATAAAATTTACTAACCGTCTTTGCCATAAGATTCGACATAAATCAATATCAATGGAGCAGATGCACAGCAATCGCTTATAACTTTCATTAGATTCTGTTTGATTTCCTGCAAATTCAAATGCAATTTTTACCAATCGCAAAAAAGCTATAAACATATATGCTTTTTATGGTTAAGACTTTCAAAGTTAATTTTCAAAATAATTGTTTCAAATCCATTTTGTTCTTATTCTTCAAGATATCTACAAAAAAAACTTAGAAATTAGACTTTTGGCTTAAAAAGACCGTTTGTTACTGACAAGTCTTGAAGCAATCGCTTTGCGCAATGATTTTAACTGTGTCCAATTTATATTGTTTTAGATTTTCTCAAAAATAAGCATGTACATAACTATTTGTCATCCATGCGTTATGTATAAAGTACTGTATATAGAGCTTATGATTTTGGAAAATAAATGCAGTAACGAATAACTAAGAAGCTTTGTTAAGAACCAAATACTATAAGAGTTAAGACGTTCATAATTACCATTATGTGAGCGCTTGGTTGTTGTTGTCTCTCCTCCAAGGATATCTTGTAGTAGCCATCCCCTAACCCGTCAAACAAGCCAATTTTGATTCTCATTCGAGAATTACCTCTGCTACTTCAAAGGCTTTGTCCACAGACCAATGACCTGATGTTGTGTTGGTACTTGGTTACAGTTAAAAGGTGATTAGTGTCATGTGTGTGCGTAAAGCATAATAGGCATTGTGGAGTGTAAGTATTGGGTTTTACTGTACTCGTATGTAGACAACTTTGCAAGAATAGTGATTTGTTGCTCTGAGTTGTGACAGTTTGTACGCGTATAACGTGATAATATTTGCTCTGATAAATCAATATCATAAGGTGTGTTGTTAATACCTTTGTTATTTTTTCTAAAATGAGGTATTGAGGTAATGGTAGTATGAATTTGCTTGAGATTTTCTTCACATTTCTCAGGTGTTATGTCTGGATCTGAGATAATGATATAATAAAGTGGTCATTGTTATAAAAAATTGTGGCTTTCATTTTTTCAGTGAATCTGAATGTGCATTAAAATTATGTAAAAGGTGTGTATGTGTTTGGGGCTGTTGTTTGAGTTGAGTAGCATGAAGTGTAAAGTGGTTACTCATTGGAAGGATACTGGTTTCGTCGTGTAGCTGTTGAGTGTTTGTGTCTTGTGTACAGCCAGTATGTCGGCAGCATAGTTGACTAGTTAGATCGCCGGAATTGTGATCGACAAGGTCTCGGTTCAAAACCTACTCATAGATTCTGTAGTATCCTCGGGAAAAAAACTTTACGGCACTTTCTCACCTTGGCAGTCTTATGGCAAGCAGTTCTAACGTTTAGTCATATCTTTATAAAACAAAAAACAAAATAAAAAGTATCAAGCGGACAGCAATATCTTGGCATCTCTGGAAGCAGGTCGGGTTAATTGCTTACCCTAGACATAACGCCCCCGTCGCTTTCCTGCGAGTTAAGAAAATAAATACGGATAAACTAAGAAATGAGCTAGCAAAGCACAAAGCTGTGTTCTGAATGGTTTAAAGTTTCTTGATGTTGGCGTTTGATATGTTGGGCTCCATACGACCCTTGCATATTGGAAAATGGGATGAGTTATAGCTATACTCGTATATGTAAACATAATTTGTTCATTTTGTTTGCCTCATTTGGTAGAAGTGAGGGCATTCAGAATGTTATGCGTTTGTTTTACTTCAGTGATGGTAAGGTTTATGTGTTGTGAAAATCTCAGTTTTTGGTCTAGAGTGACTCCAAGAATTTTTGGGTATTTTGTTGTCGGCAATGTTTGATTGTTTAATTTAAGTGATAAAGTTGTGCGATATTTAGTTGGGTCTGGTGTAAAAAGTATAGTTTTGTCTGTGTTTATATGAAGATTATTGGAGGTGGCCAATCCCTAGATTTTGTGAAGATATGGTTGAATGAGTTGTTTGGGCTTACGGTGTTTGATGTGAGATGTAAAAACTGTTATGTCATCAATATTTAATGTGATTTGTGCATATTTTGGGATAGAGTGGAATGTCAGAAGTGTAAATGTTAAATAATTTTGGAGACAGAACTACAACTTGTGGTACTTCGGTATTATTTCTTTTACGTTTTGAAAGTGTGCTGTTGTATTGAGTACATGCTTGTTGTCCTCGAATTTAGTTTGCTATGAACATGATAATCATGTTTGGAATGTTTATTAGTGTGAGTTTGTGTATGTTTTCTTGCTCATGTCTGAAGCTATTGCTACAGTGCTTTGTCGAGGACTTGGATTGTTGAAGCCTCAGTGATTTGGTGGAAGGTGTTCGGCAAAACAATCTGGATTGAGTGTTTATGTTTGAATCCATGTTGACAAAAAATTATTAGAATATTTTCTGTTAGGTATAGTAATAGAGTTTTCTCTAGTGTTTTGGCAATGGCTAATAAAAATGATACAGGTCGACAGGGTTACGGCTAATCTATACTTATTTTCGTTGTCTCTTTTTTGTTTGGTAAAATTTTTACATCCGGGTTGTGAACTTACTTCAGCCTCGCTATTGTTCGTTTAATTTTGTCGCAGTCAAGCGCGTGGCAGGAGCTTTCGGAAACTGGTACTCAGAGGCAATTCGTCGTTTAATTCTTGTTTTGTATTTTATAGATTTATGGTCAACTTTTCAATTAAATAGTCGTCTTAAGTAGCCTTATGTGATCTGTACTAATTTGTTTATTGATAATCTTATTCTGGTGTGTACTGCCTTTTGTTTTATTATTCGAATTATACTTTCCCTGGTGGATCGGGTGGCTGATGTTACTAGGGTGAGCTTGTAGGCTGCTTAAGTGGCATTTATAGCCCGAACTGTCACTTAATCAAATAAAATCTTCAGGGAAGTTGGTCTGCTCGCAAAGACAGTTTGTGCCAATCTTATAGTTTTGTTTGGTTTTGCAATAGAATGATTGAAGCACGTTTTGAAAGATGGGTTATTGTGTTAGTTTTTGGTTGTAGTGTTGCACATGTTTGTGGGATATCTGATGGCAAGTAGCCCAAGGTATTTCAGGTGTCTAATGTTTATGCTATTGGATCTAATAAAATTGTTGTTTCTTCAATTTAATATGGCTAAGCGCTCTTGAGTAATGGCAACTAGTATTTTCCTCAATGGGAAAGTTCTTTTATTGTATGGTCTAAGTGTCTGTTGATTTTTTTTGTGCTACATGGAGTGACGTTCGTGAAATGTTTGTAAAAAGCTTTTGCTTTGTCTATGTTAGTGATGTCTGTTTTAGCTCCGACGCGGAAGGTTCTAATGTGCAAGTGTTTTTTGTCGGATGATTTTGCAATGGTGCCCCAAAGGGAGTGTAGATTGTGTTTGCGATCAGTTTTATCAAAAAGTTTTTTCAAGGTGTTTGTTTTGTGTTTATCTATTTGTTTGTTTATGTGATTGTTAGGAGGAATAATTTGTGGATCTGAACTTTTTTTTAAATGCGATTACGTTGTAGAATGAGCTTGCGGATATGCATGGGTAAAAGAGTGCTATTTTTTTAATTTGGTTTTCTTTAGAAATGAAGAGTCTGTCAGAATCCAATATTGCCTCGACAATGTGTTTTTCTGTTTCATGGCCTCATGGACATCTGTTGGAGACGAGACCTTCAACATGTTGTTTGAATAGTGTCTAATTGAATTTTCAGTAGTTTATTTCATGTTTTAGGGAAGTGAGAGAAATTGTTTTGGTTTTGTGATTTAAGTAGAGAGTGGTAAATAAAGATAAGTGATCGGATGTGTGATATCGAATGATCTGCCAGATAGTGCAATCATGAAAGTTTGCTGAAGCTGTTGTGATGTTTGGTGAAGTACTTTAAATGTTGTGTTTGATTAGGTGGTAGACGTATTGGAGTGTTAATGTTTAATGTAATGTGATTGGAAGTAGGATGTCTTCAATTAATTCTCTTCTATGTTAGATTAGTTCAATGAGATACGCAAAGGTTCCCACCACGATAAAGTAGTATATAATTTATAGTAAAGTAACCACTTGTTACTACTTTCTTCTGCCTTAAAAATTAGGTTATTGCTATAAAAAAAGTATTAATATTGAAAAGAATATATTTCAAATGCGAAATGAAAACTTTGTTTTTTATTTAGTTTTCACTTTACTTTGAAATATTAAATATATTCAAGTTTTTAATTTAGACTGATATATATTTCATCTTTCCAACGGTCTCTAGAATTTTTTTTTTTTTGGCTCTTATAAAAAATTAACGCTCCTCCGATATTTCATGGGTTTAATAAACTAAAGCTAGAAGAAACAATTAAAAATATTGGCAGAAATTAAAGGTACACAAAATATTTGCTCTTTAGATATAAGATTGTTAAAATGCTAAAAATCAAATTACTGTACTTACAATTTCTACTTTATTGTTAATTTCTTTGACATCAAATCCATATTGAGGCAGGAAAGCTTTTAATTGTTCTTTGTTTTCTTTGGCGATTTCTATACTTTTTTTTGTTTTGAAAGCGTCATTGCTTATTAATATAGCACAGCAGTTGCCAAAATTAGCGATTGGATAGTTCTTTAGAAAAAAAAAATATTGGTTGAAAATAATGTGATCCATGTGATATGGATGAATCAACACAATATTATATTGGCCTTGGCCTGAATTTTACTTGGTGTTTTTTCAAAAGCTTTTATTTATATTGAAAATTAAATTGTAATATTTATTTAGTGCAAACGCTGCTATTCGCTACTACTTATCAAAACAAGATTAGCGAAAGGTCCCAAATTAGATTCGATATGACTGATTTTAAGCTTAAAATAAAATTATTGAAGATCTTGTTCAAACTCTTGTTGTACTTTCGAGTTAATAAAATCTTTATATTATGGTACATTGAAAGTCATATAAAAAACCAAAATCAGCACACTTTTTTTTGACCTAACCATACATTTAAAATATTATTCGATTGTCAGAACTGAAATAGAATATATGCAATAATCAAGATTTTTTTAAGTAAAAAATGCTATGAAACAAAAGCTTTCAACGTGAACCTTATCATTAGCAAGTCGCTTTAGCTTGGTTTTTCTTGGAGTCGCTGGTAAAAAACTTTTTTTCGAAGATGAAGCACCTTGTTGTTCGAGGCTGATTCTCGATTTATCTTGTTATGAAAAAAATAAACAATGAAGTATAGATCATTGTTTTAAATAAAAATATATATATATATATAACACTGTATGAAAATCAGTTCTTCTAAAGTGCTCGATAACAAAGTTAGAACTTAAATTAAAAATAACAATAGCGAAATCACGGAAATAAAAACAAAGCTAAAACCCAACAGACTGTTTCACCCATAAAAGGGATCATCAGGGGTATCTTATTCAAATAGATACCCCTGATGATCCCTTTTATGGGTGAAACAATCTGCTGGGTTTTAGCTTTGTTTTTATTTCCGTGCTTTTATTTCCGTGATTTCGCTATTGTTATTTTATATATATATATATATATATATATACAGTATATATATATGTATAATCCAGTAATGTTTCACTTTGCCAGTACAATGCTCAATAACACACGGTTAGAGCAAGTATATTATATTTATTTAACACTACACTTTATAAGTTAAAACCACAACAGACTGTTTCATTCTATTGAATCATCAGGTAGTCACTTATTCAAATAGAATTATTCAAATTTGTTCAATTCTATTTGAATAAGTGATCTCCTGATGATTCAATAGGATGAAACAGTCTGTTGTGGTTTTAACTTATAAAGTGTAGTGTTAAATAAATATAATATATATATGTATATATATATATATTATATATAACCGAATTGTCTCATAATGTTGGTACAGTGCTCGATAACCAGGTTAGAGCAATTTATTTAAATTAAAAAGACTACAACAAAAAAGTTGAAACCACGACAGCCTGTTTCATCCTATAGAATCGTCAGGTGATTACTTATTCAAATAGATTCTATTTGAATATTTGATAGGTAGTGTTTTTAATTTAAATATATATATATTAGAACAGGGCCTTGTCGAATATTTGTATAGCATATAATACACAAAACACGTTGCTTTTGAAAATCGTTGTGTTCAAACAAGTAGTAGCTCCTCCCGGCGTTGTCCAATCATTTGTTCTAATATATAGCTCGCCATCGGTGGTTACGCACGGCTAGAGCACTTTACTATTTAGATTGCTGATGAGCGTACGCTAAACAGCTTAGTGCCGGGAATGCAAGGCTTGCTCTGTTAAATATGTACTGATTATGATTTTAATGCGTGATGCCTTACTGATACATTTTTGGTTTCAGTGTTTTGCCCTAAGGCGCTAAATTGTTATGTAACAGTAATATAGTATTTTGGTAATGCGCATTATAATCGTCATCTCGTGCCGAGTTCTCTATCTCGGGTCATGATGTTGATGGCCGTGTCTGGTTCTCTACCCGGTAACACCATCATTGTCAGGTGCATATAACTAACTTTTGCCATCCCTCGTAGTGTATTTACTGCAATATGCTTTACGTTCATATTCCTGATGAGTCCCTTTAGGACGAAACAGGGCCTTGTCGAATATTTGTATAGCATATAATACACAAAACACATTGCTTTTGAAAATCGTTGTGTTCAGACAAGTAGTAGCTCCTCCCGGCATTGTCCAATCATTTGTTCTAATATATATATATATATACAGTATAATGCAGGAGTGAATCGATCTTTCCCGCAGAGTGCTCAATGAAAAAAATCAGAGCAATTTTATACAAAATTTATTTAATCACTGTTTAAAAACCACTACAGTCTGTTTCATCCTTAGAATCATCAGGTGGTTACTAAAAAATTAAAAATATAGTTATTAGTGGTAAAAAAATGCGTATGGAATAAATGATATGTAGTTAAATTAAGCAAACAATACGATTCCTATGACGTCATACAAGAAAAAACAACTCAAAATATAGTAAATGCAAGTATAGAGGTTTGCATTCATTTGAAGGTGAGGGAAGGCGAGTTGGTTGTGTGGTGAAAGATATAAAAGGAAAGGAAATAATCTACAAAGCAATACAGTAAAAGAAGTAACGAGAAAAATCGCATAAGATGAAAAAGTAAAGTGGGTAAAAAATGGTGTGAACGATAATGGAAAATATAAGCGGATTTAATGACGGACAAGGAAGCACACTTGCACAAAAATAATGACAATTTAAGCATACAAAATCAAGTGGGTAATTCATTTAGTTTAAATTTGTTTTTGTGGCGACATTTTCCTGTAAGTTCCGATCGCGTTAAGCTTAAAATAAATAATCGCGTTAAGCTTAAAATGGCGTAATACCATATCAGTGCTTTCCTGGTTCAAAAATATAACAAACAAAAAATCCTGCAAATTTTTAAAATTCGACATCATTCAGTTCTACCCTTCTATAACAGAAAAACTGTTCCGTAGCTCAATTAATTTTGCAAAAAGATTCATTAATATAGAAGATATTGAAATTAACGTAATTTTACGTTGCCGTAAATCTATACTATTTAGTGATGATAGTACGTGGATCAAAAAAAAAAAAAAAAAATAGCGAATTCGACGTAACAATGGGCTGTTACGACGGAGCAGAATTATGTGAACTGGTGGGACTGTTTTTTTGCACGAACTTTCTACAATATCCCTAAAGAACTTGCTGGTCTATACAGAGACGACTTAGTGATTCTCCGAAATTCTGGTGGCCCCAATACTGACCGAATCAAAAAAAGAATTATAAAGCTTTTCCAAAAACACAATTTAAAAATCACAATTGAAGCAAACAATATACAGACAGATTTTTTAGATGTCACACTTAACCTCAAAACAGAAAAGCACTGGCCATTCAGAAAACCCAATGATCAACAATTATACATAAACATTAATTCAAACCACCCACCTTCCATAAAAAAAGAACTACCAGGCATGATATCCAACAGACTATCGGAACTTTCTTGTGATTTGAATAATTTCAAAAAAACTATTCAACCGTATAAAAACGCAATTAAACAAAGTGACTACAAAGACAATTTAATATTTAGTGAAACTCAACCGAAAAAGAAAGCAAGAAAACGCAAAACCATATGGTTCAACCCGCCTTTTAACAACTATGTTGCCAACAATATCGGAAAAGAGTTTTTAAACTTAATAAACAAACACTTTCCACCACAACACAAGCTTCATAAAATTCTAAATAGAAATAGCATAAAAATTAGCTATAGCTGCATGCCTAACATGAAAGCAATTATAACCGGTCACAACAAGAAGCTATTGAGAAAGGAAAGCTCTCAACAATCAAAACCATGCAACTGTAAAAATAAAGATATATGTCCACTAAAAGGATTTTGCCCACAACAATTTGTCATTTATCAAGCAGACATATCTCATGGAAATACAACAGAAAGCTACATAGGTTGCAGCGAAACAAAATTCAAATCACGATGTTATAATCATATACAATAATTTAAAAATATAAAGAAAAGAAACGTCACAGAGCTTCCCAAAACATTCTGGAATGCCAAAGAATCAGGTCTTAAACCCACAATTAACTGAAAAATAATCAATCAAATTACTACCTACAAACCAGGACAAAAATGCTGCAACCTGTGCTTAACCGAAAAGTTAGAAATACTACAGGCAAATTAACCAACAATCCTCAACAAACGATCGGAACTTACAGGAAAATGTCGCCACAAAAACAAATTTAAACTAAATGGATTACCCACTTGATTTTGTATGCTTAAATTGTCATTATTTTTGTGCAAGTGTGCTTCCTTGTCCGTCATTAAATCCGCTTATATTTTTCATTATCGTTCACACCATTTTTTACCCACTTTACTTTTTCATCTTATGCGATTTTTCTCGTTACTTCTTTTACTGTATTGCTTTGTAGATTATTTCCTTTCCTTTTATATCTTTCACCACACAACCAACTCGCCTTCCCTCACCTTCAAATGAATGCAAACCTCTATACTTGCATTTACTATATTTTGAGTTGTTTTTTCTTGTATGACGTCATAGGAATCGTATTGTTTGCTTAATTTAACTACATATCATTTATTCCATACGCATTTTTTTACCACTAATAACTATATTTTTAATTTTTTAGTAACCACCTGATGATTCTAAGAATGAAACAGACTGTAGTGGTTTTTAAACAGTGATTAAATAAATTTTGTATTATATATATATATACTGGTATATACAGGGAGGTGCAAAAGTAGGTATACAGTAGTGCAACATCAGTGACATATTACAGTAAAGCGAAAGAGACATATATTAAGTTACAAAAATGCATGTGCTTTTAGTATTTCCTTTTATTTATTTACGTTTAACTGGTAATTTGACCATGGCTGGTAATTTGACAGACGAGCAGCCCAAATGGATATTAAAACAATACTGAAAGACAGAAAATAGTGAACGTGTAAGGAAACAGTGGATCGAAACTTTTTCAACACTTCCCCCAACAATACTTACAATTTATTGACTACGTAACAAATTTGAACGGACAGGAAGTGCATAATTTACGTGTTTTTCCTTTTTTTTATTACTGATATCTATTTTTGCACCCCCCTCTTTAAGCACTTTTTAGATAAACACCAACCAAAAAGTTTTCAAAAAAGTTCTACAGTATATACCATATTTTTAGATGTTTATTACAACAAAACAAAAGACCCCCACTGCTTGTTTCATCCAAATAGGAATCATTAGGGGGTCTGCAATGCAAAAGAGATAAAATCGATATCAGCATAAAATAAATAAAGATCTGGTTGTATAATACTCATTCTAGAGACGTTAAATATGATATCATCAGATCTTTATTTATTTTATGCTGTTTTCGATTTTATCTCTTTTGCATTGTAGACCCCCTGACGACTCCCATTTGAATAAAACAGGCAGTAGGGGTCTTTTGCTTTTTTTGTAATAATTATCTCTATATGATCTGACTTTCATCAAGATTTTACAAAAACAAGCCAATAATTTTTTTCCATATCTATATATGTATTTAAATATATTTTGATTTGTATTTAAATATACAAATTTATTAGAACAAAAATATTATAAAAAAATACTTCATTAAGGTAGTGCCAACAGTATAAATTTTTATTTTGCCTGTGAGGCTCATCAAAAAGCACAACTTTTACAACACAAAACTAATCAGTTATAAAGTTCATTATCCTGAATTACTTTGCGCTTATCTAAAAAAGCAAACTCTAAAAAAACAAAGCAAATTATATACGCATATTTTGTTACGCAGCAATGGCAACAATTTTGTAAAACATATTTACATAAATTTGATATCACAACTATTTGAAAGGAAGAAATGTTTTTCAAACAAGCCCGATACTTCTAAAAACAAATGTATGTGTATGTAGGCTAGCAACGTTTTGTACAAATGCCTACTTGATGTGGATGGCTGTTGTGGAAAATTTTCTTTTCCTTCAGTTGAAAGTGAAACTTGTTCTTCTTGATCTAAAAGTATTGGTGATTGGTTTTAATTTTAAAAGTTGGTTTAAAATTTTATATTTATTTTTTCGTAAAAATAAAAAAAATGAAACCCATGGAGACCCACTCGAACGCGCCCCACTCCAACAGACCACCAATCCATACTTTCAGGCATCCAACCAACCGAGTTTTGCTGACTAGGAGCCACAATCTTCTTGGCTAGCGGTGCGACCCTGGGCCTGGCCATATGATAAATTTCTGGATTGGACCTAAAATCTCTAAAAATGTCTGATTCTCTTTCTAGCCTCTTAATAAATCTACACGTTTCTCTTTTTTATCACTAGCAGCATTTCTGCTACTGCTGTAATGTTATTCCAAATCTTTTCACAGTGGTTCAAAATTGATATCTTTACTACCAATAAAGTCATTAGCAACTATCACTTGATATTGAAAAAAATGTTTAGAATTAACACAATTAATATTAATTTTATCGCAAAACAATGTTTATACTGAAAATGATGCTTGGGGCAAGCCTCTTTATCACAAACTGCGCTCATAAAAATTTTCATAGGTCAGTTCATTGGACGCCACTCGACGCAACAATCAACTGACGTATTCACTTTGTGTTCCCTACACGTTACTATGACAGCAGTGACATCAAACTCTATGCATTATAAAAATATAACAAAACACTTGATAAAACATTGAGTGGGCCCAGGTTGGACATCCTTGTCCTAATATGATAAACGGTTTTGATTTTATTGAAGGTGAAAAATCGTAAAAAACCTTTAACTCACTCAGAGCAACAGAAGCTGATTTACTTCTTGTGTTTACATGTCCAAGGACCATGTTATGTGCTACATATTTGTTCCCTTCAACGAAATCTTTCTCCGCTGTAATTGCAAATACACGAAAAAATAAAGTTCGACAAAATTATTTTGCTAACGCCAGTTAATGTTATCATCTAATTCAAAATGGTTAGCTATAGTAATAATTATATTATTTTAATAAAATCAAGAAAAGAAGCATAACATAACACGCTATCATAAAGAAAAAATAAACAGATTTAAGTTTTTAAGATTAAATTAGGCAAGTATTTAATAGTTTTTTAATAGCAGATAATTGTTAAGACTAAATTATTTGTATTGAACCCACAATAACATTTTTATGACATGCTTTTCTTTTTTTTTTGTTAGCGTTTATGGATTTTTGGAAACTGGAAGCGAAAATTTGCAAATCTTTTAAATAGAAATTATAAAAGCACAAGTATCGATTTTTCCAAATTAAAAAATTAATTCAGAGTATTTCCAAGCTCAGAAAAAAATAAAAAAATTAACAGTTACGCTTTAAAACGTAATTATCTTTCTTTTCATAAAATTTTGAAATTACCAGAAACAATGTTATAGTTCTTGTAAAAATGATATTAAAATAATGTTATTTATTTTCATTTGATCATCACTACAGTCAAATAAATATTTCTACTTTGATAAGAAATTTTTTTGAAAAAATCTCTCGTCGGGCATAGCGTGCTAATTAAGAAAAGTCCAGGGTAGAAGTTATACCCTTAAACTCAACACAAGCACGTATTAACTTTTAGAAATTACTAAAGTGTAATTCGATTAATTATTATACTTTATTACTATTTTTATGTCATAACAGCTGCGGCGCCAGCCTTTTAAAGCACTTCAGGAAAAACTGCTGAAATAATCTTGTTACCCTTAAAAATTTAAAATATGAAAGACAAAATTGATATTGCCTTAAAAAAGTAACCTGATAAACAACACTACTATAAAGTATGCATGAATTTAATTTCTGGGTCCAAGCCATGCCGCGAATTACGTTGTAAGTAAAATACGCTCGTATGATACATGTTAAGGTAAAGGGTCATTAAACTAAAACCCCCAAGTCAGCAAGGAGTGTTTTTTTGGTTTACCACATGAAGCTTTAAAATAGTTATAACTCATATTAAACAAGATTTTATTTTTTATATCACTAAGTAATATGATGACTTAAATTTTTTTTTACTGCGTATTACAGTATGTCACCGCACCAAAACAAGGCGCCGTTTTAAAGTTACCAGGCTTGCCTACAAAAATACATTTTTGTCTGCATTGCAGTAAAGGACTTTCTCTTGGTGTTTTCAGTGTTTGTTTGCATGTTTTCACGACATGGAAAAAACATAGATTAACGTTTATTATTCGTGGTGAAAAGCTGAAAGTAAGTGATTACATCGCGTTTTTTGATAATTTTTTGTTATTTCTTATTAGTCATACAAGTTACAAAATCCAACTTAAAAAAAAAAAGAAATTAGAACTTATAATTTGAAAGAATGAAGTTTCAACCGAATAAAAATGTTTTGGCATTTTTGAAAGAAAATTGGGGTAATTGTTTTATGGTTTATCAAAGATCAACACTTTTAATTTTGCCTGGTAGTCAAGAGGATAAATAAAGACGATCATGATGACGAACTCGGCCAAACTGCACCAACGACAAGCTACCTCAACGTGGTGGTGTAGTCCCCTTCCCTGCACTAGGGAGGGTCGAAATGGCTTGTCAATTTCCCGAGCGTCTTATCCTCGGGCGATTCTCCCATAGACAACTCTTCTCCTCGTTTTTTTTATTCCTGCTGTCCAATGCGCGGTCACATATGGACAGCACTCTTAAACCCCATTGACCGCCCCCTATTTCTTCTACTTTCTTTCCAACAACTCTTCTTAGCTTCTTCTTCCACCCCAAACCCCCTCTTTACCTATCTTACTCACCGCTGCTTCTTATCCTCATCCTTCTTCTGATCAGCGGTGACATCCCAACCCTGGCCCTATAGACCCCTGCTCCGTCTGCTCCCGTAGAGTCATCTAGGGAAACAGATCGGTGCAATCTACTAACTACTATCTCTGGGTACTCCTCTCCTGCTCTGGTCTCCCTTCCCTCTGACTTTCGTAAAATCTCCGTGGGACACTTTTGGACTTGTCCAATGTGCCCATCCTCTTCTCAACCTCCTCCCTCCTTCTCACACGTGCCACCGGAAACCGCTCCTCCCCTGATCTCTCTTTGGTTCCTGCCCAAACAGCTTCTAAATGCACATGGCAGACCCTTCTGGACCTCGCATCAGATCATTTTCCTATCTCTATCTCTATTCTTACTTCCCCTTTAATTAACTCTATCCACCGCCCCCTCATTTAATTACAATAAAGCTCGCTGGGACGATTACCTTAGTTATATTGATACCCACTGCCCTGCCCCCTCTAATTTTGCAACACTCTCTCTTTCTGAAGCTACCCACACCTTTATCAAACTTCTCAATGATGCTGCCACTTCTGCCACTTCTTTCGTCAGCATCAACCGCCCTGCTAAAGCCTGGTGGTCTTCTAAAGTCGCAGATGCCGTCGCGAAACACCAAAAAGCATTTGCAAAGGCACACTGTTCCGAAGAAGACCTCCAGAACTATATCTCTATTACTAGATATACCTCCACTGTGATATCTAAGGCTAAAGCTAAGTCATGTGTCACAGACTTTGTTTGGGAATCTTAAAAGACCAGTTCAGCTAGTAACTCGAATACCTGCGCCGAAACAAAGCTGTCTAAATTTTATTTTATTCCGGCTCAAGAAGTAGTCTTGCTATGAGCCTGATGCTTTTGTACAGTTGGTTTAACGAAAGTTCGGATTATTTTCGTTAAAGACTCTTCTTAACAACAAACAGAGACCACTGCCTCTAATAAGAACGAATGTATTACACAAATCACGACTGACGAAACTTCTATTCCACGCTTTGCCAAACTGCAAAGCGAACTCAACGCTATAACTTGATTCAATTAACACAAATAATTCTACCTCTGTAGAACACAACTTCCAACCACTGGCCAAAATAAACTCAACAATCGTCAACCGATACAAATCTAACGGTCCACTTCCTGTGGCCAAACACAATTACTTTCACTCGAGCCGTCCCTCGAGTCACTTCAAATTACCTCACAATAATAATAATAATTCACTGCATATCGGCTTTATATAGAAAAAAAGATAACGTGACGCGAATTTCTCGCAAACGCTAGACAATTCTACAACTCTCTCGAGAATACGCTTTTTCTCGAGCCACCTAGTATATACGCGAAGGTTCTATTACAGTGACGTTGATCAAAAACATATTACGTCAATACGGTCGAGCAAAAGAGAAAAGAAAATACACGTATCGAGCAATAAAACGAATCGGACGTTATATGAGAGCAGCGCTCAAAGAGACGCGATTATTATCTTATAATAAAACTACGAATTACTTTTAACCGGAATAAACTACATCGCTATGATTAAAATTATTAGTAATGAAGTGTGACATCAAGGCAGAAAACTTACTCTAACCTTTCTCCTAAAACCCGTCCCAGTGAAGTCTTTTCACTACTTCGATCCATCTTTGGCTCCCCTCCCCAACTTCATCTCACCTCCTCAACATCCCAAGCTTCCATACCCCTGTAAATTGTGCCATCCAACCTTCTTCACATCTATAGTCCCATTTCTCTACTCAAACCCAAAAACCTTATAGAAGCATCTAGAAAGCTCAGATGAATATTATCAGAACTGCACACTACAACACCCTGCACTCCACTTTCTGTGCACCATTCTTCTCTCTTGAACTCTCCACAGCCATCTTTAGGCACTGATCGTATTACTTACCCTCTTCTAACCCACCTTCCACAATCAGCGACACATTTTTTTTTATATATTTTCAACCTTTCTTGGTTAACTCACACCTTCCCGTCTACCTGGAAACAATCGACAATCATCCCCATTCTCAAACCCGAAAAACCCTCTGATTCACCTTCCTCATATAGACCCATTTCTCTCACTTCCCGTACCTCCAAACTCTTTGAAAGAATGGTTTTAAGACAACTAACCTATTTGCTAGAACAACAAGACATCCTCTCATCCGTGCAAGCTGGTTTTAGACCTGGTAGATCGACTGTAGACCAGGTTCTCCTCATCTCACAGTCAATCGCAGATTCTTTTCACCTATCTAAACCAGGCGCACGTACAGTCCTCGCTACTGTAGATTTTGCAAAAGCTTTTGACTCAGTTTGGCATTCTGCCCTCCTCTCTAAACTCCTGTCTTTATGTCTTCCTCTTTGCTTTGTTGAATGGATACGATCCTATCTCTCAGATCGCCGTTCGTAATTCATTCAGTCGTCCTTTCCGTCTCCGAAGAGGTGTTCCCCAAGGTTCAGTTCTTGGACCAGTCCTTTTCTCTCTATTTATTAATGATCTTCCTACCTTCCTCCCTACATCTGTCAAAACTTCACTCTATACAGATGATCTTGCCATTTGGGCCTCTTCCCCAAGTGTTAAGTGTGCAACTTACATAGTACAAGCTGCCCTCAACAGACTGGTGGAATGGTCCTCAAAGTGGCGCCTTCCTCTCAACCCCCTCAAATGTAAAACATCCATCTTCAGCCTAGACCCGTACCAATAACGTATACAACCCTCTCTGTACATTCTTAACACCCCACTTAAATTTAAACCTCATCCAACCTTTTTCGGTGTAACCTTCAACCGCACTCTCTTTTTCAAACATAATGTCCTATCCTTACGGAAAAAGTTTCACAGCCGATTCCGTGCTTTCCGCTCTATTGCTTCTGCCTCTTGGGGCCCATCAAAGGAATCCTTATGTACCTTATATAAAGCCTTCATTCGCCCCATCCTTACCTATGCTTCCAAGGCTGGTTTCCCTTCTCATCTCCTACCCACATCACCTCTGTGGAGAGGATGCACAGATCTTTCTGTTTAGTAATCACAGGCTGGCTATCGTCAACTCCTATCCCTCTACTTCATATAGAAGCACTTCTTCCTCCACTACGCGTCACCCTGACCCACCAATCCCTCTCCTTCTTTGAACAATCCCTCCGACTACCTTCAACCTTTCTCCTGGCCTCTCTAGCAAATTCTAACCCCCGCACGCAATTTAAGAAAGATTCATGCAGATTCTTTTCCCGATCACATAACCTTACCCCTAATCTACATCTTACTCGTGAACCTTTAATCCTGTGCCCTCCTAAACCCCACTGGTGTACCCTTTCTACTTACACAATTTTACTCCACCTTTCATCCCCATGCTCTCGTAAAGAACCCCCTCTCTTCTCAATACCACAGCTACCTCCCATCTATCCTCTCTATCTCACAGCAATATTACCGCCTGGACCGACGGTTTGGTACCTGGCGGGCTGGGATGGGGTGGTGCAGGGATTCACATCAAATCTACAAAGTATATCACTGCTAACTCCCTCTCCTTCTCAGCTGGTCTCTGGGCTACCAATTACAGTGCCGAGACTTTCGCCATCCTACATGCCCTTGAGTAATGTATCTCTCACTCCAAGGCATGTAGCTTTAAATCCATCACCTTACCTTCTGATTCTCTATCTGTTTTATCAACCCTTTCTGCTCCCCCTACCATATTTAACCCCCAAATCCCTATCTGATACACAATCTCTCCTCAATATTTTATCCAAATCCAAGGTAGTCTACTTGCAATGGATACCTGGTCACTCCTCCCTCCCTGGTAACAACTTTAACTGACTCTCTTGCTAAAGTCGGAGCCTCTCTTGATCCCTCTAAAATATCAGTGTCCCTCTCACCCCTTATTTCCTCACAAAGACTATCTCTCTACACCAGTTGGATACGCAGTGTCCAATCTGGTCTTTTTCAACACCAAATCCCTCCAGTATCTCCAAAGGAGCTCACTCTCCCTTGCTCCGTTTGCTGTGCTCTCTCCCGTTTACGCTGCAACGGCCACAGCACTCTCCTTAACACTTATCTCCACAGGTTTGGTCGAGCCGAGACTCCTTCATGCAGCAACTATGGTTCTGAATCGCAGGAGATTTCTCATTTTGTGCTAGACTGCCTTGTACTGGACCATCTGCGTCGGGCCATAATCGGTCATTCCCTCTCTATTCTGGACCTCTGGTTCCGTCCGTGGGGTGTCGCCCGATTTCTGGGACTCCGCGGAGGTGATCCGCGCCCCCATCCCCAGGAATGAGTCGGGTAAACCCACTATCACCACTACCAACTTGGCCAAAAGTTTTAGTTTATTGATTAGTAATAAAATTTCCTTTCTAAATTCAAAGTTTTTCAGCTTAGGTTTTCTTAAACAAACTTTTGACCAGGGGTTCCCAACCCGGGGCCAATGGCCCCCCTTGGGGGCCACAGGACGTTATCTGGGGGGCCAAAAGCATGGCCTACTTAAAACACGGCCTAAAATGAAAATGCTGTACTGCAGCAAAATACACTCAATATCATTTGCTCTGGCTAGTGCCCTAATAGTGTCATGTTTATCAAATTCTAGTTTGAACAACGACAGACAGAATAAATAATTTAAATATATAACTTATACAAGAGAAATCGTTTTTTAAGTAATTTAGTGTTGATCATTATATTGTAGAGTATAATGACATCACAATACTCGTATGCTATAACCTTGCCTCGTGTACTCTTACAGTTCAGTCACTAATTGTCATCCTAATAAAAGGCAGTTGTTTGAGCTTGAAGTTTTAGCAGTTATAGTTAGAAGAACGTTACAATATTATACTAACGCACTTAGTGTAAATATCTTTCTGCATAGTAGGCTATGCATTTTTTGTTTTTGGTTTTGAGTGCTGTGGGCTAGTGCGTTACAGTACAAGTTGTAGGTGGATAAATTTAGTTTGCTATTCTGTATGGAGGTTAGCCAAATATAGTAAGTTTTAAACATTGAATTTGTAATTAGAGGCAATTGTTGTATTTTCCACTGTCTTACTTTAAAAAAACACTTACTTCCAACACTTACTTCTAACTTACTTACTTCCAACACTTTTTTAATGAGATATATTAGCTATAGGAGCTTTAGAAAAAGTAGCGCAAGCAGCGTAAAAAAAAGTACCATTATTACATTTGAAGAAGTTCGTTAGTGTAAAGTTTGTTCTTGACAGATCGCAGGTTATCATCGATAGGTTAGATCTAAAATTGTTTCGAAATTTCTTCTTTGCAGTACGTGTTTTTCTTTGTTGACGCAATAATTTTTAAAGATGTATGAAGTATTTATTATTTGTTATTAGAGCAATCATGGTTAATAAATGTGTGATTTACAGCTGTAAATCGGATATAAAAGTAATGCAAATTCTATTCCATCTTTTCACTTTGCTGGCAAAATGGACTAAATTTGTCAATCGTTTGGATTGGTCACCTACAAGTAATTCAGTCATATGTGCAAATCATTTTGATCAAAAATTTATTCTAAATGGGAAAAAAAAAAGTTAAATTGGAAATTAAACCCAGTATCAACCATTTACATGAAAGTGTACTTTCAAAACCATCTTCCCGGTCTACGTTTACAGGTTTCAGAAAGTCTCCTAAACCTCGTATTTACCAACCAGACCAGGTGGACTGTTTTGTGGAAAATGATAAAATACACAACATTGAGGATATAACAGAGAAACATTGCCTTTTTGGTTACATTTTAATACCATCTTCAATTCTCAAAAATTTTGTTGCTTTTGGTTTTGTCACAGACGCTTTGCTGCAGCAGTACTGTTGCAATAACATCCGTACAGGTGCTGAAACTGTTTTAAATACCTACTGCACCAATGTTTTGTTTATGTGTGCCTACCATATTGATTGGGGCCGAAAGTGAGCGAATAACATCAAACATTTTCTAAAATAATAAACAAAAAATTGAAAATAGCAAGATAAGAAAAAATGTTATAAGTACTTTTAAAAAGCGACAACAGTCAAAGTATTGAATTATTTGTCAATTTCTGGATTGACCGTAGTTTAAAACCTTGATATGCAACTGTTTAGAATGCTCAGTTGAGTTAAATGAATTCATTGTTTTGCAGCAATTTATTACATTACGTTGTACATATTGCAAAAACTTAAAATATACATGTATAGCATAGCTCGCATTAGCATGTGCTTTAAAATGTAATCCTTTGAGATTTTTAACAGATAATTCATATTGACTTTTCAATATTTTCAATTTTGTTTAAATAATATTTATTGTAATATAGCATTACAATTGTGATCATTATTTCACAAAAAAGATGTTTATGTGTCAAAATCTCCCAACTCTAATGATATTGAGTGTATTTTGCTGCAGCACAGCATTTTCAATTTAGGCCTCTTAGAAATCAATGGCAAAATGTGACATATAAGGCCGTGTTTTAAGTAGGCCATGCCACAAGTAGGCTGGAAGTATAGGGCTACCATACGTCCTCTTTTAAGAGGATTTATCCTCTTTTTTAAAAAAATGAATGTCCTCTTTTGTTTAACGGTTTAGCAATTTATATTTACAGGCACCTTAAGTCTTTTTTTCTGTTGCAATGTCTAAAATTCGCAAATGGAACGACAGCTACGTCTCATTTGGTTTCACAAAAGTTATCCGAAATGGCCAGGATTATGCGCAATGTCTTCACTGCTCGGTCGTGATGGCAAATGCTTCATTACGCCCCTCAAAACTCAAAAACCATCGCGACAAAAAGCATCCCCAAAAAAGAAATGAAAATATCGATACTCTCTCTGCCAAACGAGTGCGATACGACCAGGAAGGAACACTACCCCGTTTGGGATTTTCTCCAGAAGAAAAACCAGCCCTTCAGTGCAGCTACGAGGTGGCATATCAAATTGCGAAGTGCAAGAAGCCGCACACTATCGCTGAGGAACTTATCAAGCCATGTGCTGAGAAAATGGTCGAAATAATGATTGGGCCAGGAGAGAAAAAGAAAATCCAACAACTTTCGATGTCGAACAATACTATTCGCCGCCGGATTGACGACATGGCTACCGACGTGTGCCAACAAGTTTGCTCTGAAATCAAGCAAAGCATGCTCCAGGCAAGCCTACAACTAGATGAATCTACCGACACCACTCTTGAATGCCATTTGATCGCGTTTGCTCGATACGAGAAAAATAAAAAGATGAAGGAAGAGTTCCTCTTTTGCAATACTTTGTCAGCTACAACAACTGCTGCTGACATCAAAGTTATTGTGGACTCTTTCTTTGAAACAAATGAGCTCAGTTGGCAAAATTTCAAGCATATTTGTACTGACGGCGCCCCAGCCATGATTGGAATCAGAGGAGGATTTGTTACCCTTGTGAAGAATGAATGGCCTCATGTGACCTCCTCGCACTGCTCATTACACCGATATGCTTTAGCATTGAAGACTCTACCGCCGCAGTTGATGGAAGTTATGGACGTTTCCGTCAAAGTGATTAACTTCATCCGTTCGCGTGGAAAAAATCACCGGCTTTTCCAAGTTTTGGCCAAAGAAATGGGAGCAAAACATATGGGACTCTTGCTTTATACCAAAGTCCGTTGGCTGTCAAGAGGCAGTTGCCTTCATCGGTTGTATGAACTCAGAAATGAGGTTGAAGCTTTTCTTCAAGAAAGCGAATCTACTGTCCATGTACAATTTCACAGCGAAGAGTTCATGATGATGCTCGCGTACCTTGCAGATGTATTTGGCCATTTCAACGAAGCGAACTTGTCCTTGCAAGGACGCGAAGTAACCGTCAGCGATGTTAAAGATAAGCTGGCTGGACTATGTGCGCGAATGGGAGTCTGGCAGGCACGATTAAAGGCAGGCTTCACTATCTCTTTCCCTCTCTTGCATAAGCACTTGGAAATGAACAAGGTTGAATTGCCAAATAACATCAAAACTTGCATTATAAAGCATCTGGAAATCGTTTGTGCTGAATTTCAATCTTATTTCAGTGACACACCTTTGTCCGTTTCCTGGCACAAAGACCCATTCAACACCAAGGTTAACCCTATGGCCGAAGAAGCCGAGGAGTTAGCTGAGTTCAAAGTTTCAAACGCCATGAAGCAGGCATTTAGCAAGAAATCCGATCTTTCCAGCTTTTGGTTGTCTCTTCATGATTCTTATCCGATCCTCAGCAAAAAGGCTTCTGTAATGTTTGTTCAGTTTGCTACAACCTATCTTTGCGAAGCTGGTTTTTCTGATTTGGTGACCATCAAAACAAAATCCAGAAATCGCCTTGATGCATGCAATGACATTCGCCTGGCTCAGTCCAAGACGGAGCCCAACATCAAAGGTCTCATCAAACGAGGACAAGAACAAACTTCGCACTGAAAGCGTTAGTAAAACTGACTTTGATTTTTACTTCTTTGACGTTTCTTTCACTTTTGCTTTTGTATTTGACTTTTCTTATTAATATTACACTTCACCAATAAAGTATGCAATGAATACGCGCACACGGGCTGACCACAATAACGTGCTACTCAATTTCACTACTATTCGCCGGTGTACCTTCATTTTCATTCATATTTCTTTCAAACCTATATCTAAAATTCGAAGTGCGTAGTAAATCGATCGCTTCTCTTCCGGAAAATATCGCTGCAAAACCTCACACTTATTAGCCTACGAATGACATACAGACAGAGAATTTTTTGCTAAGCAGGGGGCCACGAGTGTTGAGAGCTTTTAAAAGGGGGCCACAAACAATAAAAGGTTGGGAACCACTGCTTTTGACAATTGCCAAAAAATATTTTAAATGTAGCAAATTCATTTTGAAAGACATACAAGTTTTTGTTAGATATGTTTTAGTCTTTCAAAATTAAGTCATTGTGCAACATCTTGGGAAATAAACCATCAGAGGTCGCAAACGCACAGTTTTAAAGTTGATTTACGCTTCGTTTCTTACAAAAGCTGAAAATAACATTTAAACTACTCTATGGCGGCTTTATGTATTTCTACTTGTTTTTCTCACCGTGACCTACTCAATTTAATTGATTTAAATATTCTGTTCTCACCTTTTTTAAGTGGGCCTGTTCTTGATTCCTTGCTCAGCTTGGAACAATTTTCCTAGAAAAACAAAAGTTTCAAAGTTAGAAATAAAAGGGTTATGCCAATACTTTTTATTGAACATATCAAAACTTTATTGAAAAGCGTTAACAAAAAAATTAGAAAATTTGCCAGTGAAAAGTTTTTTGTTCGAAAAATGAATTACAAAATTATTATTTGTTAATTAAATGATTTTTCTTTTTGAGCTTGATGACGAAAAAAGCAATTTAGAAATTAGCCAAACAGCTTGGTTTGGTACGAAAACAGATTTGAGAGCAGTTGGTTACGAGTTTATTACTCTTTCAGTATGAACGTTTTTTTCACATATTAATATAAAAGTATTACAGCTTGTAAACACTACTTTTTGTTAAGTATTATCTCAATTACAATTTATTTGCTTAAAAAAATTTTCTTTCATATTGTGTAATCATTATAGCTCACCATCGTATGTTTTTCAGGGGCTTGGGTTTTTTTTTGCTGTTTTTTTTTTTTTTGTTTGAGATGCTGGCAAACCTAAAAACAAAATTCGATGAAAAAAGAAAGTCATATATCTTCAACATACTTCCTTTTATCTTTGGTTAAAATTGAAAAAAATCAATTTGAAGTTATTATAAAGCATGTAAACAAAAGGCTATTTGCAACAACTCATAAATGTGTAGTAAAATATAATTTTCCTCAGTGTGTTATAATTCATAAGGTTATTTATAATTTACTTGTAAATAATAGCGATCAGAATTTTATCATTTATCCTTGCACAGTTTTACTAAAAAAAGGGTGAAAATTTTTGACTTTTAAAAGTTTTTATCAAAACTCAAATTTATAATAGTTTAATATAATCGACCGATCATTGCCGCAATGATAACTAAAAGTAATAAAAACTGTAATTGTCAAACGTGTCTGTTCCACTTTACAGCACTTGTTAGGTCGATTTGTGTGTAATTTTATGTGCTATACTAATGTTTGTTCTGCTTTGGTTTATAAGGGTTTTTTTAGTCACAATTTAACGATAGACTATAAAATTTCGATTAAATCCATTTATTTTACATTTGTTTGTTTATTCAAAATCAGACGTAACTTACAAATAAAAAGCAAGAGAAATCATTGCATTTAAAATTCCATATGCGGGAAAGTGAAAAAACAGTCTCACATATTTGCAAAAAATGTTTTTAAACTAATCTGGAAATTTTCTGCTCTACGCTTATCTCTAATATACACAACGTAAAAAGTTGGAACTTATTTCAATTTATGCATGCTCCTCTAAAAATCGCAGCTTCACTCAAAATCGCTTCTAGTAAAAAAATCAAACTATTAAAAAAACCGTGGATAACTAAGAGAATTTAAAATCTATTCGATGTAAGAAAAAAATGTAAGTTTCAGAATATTTAAATGCTACTGATTTACAAAAAACGTTTTATAGACAACATGCCAATAAACTAACCAAACTTTAAAAAATCTTTGAAAAAATGTATTTAAAATCAGAAATAATTAATTCCAGAAATGATTCGGTAAATTTTTAAGCTTCATGAACTCTTTAATGCCTGAAAGAATAAAATTAACATTTTCAAAATTTTTAAAGGTTAATAATTGTAAAATAAGTGATTCAACTGAAATTGCCCAGGACTTAATAAACATTTCTGTAATATTGGCAAGGCTCTAGCACAGTGGTCCCCAACCCCCAGTCCGTGGATCAATTGATACCGGCCGCAGAGGCTGCACAAGAAATATTTAATTGTTTCCGTTTTCTTTTGCTGCATAGTTTATTCTCTTAGACGTAATTATTTAGCAAATTAGTGAAAGCTTTTTTCTTTTGATGATGCTATCAGCCTACTTGTGACGTCACAAAGACACTTGATGACAGGAATTCTCTGGAAAGTTTTGTGTGCAATTCATCTAATATTTCGAGTTGGCGGACAAAGTAGCTGCATTTACGGCCAAACTAAAGTTGTGGTGACGGCACGTAAACGGAAATATTTTGAACATGTTTCATGCATTAGAAAAAATTTTGCGCGAGCTTGAGCCTTCAGTCTCCCAATTGGTGCACGATCATCTGTTGTAGCTTTTGAAAAAATTCGAGCGCTGCTTTTCAACCACAAAAAACCCACAAATTGGTAAGAAATGCATCTGCGACCCATTTGTCAACAAACACGTGAATCTAGCATGTCTCTGGAAAAAAAAGATCAATTTTTGGAGATTGTAAACGACGGCTGCCTTAAAACTACGTTTGAAACAACAATTCTACCTGTGTTTTGTACTAAAGTCATGGCGGAATACCTTGAGATCGCAACCACATCACTTAAAACCTGTTGTCATTTCCGACATCCTATCTGTGTGAAGCGCGGTTTTCTGCAGTAACAGCCACCAAAACAATACAAAGGAGTAAACTGGACATAAGCAACACACTTCGGGTGTTCACTGACCATTGTCTCCTATTACTCCAAATGGAATCGTCTCGTTGCAGAGAAGCAAGCTCAGGGTTTTCATTAATTTAGCATTCTACTGAGTTAAAGTGTTATATCATTTTATATTTGTTTTTTTGGTGTAACTGTATTTTGTTTTGGAGGCATGTTTAAAAACAATTAAATTAAAAGTACTAAATCAAAACAATCTGAAATATAAACAATTAACATCTCCTCTTACCGGGCCGCGGTAAAATTGTCAAACCTTGACCGTTCCGCGGCGATATAAAAGTTGGGGACCACTGCTCTAGCAGACAAACAATTCTGATTACTATCGCAGTTATTTACCGGATCTTATATTGTCTTCTATGCTCTTTCATCCTACTTCTGCTGGTGAAATAATCAACATCATTAATCCATTTGATTTGCACAAAAGTTGTGGATTGGACGGAATAAGCGCTAAATTTATTATTTTTGCAGCTTATGTTATAGCACCTTATCCAACTATCAACGGTTGTCTTAGCTTTGGTTTGTTTCCACGTTGCTTAAAGATAGCAAAGGTAATTCCTATTTTCAAAACCGGCAATAAAAACAGTCTTTTTAACTACAGCCCTAATTTCTTATGCCAATCTTTTTTAAAATAATTGAAAAAATTGTGTTTTCCCGAATAATTAACTATTTAAATGCACAAATTTACAATAACTCCTACTCAATATGGTTTTAGATACAATTATTCCACAACTCACGCTATTCTAGGTATTGTTTTCACTTGTTACGATAACATCGAATCAAAAAATTATTGGCTGAATTCTAACAAACTTACACTTGATACTTCAAAATCGCAAATAATGATTATTTCTTATAAATTAAATTCATAAATTCATCAACGCCTCAATTAAATGTTAATTGTTGTGCTGGGTCAATTAAATTTGCAACAAAAGTAAAATATCTACTGTAAGTATCATAATTGATAATAAATTAAACTTTGAAGACCAGATAAGTCTCATGGAAACTAAAATATCTAGATCTGTTGGTATTTTGGGCAAACTCAAATATTATTTTGACTGTACTCGTAAATTTTACTATGCTCTAATTTATTTACACATTAATTATGGTTTGATCAACTGGGGAAACATCTATTCGCCATATCCGAAAAAATTAACGATTCTACAAAATAAGGCAATTAGGATTGTAAACAACTGTAGCTGGTATACAAATGCATTTCCATCACATTAAAAATGTAAGTGACTATCTCTATCACAACTAATAAAGTTCGAAATAGCTAATATTTTTTATATCTTTTTGAAAAACCGCTCACCGTCTGCATTTGACAACTATTCTATTTTAGCAAAAAAAACACATTCTCGTTCAACTAGATTTGCAAAACTACAATCAATTGGCTATTTCTTTTTTCAAAATTAATAGAACTCAAAATTCTATTAAATACACAGGCCCTTTGATTTGGAACTCTATTCCCTGCGAACTAAGATTGCAATGCCTCAGAGGCGCAACCAGGGAACTGATTTGGAGGTCATGTCAGCCCCCTTTAAAACATTTTTGTCAGCCCCCTTTTCACCTGATTTCAGTCCCCTTTGCGCGCTGATACACAACAAGATAAAACTTTAGCGCTAATAAGTGACGTTTTGGGTCAATTTAACCATGATAACTGGTTTTTGTTTTTCTTTTCTCAAAGAATAGAGACGAGCGCGTTTTCGCTATGCTCCTTCAGTGTTTTTTTTTCGGACATTGTCCGAATTTTTAAAAATATTCCCAAAAAATTTTAAGCGATTTCGGCAAGATGTCCGAAAAAAAAGTTAAATGGCTTGTAAAAAAATTTGATTTATAATTGCGTTTGCCCTTTTTAGTAATTACTACGTTCAATAAAAATTTCGCGTGATGCTTTAATTATATACTAAGCATCGTTCACTCTATGTGCGACGCCCCTATCAAAACACGGCTGCTGAGTTTCAAATGTTAAAACAATGGCGAAAACCGTTATTTAGATCTTACCGCATTTTAAAAGAAACTCGAAACCTTGAAACTATAGTCAAATTTGCTGCTTCCGCGCCGGATGTGGCACCCAATACCCAGGGCATGCTATGGAATGAAGTGTAATAGAAATATTCTAAATTCCATATCTTTTAAATTCTTCCATTTCATTCCATACTTTTCCAATCCATTCAAATCCATTCCAATTCATCCAATTCAAAACATTTGATTCCATTCCAATACATACTAAAATTCTTCCATTCCGTACTCCATACCTTCTCCATACTTTGTATTATATCAAAAACCCTAAATTTCATATCATGCAACAGTGATGGTTTTAATAGTATGGACGGCTATTTTCACAAGCCATTATATCCTAATACTATTTCGGATCAACGGTGCAAGAAAGTAATGGTACGGCCGCACCGGGCCTTCCTTAAAATACATCAAAAAATGGCCCTTCCTACACAAGATATTGCTCTATTTCTTCATAGTAGCACCAGAACGTCGATGGCATGTCTAAAATAAAATGTTTTTTTTTTTTTTTAAATAACTTTATTTTCAGACACTAAAATGTGGCCTTTCCTAAAACAATGACTGTTTTTTTAGATACCACACTGATTTGAACGCTTAACAGTGGCCCCCCTAAATTGAAGACCTTTTTTTTAGAGATTACTTGGTCATCATATAGCAAAAATGGCCCCCCGCTGTGACAATGGCTTTTTTTAGTGACTGCTTTGCTTTGGAACACTAAATAGTGGCCCACCCTTACTTTTCTTGCACCGGGCCTCCCTTTTTGTGAGGCCATCACTGCATGTAAATTTTATTAAGTGTGTTTTAAGCCTAACTTGTCCGAGTGATAGATCGGTAATTTTACAGTAGTTTTTATTTTCAATACGTGCATTTAAATGTGCAGATATTCCGCATCAATATTTGATTAGATCTAATAATTTTATTGGTTTTTTTGTAATTGTTGTGATGTTTTTCATTCGTGTTCAACCGATCTGAGACTATATGAACTTTTTAAGTATAGAGCGATTAATACATGTTAATAATATTATTTAAAATCAATTGCTCCCATGGGGTAACCTGGCAAGTTACCAATCTCTACTTTTCCTAAAAGAGACACGCACCGTAAGCGAACTAGGCAGTCAAACTTGAAGGTTAACCGGTTAAAGTGCTGAATTACATTTTTACTATTCAAGTTACAATGCATATTTAATTTTGGGTCTCGTTCTTTTCTCGTTTCATTGAAAACAATTGCTTTTTCAAGCTTTGCGGGAAAGTCCCCGACGTCGAATCAGCTTGCCACGTACATTTTTTTCTAACAACGATTTGGAAAAAAGTCACTCGATACTAATTTACGAATCGCAAGATAAAAATACGACAAAGTGATTTTAATTTGAAAAAATACAAAATCCGGAAGGAAAAGATGAAAGCAGCGTTCCTTCGAAGAAAACTGTATACTGGCAAATACTTTTTTCAGCGAGCATGAATAATTAGAACAGTGCATTAAAAAAAAATCTTCACTTTCAATCTGACTGGGATTTCTTGATTTTTTTCCTTATTAGTAGTGATCTCTTTATTAAGGATAAAATCGAACTTTTTCTAATGCGCAAAACCGATATTTTGTTGCGCGAATTGATCGAGGTACTGTGCATTGTGCACATTGCGCACCTTAGAAGAAACATTAAATGCAAGCGAAATACAAATCCAAATAAATAGACAAAAAAAGAACGCGAAAATAAAACAAATTTGAGTTATTAATATTTCAAACCTAGTTATAATATCCGAAATTCTGAGAGCGATTCAATCAAGCAATTTTTCTGCACTTTTGTTAGTTCGCATGCTATGGGCTTGTTTCCGCTACAAGCGTGGTATGGAGTATTTCTTTGTTTCTATTGTTTATTTTTTGCTTTGCCTAGCACTTCACCACGAAAAGAAGTAAAAAATTAATAAAACAAATAAAGAATGCTCCATTCCACGGTCGTAGTTGAAACGGACCTTAAAGCTAAGCTATAAAATACAACACAAGACGCAAACTTTCTAAATCAGAGATTCTCAACCAGTGGACCACAGCAAGTTTTTTAGGTGGGCCACACAGCGATGGAGTGAAAAAGTGTTGAAAGTATATGTTTGGAGACTAAATTTTGTTGAACACGAACGAGTTGGTGAAATTGGGTGGGAAATAACAGACTCTTTTTTAAAGATCAATACATTTTAGAGACAAAAATCAAGAAATCCGAGACAGATTCAAAGTGAAGACTTTTTTTTGGTCTTCACCAATAATTTGAAAACGATTTCATGAAATTGGGTGCGGAATGAAAGTGAAAGCTAGATGCATTATGTCACAACAATTACGTTTCATGTTTTTTGAGCCATGGTGTTAAAAAGATTGAGAAGCCTTGATATTAATCAAATTTCAAAAAAAGTTTAGCTCATTTAGATAAAAAACTATAAATAAAACAAATGACATTTTGTCTGGTAGGAAACTTTGTTTCTATTATAAAGATGGTTTTTTGGTTTGTTCAAATAGTAGCGTCGAGACAGCAGCGAGGGCAAGTAGCCAAATAATCTGCGCTGTGAACAACTTCAACAATTAAGACGTATATTTCCGTCATACACACTGAGTGAGCGCCTGGCTGTGACGTATATATACGTCATGAGCATTTACGGATTGAAACTGGTCCTATAGCAAAGTTGAAAACTGCTTAAACCCCAATGTTGAAATATCACCAATCTGGTTGTAACTTCCATTCTTTTTTCCTACCCTATTCATTTGAGCAGACCTTTGGCTACTACTTTTTTCTTTTATCATTTTGTGCGTCGAATCAAAGGTGGCTTTATTGACATTATTGATTGACTTAGTATAAAAACAATGTTGTAATGAGCAAGTATGGAAAACATCAATAACTTTAATTGGCCCCCTAAGAAAGATCAAAAAGTGGTTTCCCCTACACAAGAAATTGCTCTATTTTTACAAAGAAGTACCAGGACGTCGATGGCATGTCAAAAAAAAATTTTTTTTTGAAAAAAACACCATCCTTAATGAATGACATTTTGCACACTATGTACTACTACAATTCGAAGTGAAGACGTTTTTTTAAAGAACACTATGATTTTTGGAAGAAAATTGGAAAACCTGAGATGGGTTTGAAGTAAGACCTTTTTTTTTAGTGATCACTTTGATTTCATATACTAAAAACTGCTTCAGCTACCTTTTTTTTTGGACACTAACCCAGTCATAAAAAATCTGCTTGGCCCAAGCACGGCAAACTTACGGCAGACCAGTGCCGTTTTTCTAGAGCCTAATCTTACCTAACATTTGCCCGATAATTGCCAAGCATTTTTGTTTTCAAATATTTTTGTTTGTTTTCAAAAATAGTTTTCAATACTCGGCAAAGCTTTTGTACGCTAGACAAATACCAAGCATTTTATTTGACAAATTTCAAAGTTTAAGAAAATACAAGGGACGTATTGCGATTGCCCGGCATTTGCCAAGAGTTTTGTCCGGTGGCAATGTAAGGGCCGTGCTTTTGTCGTGCTTTTTTTTTGACTGGGAAATAGTGGCCCCCCTTACTTTTCTTTCACTGGAGCCACTTTTTGTAAGGCCATCACTGATGGAAAATATATGGAAGTATGGAAGATTCTTTCCATTCCATTAATGAAATCTTTCATTCCATTCCATTCCATTCCATACTTTAACAATTCCTTATTTCATACTGAAATTTTCATTCCATTCCATTCCATTCCATTCCATTTTCCATTCCATAGCATGCCCAGCCGATGCCCTTGTTGAGGCCCGGGTGACAGTCATTTTATTTAAATTTTTTATATCTATTAAATATCTATTTATCTTAGCTTTTGGTATGACATCATACTCATCTTTTGTGACACAGTTTGCTTTCTGAAGATTATCCAAAATATTGTAGTGTCACAAACTTTGTTCGGGAATTCCAAAGGACCAGTTGAGCTAGGTAACCCGAATACCTGCGCTGAAACAAAGCTGTGTCTAAATTTTATTTTATTCCGGCTCAAGAAGTAGTCTTGCTATGAGCCAGACGGTTTATACAGTTGGTTTAACGAAAGCTCGGATTGATTTCGTTGAAGATTCTTCTTCACAACAAACAAAGACCACTGTCTCTAATAAGAACAAATGTATTACAAAAATCACGTCCGGCGAAACTTTTATTCCACGCTTTGCCAAACTGCAAAGCGAAATCAACACTATAACTCGACTCAATCAACACAAATATAATTTTACCTCTGTAGAACAAAACTTGCCAACCACCGGCACAAAATAAATTCAACACTCGACGACCAATACAAAAACTAACGGGCCTCCCGCGCCCAACCAAATTACTTCCACTCAAGTCGTCTCAAAATCACATCTAATCATAATAATTCGCTACGCATCGGCTTTATACAGAAACCAAAATCACGTGACGTAAACTTTCTCGTAAATTCGAGATTTAGCCAGAACTCCCTGGAGAGATTGTTACGCTCGAATCAAGTAGCATATACGCGAACCTTCTAGTACAATGACCTTGGTCAAAAACATATTACGTCAATACAAAGAGAAAAAAGAGAAAAGAAGATACATATATCGAGCAATAGAACAAATTGGACGTATATCGCAAACAGCGCAAAGAGCCGCATTTATTCTCTTATAATAACACTAGGAATTACTATTAACGGGGATAAATATATCGTTACAATTAAAATTATGAATGAAGTGTGACATGTAGTTTTGCCTTAGTTTAACTGCAATCTCAAAGCAACTCACAAGCCTTTTACATTTTGTTGTATTTTGATCATGTACGATCGCAAATTATTAATTGTGACGTAACAGTTAACCTTACAACCTTAACCCTTTGACTGCGAAACCTCCAAATTGACCAAAAGGCATACAAAAATAAGAATTCTGAAAATTTTATTCATTTCAAGCACAATGGTGTATATAACAAGAATTTGACAAAAAATGAGTTATTTTTTACTCAAATGAACAAAATGAACAATCGACAAAAGTCAAATATCGCACACTAGCAGGAAATTATAGAAAAATTACATAGCTATGCTATATTTCATTGCTTACTAAAGACTAAAAAGATATTAATTATTGTTTTTTTCTGAGTTGTCACAAGTGTACAACTGTCCATACCTTTTTACCGTGTGGTATATACGAAAGTATTGTATAATGCACAATGATGGCTTTCCTGGACAATCATCAGAAAAGAAAGTTGTTTGTTTTCTTTTACAATGACTTTTATCTTTTTTGCTGCACTTATTTGGGATAATAGGACATACAGTACAATTGGGTTTATGTGCTTTATTATCAAATTGTGATGGAAAATGTCTTTCAACCAAACGTGAAGTGCTATATCTACGACCTCTTCTGTCTTCTATTCTTTTAGCATACCCTTCTAACATACTATCAACAACTTTTTCCCTAAATTTTTGTTGAGTAAGTTCTAACCAAAAGAAGCAAAATTCGCTTTATTTTAAAAATATGAAAAAGGTTTTCTCTGTAATTCGAATGCTGTTTTATCTTGTAAAGTCAATTGCAGACAAGATGTTTGTTATAACATTTGTTAAACTTAAAAATAACCTATGGCATTAACAAAACCATTAACTCTTTCCATTTTTAGTAGTCTTTAAAAAGAATGTTTTTTCTATCTTAGGATTTTCTGTCTTAGGAAAACAGTCTTTTTAAAGACTACCAAAAATCAAAAGAGTCACTGGCTCTATCAATGGCAGTGGTTATTTTTAAATTCTGTACAACCAAGAATTTATTTCATAAACCTCTAAAAATGTATTCAAGAAAAATTTATTTTAATAACATTATACTTATTATAACAAACTTGTAGTAGTTTCAGGCATTTTCGACGTTGATTCTCTTTCTGTTTTTGAAACTTTGTTGCCGTTCTAAAAATTGCCATTCAGCGGTGATAGTGTTTATATTGTAAACAAATCCAATACAATAGAAATGATAATGCTAAAATTATAAATGAAAATAATGCTAATGATTCTGAAAATAAAATTATTACAAATAATCAAATCTTTTATTTGAGATATTGGCCATATTTTAGTTTCGGTGTCCTAATCGAAAATTTTATTTGGATACCGTGCCTTGATATCGAGTCAATCAATTTGACTTTATAGCTGTGCTAGGATTTTTTATCACTGCGACAGTTTTGTAATAATAAGTCTACAATCTCACAAAGATATCTGTGATGTGCCTCTTCACCTAAAGAGAGAAACATAAAAGAGTCAAACTAGTTGGGCAAGTTGATATTTTTATAAGGTTTATGTTTGTCTTTTTTTAATAATAATTTGTTCCTTAAAGGATATAATTGCAAAGCTTTATTACGTAGTCAAATTCGTTGCTAGTTTTATTTGAATGGAGTTTATAAAATAGGAGCAATAGACAAAAAATTTTTTGAAATCACTTTATTAATATATTTCTCAGAAATCCTTGAACAATTCACAATCACTTATAAGAAAAGTATTGCCCTCATAATGAAAATGCAAACTGTTTCGAGGCACATTTCAAAAATCATATCTTAAGAATACATTTTTGATAATTTATATAAAAAAATACATTTAATATTTATATAAATAAATGATAATTTGTATAAATAAAACATTTTTGATAATTTATATAAAAAAATATAATTTCAACTAAGAAAATAAAACACATGGCGTTTGTTTTTTTAAAGTACATATAACTATTTCAATAAAAAATAAATAAGTCGTAAATTTCTAAATTATAATAAACTAGGCTTTACTTCAAAATTGCTTCGAAGTTTTTTTGGTGATTGTTCATTTTCTGCGGAAGATTTTCTTTTTTTCGGTTTTTGAGGATTCCTTTTTTTAGATTCCAACCACATATTCTCTTGAAACGGTAAAAAACGTACTTTGGCTAAAATCTTTAAAAAATTTTTATCCAATACAAAATTCGTAGATATGGTTTTAAAAATGGGCTGAATTGGGTTTCGTTTTTTTTTTTTTTAAAGTAAAAAAACTTCGAAGTAAGCGACAAAGATTTTATACTATACATAATTTTAATACAAATAAGAGATAAGATATGTTAATCAGAGCCATAAAATATATTGCTAGAGCATAGACAGTTTTTATTTAAATGACATCATTAGTTTTTATATTAGTATTAAAATTTTTAACCAAGTTTTTGTTGTTTTTTTATTTTGAACTTAATTATTCCGCAACTTTTTCAAAGTAAACGAGTCCAAAATTTTTGTGTTTATTTCAAATGGTAGTTTGGTTGTTTTTTTCTTCTACACTCTGATATATTGCTTTTTGGTTAAAGTACAGTATGACTCCCTACAAAATTTAGAACATTGGTATCATTTTAGGCCTATATTAGAAAAAAAGAATACACAATGCGCATCGTGCGCTGCTGTGGAAATGACATAATAAGCCGTTTGTTTTTTTTAAGAATTTGATATTGTAAATATTCAATTAGAATAAAAAAAAGTGAATTCCAAATTCTCCCAAAACAGCTGAATTTTCTTGTTTAGATTTGTTTATTTAGAGCAATATTTTTTAACCAAATGTATAGACCCTCCAAGTGAACCAGATTTTTAAGGTTACAACACTTAGATGGAATTTACGAAAGTATACCAAAGAGTAGCAGAGCCACAGCAATGTTTGTTTAGGCAAAAACCAATTTTCTCTTTCTAGTTTAACGTGAAGGTTAAAAAAGAGATTTGCTTCAAATTAAAAAAGACGATTTTTTCCCTCAAAATAAGATCTTTTTTAAGTCTTCAATTCGCTTTCAGTGAAAAGATGTGAACAAAATGCGATTTTTTGTCTTACCCTTGGGCGGTGATATACAGTATTTTAGGAAAGCAAAAAAGATATACTATATTTATACCAGTACAGAAAAGATCGAACAGCGCTGCTTTAAAAAACACAAAAACTATAACAATCATAAAAATGGTCTTCTAAAAACCAAAACTCTGTCGGGCAGTAGTTATAACGAAACCAAAGCAGTATTAGTAACTGCTATCCTAAACTGGGTAATTATAAACCACGTCCCGACAGTTTATGGAATGATAGTTTATTGAAACTGCATAATGTGGAAATATGGCATTATAACTTTTCACTGTTGTCATATGATAATGATAAATCTGATTTAAAATAGCAAAAAGATGGTTTAATCATAACAACTTTTCAACTGTTGTTCAACCAACTGTCCTAGTAGCGTTCTAAACAATATATCATATTTTTAAAGAGGCAAACTGGGACGCTCAATTATAGAAAAACTCGTTACTAAAAATTAGGGTTCTTCAAAAAAAGGTCTTCACTTCGATTTGTTCACGGATTTCATAATTTTTGTCCCGAAAAAGAAGTGTTCTCTAAAAAAATGGTCTTCATTTTGGATCTGTTTCGGATTTCATAATTTTTGTCTCTGAAAACTAGTGATCTTGGAAAAAAACAAGAAAAAAGGGGGTCTGCACATAAAATTTGTTTTTGATTTCTGGCTGGATTTCTGTCAAAACGGGCGGGACAAAGCCCTAAAAATCGGGACTGTACCGCCAAAATCAGGACGTATGGCAAGCCGAAATATATATCAAGTTTGAAAAGTGTGATATGGCTTCATATGCTTTTAAGACACCTTAAAAATTTTATTTTACATAATTGAGAAATATTTTTTTAATAAAAGTAATTATTCTGCAAATCCTTTTTTTCTCTTTAAATCCTAACCAGGCAATTGATAAAATTTATTAATAAATTTTTAAAAAATTTCTGCAGTTGTTTTTTACACAAATCTTTGCTCATACGACTTGCATGGTTCTTTTTTTTCAAAAAAACTAGGCTTTGACGATTAGTTATACATGTTTCAGGTGAGGCAATACACAATCAAACCTCAAAAAGATCATATTTATAATTCAATAGCACGAAAAACATACAACTTTTTAAAATTGACTTCTAATATCGCTCAGAAGCACAACTTGTACCGCTATAAAAATGTAAGCATTTTTTAAATAAAATTTTTAGTTGGGAGCATTGGCATCTGTTACGTTGTTTTACCAGTTTTATAAAACATATACTATTTTAAATAAAAGTAGATGTTATTGTAAAATAAATAAAATTTTGCATACGTAGAACATTTATTTCCGTCAAGACTATGATCCCAAAAGATAAATGAAACAAATTCAATCAAAATATGTTTTATTGTATAAAAACCATTATATCTCTTTTTGTAACTCACCGTCCTTTGCCAATGAAAGAAGGGTTCGAGCTTGAACGACTGTAATATGATCGCCTTTTGTAAGATCTTTATTCTTCAGTTTTAAAAAATGTTCCTTTTTCTTAACTCCTAATTTTTTCAATTTATTATAAATTTTTTTAGAGTCAGATTTGCTAATATCAGGTAAACACTCTCGAACAAAGTTTAAAATATTAGTTGACTCTTTTATATTTTTTAAATTGAATTTTCCCATTGCTAGAGCAACAAGATGATGAGCAAAACATTAATTATAAATGTATAGATACTTTACACAGACTATTTTACGCTCGTGATTGAGTACCTGAAAAAGCAAAATAAAACTGCACAAAATTAATTTTTAAAGTTAAAACTATCTAACACTATACGCTTGTTGTGCCAACAAATGGTCAGTACAGTACCTCACAACTGACAATTGACAACTGTGGGAATTGTTTAAATTCAGGAGTGGGTAATCTAAGGCGCGTGTGTGGTTTGAAAAAAACATGTTAACTATATGAAATAGGAGTGGTGCTACCACATTTTAGCAATCGTTTGTTTCTTCAGTGGCAATGCTATAGTTTATAGATTTTGATCGAGGCCAGAGATGATTTATAGATTTGATAATTTTAATCTAGTAGACCAGAGATGTTCGCCTTTTTTTCATAATGGGTCAGATTATAAATTTTAGTAGATTCGACAGGATGCAAAGTACATGTTTATAAAATTTCCTCTTTTTTATATTAGATACCACGACAAAATAATGTATATTAAAATTTGAATTTAAAATTGATTATTTAATTAGGCATTAAATTGTTTGTAAGGGTTCTTCCACGTAAAACCAGGTAAATGTCTGGCCCCTGGCTATCTGGCTAGACCTTATAAAAAATGGTAGAATGGCTTTGAATTTGTGGTTCCGTAACTTTTTTTCTTTCTTCTTGTGTCGGCAAAAAACTCTAAATCCAGAGAAGAGCACTTGCATTTGCGATTCAAAAGCCAATAAAATTGACAAGAACCCAAAAAGCTATCGAACCGATATTTTTGCTCTATATTCTTTCCACGACCTAGAGAATCTTCCCCACACGTCCGCGTCACACCAATAATTGATCCACAGCTCTTAAGCATGTAGGCTGGGTTTCGAGGCAAAATTTAACCTAAATTAATTTTTCAATCTAGCAGCGCCATGTGACACTGTCTGCCTTTTAATTGCAAGCGGCTGAGACTTCTGCCCATAGGAAAATGGTTTGAATGATTATGGAACTTCTCCAAAACAAAAGTTTCACTTTTACTACCGGTGAGTGCAAGTGAAGCACGATCCATCGGCAGGAAAATGGCGTTCTCAAAAATTGTTTTTGACTTCCCTTATTTTTAACATTTACTCTGCTTTTCAGAATCTCTAAAAAGTTTGCTTATGCTGAAAAAAACTTGTGCTAAATGCTAAAAGCGTCGTAAAAAGCTAATAAGAATCACAAACTTTCTCCAGTTACGACTTATCTTGGAATAAAACTGTGTGGATTGCTCACATTCCACTAGCACCACCTAACATTGCGCCTCACGCTGCTGAGACGACTCTTGAACTCAGGATGGAGGAATAGTGCCAAAATAATGCAAGTAGTATGTAAGGACTGGTTTGTGTTGCGTCCGATGGAGCAGGCGCTGGAGCGCGATGGAGCACTCCAGCGCTGACGTCATCCGTGCGCGAACCCTAGACTCCATGAGCCAACAAAAAGGTCGAAACCCTATCTTTTACTTTATAGAATGTATACGCTTCAAATCAATTTAGTTTCAAATTAATATTAATAATAAGATTAATAAGTTCTAAAAGAAAAAATAAGATTAATAAGTTCTATTGAAAACGATTTTATAAAGTTTATGCAGTAGACAATTCCACGTATTTCCTGAAGTGTGAACGTCGTTTGCTGTTCTGAATCGTATCGATTTGACCTTAAGTAAACTCTAACTATTTCCAAAAAAGCGATTTAATATGTATTTTTTTTTTCTTTAATCTCAAAGGCAATACTTGTGCACGTTTAAGCGTTCTCTAGACAATCTTGATTTTGATTCACAAGATACCTATAGTCAAAAGTTTTTGTAGACAAGTTTAATTTTTAGGTGCCTATAATCAATTTTAAGCATTTTCCTAGGTATGCTCAACTTTTATTTATACGATATCTATCTTTAATTTTTTTTTGTAGGTAACCTTAATTTTTGTTAGACCTTTGTTTGATTTTTAAAAATTTTCCCAAACAAACTCGATTTTTGAGATGTCTACCTTCAAATTTTTTTTTTGACAACCTTGATTTTTGTTATACCTATGTTGAATTCTAAAACTTTTTTTCTTTAAACAATCTCAATTTTTGTCACACCTATCTTTAAGTTTTCTTAACAATCTTGATTTTTATTATAACTTTGTTTAAGTTTTTTCTAATCAACCTTGATTTTTGTCATACCTTTGTTTAATTTTTCTCAGTAACCTTGATTTTTGTCATACCTAAACTCAACTTTTTTCTAAACAACCTTGATTTTTGTCATACCTTTGTTTAATTTTTTCTTGAAAACCTTGATTTTTGTCATAACTATCTTCAAATTTCTGAACCAACCTCGATTTTTGTTATACCTTTGTTTAATTTTTTCTTGAAAACCTTAATTTTTGTCGTAACTATCTTCAATTTCTTCTTAACCACCTCGATTTTTGTCATACCTTTGTGTAATTTTTTCTTGACAACCTTAATTTTTTTATAGCTATCTTCAATTTTTTTCTTGATAATCTTGATTTTTATCATAATTTTGTTTAATTTTTTCTTGGCAACCTCAATTTTTGTGATACCTTTGTTTAATTTTTCTTGGTAACCTTGATTTTTGTCATACCTAAACTCAACTTTTTTTCTAATCAAGTTTGGTTTTTGTCATACCTTTATTTAAATTTTCTCGGTAACCTTGATTTTTGTCATACCTTACCTCAATTTCTTTTTTTCTAAACAACCTCAATTTTTGTCGTACCTTTGTTTAATTTTCTCATAAAAACTTTGATATTTATCATAACTATCTTTAATTTTTTCTTAACAACCTCGATTTTTGTCATACCTTTATTTAATTTTTTCTTGAAAACCTTAATTTTTGTTTTAACTATCTTCAATTTTTTCTTAACAACCTCAATTTTTGTCATACCTTTGTGTAATTTTTTCTTGACAACCTTAATTTTTGTCGTAACTATCTTCAAATTTTTCTTAACAACCTCGATTTTTGTCATAATTTTGTCTAACTTTTGAAAACCTTAATTTTTTTATAACTATCTTCAATTTTTTTTTTTCTGGGCAATCTTGATTTTGTTATATCTAGGTTTAATTTTTCTTGCTAACCTTGATTTTTGTCATAACTTTGTTTAGTTTTTTCTAGACAACCTTAATTTTTGTCACACCTATCTTTAATTTTCTTAACAATCTTGATTTTTGTCATACCTTTGTTTAATTTAAAAACATTTTTCTTGGCAACATTGATTTTGTTATATGTATGTTTAATTTTTTCATGATAAACTTGATTTCTGTCATATCTTTGTTTAATTTTTTCTTGACAACCTTGTTCTTTGTCATACCTTTGTTTATGTTTTTCTCGACAACCTTGATTTTTGTCATACTTATGCTCACTTTCTCAAAATTTTTCCTAAGAAGCTTGACTTTTAGGCAGCTTTATTTAATTTTAAAACTTTTTCTCTTAGCAACCTTGATTTTTGTTATACCTAACTTCAATTTTTTTCTCTAATAACCTTGATTTTTTTCATACTTTTGTTTAATTTTTTCTAACCAACCTTGAATTTTGTCATATCTAACCTCAATTTTTTCTTGCCAATCTTGATTTTTGTTATCTTATCTTTAATTTTTTTCTAAACAACCTTGTTTTTGTCGTACCTATCTTTAATTTTTCTAAACAACCTTGATTTTTGTCACACCTATCTTTAAGTTTTCTTAACAATCTTGATTTTTGTCGCACCTAACTTCAATTTTTTTCTAAACAACTTTGGTTTTTGTCATACCGTTGTTTAATTTTTCTTGATAACCTTGATTTTTGTCATACCTAACCTTAATTTTTTCTAACCAACCTTGATTTTTGTCATACCTAACCTCAATTTTTCTTGTCAACCTTGATTTTTATTATCTTATCTTCAATTTTTTTTTCTAAACAATCTTGTTTTTGTCATACCTATCTTTAATTTTTCTAAACAACCTTGATTTTTGTCACACCTATGCTTAACAAGTTTTCTTAACTAAGTTTTCTTAACAATCTTGATTTTTGTCGCACCTAACTTCAACTTTTTTTGAATAAACATTTGGTGGTACAGAATTTGAAGATTGCGTGAAGTAAAAGATTTTTCTTCCCAAAGCTTTTCATCTGACATTCTTCAGGGGAAATTGTCAGAATGAAGCAGAATTGAAACCGAACTAAGTTATAAAGGAAGAAAGTAGAGTTCTCATTGGCTAAAAGAAATTAGCCAATGAGAGAAAAGATTAAGAAATTTTCAAAGAGTAGACGAATTCTTTTTGTTTACACAGAAGGGGATTGAGAGATTTAATGAAAGTCGCTTCAAGAGCAGAAAGGTGAAAGGAAGAGCGATCTCGAGCGAGAATAGAAAATTTTTCGTTGCTGTAATGAAGGGCGCATTGGGCGTTGTCAAGAAGATGTTGACCAATGGCGGATTCGTGAAATTGTTATGGACGTGTGTTGTTCTTGCAAGAGCGGGAAAGACTTTGGCGGTTGGCCCAGGCACGAGGATCGGTGATAGATCTAGAAACGTGTTGTTTAATTCGCTTTTCTAGCCGTTGAGACGTGCGACCAACGTACCGACTATCGCAGTGGCACAAAAACTGGTAAATAACATTGCTGTGATGATGGGAAGGCAACACGTCTTTCTTAATCTCCTTCAGCGATTGGCGATTTTAAAAGAATTCTTGTTTTTATTTTATCTTTTCGAAAATGTGATTATTTTTAACGGTGAAACGTGTGAATTTTTGACGGTTTTTTTCTTGGTTAGTTTGTTGGTCTGATAATGTTTTAATCTAGTTTTTTTGATTAGGATTCAAAAATGAACAAAACGCTCGTAGAGTGAGATCACGTTGAATGTTAAGATTTCTTTTACAAGTGGGAAATTGCTTAAACAAAATTGTTATGAAAATAGAAAAAAAAATTTATGTGTTTAAAAATGCATTGTTCTGCTTTAATACTGTATTGTTCAATAAACCTAGTATTGCTTTTTAAACAAGCGTTTTTCGAACTTCAAATAATGAAGCTTTGGGGATATTGCACGTGAGTGAAACACTTTGGAGGTGAAGCTATTGTCACGTAATAAAAAATTGGTTTGAAAGACACTTTTAGTAAAGCACCGTTTCTATGCCATTTAAAAACTTATTTCGGTCTGTTTTACCACAATTTTGGTACAATTGAATTTTCAAAGCATTTATTCCTTATTCTCTGAAATTACTAATATTAAACCAACCAAGAAAAAAACCGTCAAAAATTCACACGTTTCACCGCTAAAAATAATCACATTTTCGAAAAGATAGAATAAAAACAAGAATCCTTTTAAAATCGCCAAAAAAATTAAAAAAATTAAGCAAAAGCTAAAAAACAGACACGTGAACGTCAAAAAAAAATAAACAAAATAGTTATGAAATTATGGGTTGGTGATGATGACATGGAGCAAAAAACACAAGAAAATAATCAAAAATGACAAAGATAGTGTGGAAAACGAAAATAACAGAAAGAAGAAGAACTGTGATTATGACGCAAAGTTTAACAGTTGACTTGAGAAATAGGTTTATTGCTGTTATGATACAAAAAACTTGGTAAAATAGACAACACTGTGGTTTAAATAAAACTTTTCATGACGATCTGTGTATTTTTCAAGGTTTGTGCATGAACTTTTGTTTTCAAAAGCAATAAAAACACTATTATAAAAATTTTTTAAATTGTAACTTTTACCTAATATCTTACCATCAAACGAACTTATAAATGATGAAAAAGAAAATTTTTTAGCAAATTGTGATAAATTTTTTTGTAACTAAAGACAACAATACGTAAAATCGAGAGAATTTTTTAAAATAAAAATCTAACAGACCAGTTGAAAACATAGAAATTGATATGCTCTACAAGTTACATGCATAATAGATTAAGAAAGTTTAGGTTTGTAAAACAAAATACACAAGTTGTGACTTCAAATTGAAAAATAAAAAAGATTCTCAAGTTAAAAAAAAATTCTAGGTAAAATTCCTATTGAAACGTGAACAAAGTAAAATGTAGGTTTGTTTCACTAGAATCGAAAAGTTTGCTTGTAAAAAGGCAAAATTAAATCATGTTGAAACGTAATGATTTTTGATTTCTGATTTTTTGATGCACAAATCGTTTCAACTTAAACTAGTTAAAATTTGTGAGGTTGACTGCTTTTTATCATAAAGTTAATTTAAAGCATCACATTTAGGTCACACAATGAATAAACAGTTGCTAAAAACAGATATTGATTTGCAAATCGAACAACTTTTAATACCAAATTTGCTATTTTTCAATCAAGACGGTTTCAACTTGAGAAAATCTCGTGAAATTTTGTGATGCTAAACACCTTTTTAATGCAAAGTAGATTGAAAACGTTTAGGTTACAAGGTGAAAAACTCTTTAAGTCAAAAATTGATATCTTTTAATGAAAGGATGAGTCTAATAAACTTGATTAGTCAACTTTTTGTTAGTTTACTTTGAAATATTTGTATTATTGCTTAGTATTGAAAACAAACGAATCGATATTTAGTTAAACTAAAGGTTTTAATGCGACTCTTTTCACTTTGGAAAGAAAAAACTAAGTAAAATGAGAATTTTTTAACCGTGCAAAGGTCGAAATATTTGCTTCTGTGCAACAATTATACAAAGAGTTTGACAAAATTACAACATTTGCGCAATTAAGAAAGCAATATTGTGACAAAAAATTTGAGATTGAATTGTTGCTATGCATTGAAAAAATGGCAAAAATCTAACACAAAGTAGAATTTTTTATGGTTTGGTTCTAAAAACTAACAAACTTTTGTGACACTTGGAAAAAACGTACACTTTTTAGGAAAAAAATTTTTAGATTTTTTAAGCAAGCTAGTGTTTTTGTAACTTTAAAATGTAAGACACTTGGAAAAAAGGTCGGCCTTTCAAAAAGTTAAATTTTTTCACGTAAAAGGAATCTAGTGTTGCCATACAAAAAACTTTACAATGTGCGATTCTTGAGAGAATTTTTAAATGGTGATAATTAGGCTTAAAGTTTTACAATTTTTAACACCTAACCACAAAACCTCCGTCTGAAAAATGTATAAAATTATATTTGTGGGTCAATTTTTAATTCAATTAATGAAGTTTTTGGTTAAAACGTTTATTTGGGTTAAAGAAAAACTAAAGTATTTTTGGTTAAACTAGTGCAATAATTTAAAACTTGATCAAAAAACGTTGTTGCGGAAAATGAAATTTAAAAGTTTAATTTTTAATATCCGTATACGTTCTCTTTGACATCGTTGATTTCCACACCTTTTTCTTAGAGGTTAGCAACGCTCAAGATAAAAGAGTGAATTTATTGATTTCTTTATTTGTGTTTGTTACCCCAAGCAAAACCGTATCCTGAAAGCAAAGTTTTAGGTATTTTTTAAAAAAATCCTGTTTTTTGAAGAGTTTATTTTTAGATTTCGAACTAGACAAAAAGATAGAAATAGTTTTATTATAAAGATTTCAGTACCACTGTGATTCTAGCAGAATAACTCTCATATCTTACAGAAAAAAGAAAAAAAGCGAAAAAACCTTACGCAAATGACGCAAACCTTCATTCATTTCTATGCTACAAAAGAGAGCAACAATCTTCCACTATTCAGGATTAATTTAAAATATGTTCCCTATCGATTCGAATGACAAATTTGATATCACATTGATTAGAATTTCACGTAGATTTCAGATATAAATTCAAGTTCCGGCGACACCATATTAGTTTTTGAACAAAATGTACTTGAATGACCTCCGCTTTACGAGATAATAATTAGCGTCGACAGCATTTTAAGTTAAAGTGATTTCGATTTACGCTAATTCAAGGTTTATTTTGACCATGTTCCCTATCGATTCGAATGACAAATTCAATATCACATTGATCAGAATTTCACGTAGATATCAGATATAAATTCAAGTTCCGGCGACACTATATTAACTTCCCAACAGAATACAGTTGAATGACCCCCGCTTTACAAGATAATAATTAGCGTCGACAACATTTTGAGTTAAAGTGATTTCGATTTACGCTATTTGAAAGTTCATTTTGACCATGTTCCCTATCGATTCGAATGACAAATTCAATATCACATTGATTAGAATTTAACGTAGATTTTAGATATAAAATGAAGTTCCGACAACACCATATTAACTTTTCAACAAAATGTACTTGAATGACCCCCGCTTTACAAGATAATAATTAGCGTCGACAACATTTTAAGTTAAAGTGATTTCGAGTTACGCTAATTCAAGGTTTATTTTGACCATGTTCCCTATCGATTCAAATGACAAATTCAATATCACATTGATCAAAATTTTACGTAGATATCAGATATAAATTCAAGTTCCGGCGACACTATATTCACTTTTCAACAAAATGCACTTGAATGACCCCCGCTTTACGAGATAACAATTAGCGTCTATTACATTTTGAGTTAAAGTGATTTCGATTTACGCTATTTGAAGGTTTAATTTGACCATGTTCCCTATCGATTCGAATGACAAATTCAATATCACATTGATTAAAATTTAACGTAGATTTCAGATATAAATTCAAGTTCCGGCAACACTATATTAGTTTTTGAACAAAATGCACTTGAATGACCCCCGCTTTACGAGATAATAATTAGCATCGACAGCATTTTGAGTTAAAGTGATTTCGAGTTACGCTAATTCAAGGTTTATTTTGACCATGTTCCCTATTGATTCGAATGACAAATTCAATATCACATTGATCAGAATTTCACGTAGATATTAGATATAAATTCAAGTTTCGACGACACCATATTAGTTTCCTAACAGAATACAGTTGAATGACCCCCGCTTTACGAGATAATAATTAGCATCGACAGCATTTTGAGTTAAAGTGATTTCAAGTTACGCTATTTAAAGGTTTATTTTGACCATGTTCCCTATCGATTCGAATGACAAATTCAATATCACATTGATCAGAATTTAACGTAGATTTCAGATATAAATTCAAGTTTCGGCGACACTATATTAGTTTTTGAACAAAATGCACTTGAATGACCCCCGCTTTACGAGATAACAATTAGCATCGACAGCATTTTGAGTTAAAGTGATTTCGATTTACGCTAATTCAAGGTTTATTTTGACCATGTTCTCTATTGATTCGAATGACAAATTCAATATCACATTGATCAGAATTTCACGAAGATTGCAGATATAAATTCAAGTTCCGGCGACACCATATTAGTTTCCTAACAGAATACAGTTGAATGACCCCCGCTTTACGAGATAATAATTAGCATCGACAGCATTTTGAGTTAAAGTGATTGCAATTTACGCCATTTGAAGGTTTATTTTGACCATGTTCCCTATCGATTCGAATGACAAATTCAACATCACATTGATCAGAATTTCACGAAGATTGCAGATATAAATTCAAGTTCCGGCGACACCATATTAGTTTCCTAACAGAATACAGTTAAATGACCCCCGCTTTACGAGATAATAATTAGCATCGACAACATTTTAAGTTAAAGTGATTTCGATTTACGCTATTTAAAGGTTTATTTTGACCATGTTCCCTATTGATTCGAATGACAAATTTGATATCACATTAATTAGAATTTCATGTAGATTTCAGATATAAATTCAAGTTCTGGCGACACCATATTAGTTTTCGAACAAAATGCACTTGAATGACCCCCGCTTTACAAGATAATAATTAGCGTCGACAACATTTTAAGTTAAAGTGATTTCGATTTACGCTAATTCAAGGTTTATTTTGACCATGTTCTCTATTGATTCGAATGACAAATTCAATATCACATTGATCAGAATTTCACATAGACATCAGATATAAAATCAAGTTCCGGCGACACCATATTAGTTTTTGAACAAAATGCACTTGAATGACCCCCGCTTTACGAGATAATAATTAGCGTCGACAGCATTTTAAGTTAAAGTGATTTCGAGTTACGCTAATTCAAGGTTTATTTTGACCATGTTCCCTATTGATTCGAATGACAAATTCAATATCACATTGATCAGAACTTCACAAAGATTTCAGATATAAAATCAAGTTCCGGCGACACTATATTAGTTTCCTAACAGAATACAGTTGAATGACCCCCGCTTTACGAGATAATAATTAGCATCGACAGCATTTTGAGTTAAAGTGATTTCGATTTACGCTATTTGAAGGTTTATTTTGACCATGTTCCCTATTGATTCGAATGACAAATTCAACATCACATTGATCAGAATTTAACGTAGATTTCAGATATAAAATCAAGTTTCGGCGACACTATATTCACTTTTCAACAAAATGCACTTGAATGACCCCCGCTTTACAAGATAACAATTAGCATCGACAGCATTTTGAGTTAAAGTGATTTCGATTTACGCTAATTCAAGGTTTATTTTGACCATGTTCCCTATCGATTCAAATGACAAATTCAATATCACATTGATCAGAATTTCACGTAGATATTAGATATAAATCCAAGTTCCGGCGACACTATATGAACTTTTCAACAAAATGCACTTAAATGACCCCCGCTTTACGAGATAACAATTAGCGTCTATTACATTTTGAGTTAAAGTGATTTCGATTTACGCTATTTGAAGGTTTAATTTGACCATGTTCTCTATCGATTCGAATGACAAATTTGATATCACATTAATTAGAATTTAACGTAGATTTCAGATATAAAATCAAGTTCCGGCGACACTATATTAGTTTCCTAACAGAATACAGTTGAATGACCCCCGCTTTACGAGATAATAATTAGCATCGACAACATTTTAAGTTAAAGTGATTTCGATTTACGCTAATTCAAGGTTTATTTTGACCATGTTCCCTATCGATTCGAATGACAAATTTGATATCACATTGATCAGAATTTCACATAGATATCAGATATAAAATCAAGTTTCGGCGACACTATATTAGTTTCCTAACAGAATACAGTTGAATGACCCCCGCTTTACGAGATAATAATTAGCGTCGACAGCATTTTGAGTTAAAGTGATTGCAATTTACGCCATTTGAAGGTTTATTTTGACCATGTTCCCTATCGATTCGAATGACAAATTTAACATCACATTGATCAGAATTTCACGAAGATTTCAGATATAAATTCAAGTTCCGGCGACACCATATTAACTTCCTAACAGAATACAGTTGAATGACCCCCGCTTTACGAGATAATAATTAGCATCGACAACATTTTGAGTTAAAGTGATTTCGATTTACGCTATTTGAAGGTTTATTTTGACCATGTTCCCTATTGATTCGAATGACAAATTTGATATCACATTGATTAGAATTTCATTTAGATTTCAAATATAAATTCAAGTTCCGGCGACACTATATTAGTTTTCGAACAAAATGTACTTGAATGACCCCCGCTTTACGAGATAATAATTAGCGTCGACAACATTTTAAGTTAAAGTGATTTCGATTTACGCTAATTCAAGGTTTATTTTGACCATGTTCTCTATTGATTCGAATGACAAATTCAATATCACATTGATCAGAATTTCACATAGACATCAGATATAAATTCAAGTTCCTGCGACACCATATTAGTTTTTGAACAAAATGCACTTGAATGACCCCCGCTTTACGAGATAATAATTAGCATCGACAACATTTTGAGTTAAAGTGATTTCGATTTACGCCATTTGAAGGTTTAATTTGACCATATTCCCTATTGATTCGAATGACAAATTTGATATCACATTAATTAGAATTTCATGTAGATTTCAGATATAAATTCAAGTTCCGGCGACACCATATTAGTTTTCGAACAAAATGTACTTGAATGACCCCCGCTTTACAAGATAATAATTAGCATCGACAGCATTTTGAGTTAAAGTGATTTCGATTTACGCTAATTCAAGGTTTATTTTGACCATGTTCTCTATTGATTCGAATGACAAATTCAATATCACATTGATCAGAATTTCACATAGACATCAGATATAAAATCAAGTTTCGGCGACACTATATTAGTTTTTGAACAAAATGCACTTGAATGACCCCCGCTTTACGAGATAACAATTAGCATCGACAGCATTTTGAGTTAAAGTGATTTCGATTTACGCTAATTCAAGGTTTATTTTGACCATGTTCCCTATTGATTCGAATGACAAATTTAATATCACATTGATCAGAATTTCACGAAGATTGCAGATATAAATTCAAGTTCCGGCGACACCATATTAGTTTCCTAACAGAATACAGTTGAATGACCCCCGCTTTACGAGATAATAATTAGCATCGACAGCATTTTGAGTTAAAGTGATTGCAATTTACGCCATTTGAAGGTTTAATTTGACCATGTTCCCTATCGATTCGAATGACAAATTCAACATCACATTGATCAGAATTTAACGAAGATTGCAGATATAAATTCAAGTTCCGGCGACACCATATTAGTTTCCTAACAGAATACAGTTAAATGACCCCCGCTTTACGAGATAATAATTAGCATCGACAACATTTTAAGTTAAAGTGATTTCGATTTACGCTATTTAAAGGTTTATTTTGACCATGTTCCCTATTGATTCGAATGACAAATTTGATATCACATTAATTAGAATTTCATGTAGATTTCAGATATAAATTCAAGTTCTGGCGACACCATATTAGTTTTCGAACAAAATGTACTTGAATGACCCCCGCTTTACAAGATAATAATTAGCGTCGACAACATTTTAAGTTAAAGTGATTTCGATTTACGCTAATTCAAGGTTTATTTTGACCATGTTCTCTATTGATTCGAATGACAAATTCAATATCACATTGATCAGAATTTCACATAGACATCAGATATAAAATCAAGTTCCGGCGACACCATATTAGTTTTTGAACAAAATGCACTTGAATGACCCCCGCTTTACGAGATAATAATTAGCATCGACAGCATTTTAAGTTAAAGTGATTTCGAGTTACGCTAATTCAAGGTTTATTTTGACCATGTTCTCTATTGATTCGAATGACAAATTCAATATCACATTGATCAGAACTTCACAAAGATTTCAGATATAAAATCAAGTTCCGGCGACACTATATTAGTTTCCTAACAGAATACAGTTGAATGACCCCCGCTTTACGAGATAATAATTAGCATCGACAGCATTTTGAGTTAAAGTGATTTCGATTTACGCTATTTGAAGGTTTATTTTGACCATGTTCCCTATTGATTCGAATGACAAATTCAACATCACATTGATCAGAATTTAACGTAGATTTCAGATATAAATTCAAGTTCCGGCGACACTATATTCACTTTTCAACAAAATGCACTTGAATGACCCCCGCTTTACAAGATAACAATTAGCATCGACAGCATTTTGAGTTAAAGTGATTTCGATTTACGCTAATTCAAGGTTTGTTTTGACCATGTTCCCTATCGATTCAAATGACAAATTCAATATCACATTGATCAGAATTTCACGTAGATATTAGATATAAATCCAAGTTCCGGCGACACTATATGAACTTTTCAACAAAATGCACTTAAATGACCCCCGCTTTACGAGATAACAATTAGCGTCTATTACATTTTGAGTTAAAGTGATTTCGATTTACGCTATTTGAAGGTTTAATTTGACCATGTTCTCTATCGATTCGAATGACAAATTTGATATCACATTAATTAGAATTTTACGTAGATTTCAGATATAAAATCAAGTTCCGGCGACACTATATTAGTTTCCTAACAGAATACAGTTGAATGACCCCCGCTTTACGAGATAATAATTAGCATCGACAACATTTTGAGTTAAAGTGATTTCGATTTACGCTAATTCAAGGTTTATTTTGACCATGTTCCCTATCGATTCGAATGACAAATTTGATATCACATTGATCAGAATTTCACATAGATATCAGATATAAAATCAAGTTTCGGCGACATTATATTAGTTTCCTAACAGAATACAGTTGAATGACCCCCGCTTTACGAGATAATAATTAGCGTCGACAGCATTTTGAGTTAAAGTGATTGCAATTTACGCCATTTGAAGGTTTATTTTGACCATGTTCCCTATTGATTCGAATGACAAATTCAACATCACATTGATCAGAATTTCACGAAGATTTCAGATATAAATTCAAGTTCCGGCGACACCATATTAACTTCCTAACAGAATACAGTTGAATGACCCCCGCTTTACGAGATAATAATTAGCATCGACAACATTTTGAGTTAAAGTGATTTCGATTTACGCTATTTAAAGGTTTATTTTGACCATGTTCCCTATTGATTCGAATGACAAATTTGATATCACATTAATTAGAATTTCATTTAGATTTCAAATATAAATTCAAGTTCCGGCGACACTATATTAGTTTTCGAACAAAATGTACTTGAATGACCCCCGCTTTACGAGATAATAATTAGCGTCGACAACATTTTAAGTTAAAGTGATTTCGATTTACGCTAATTCAAGGTTTATTTTGACCATGTTCTCTATTGATTCGAATGACAAATTCAATATCACATTGATCAGAATTTCACATAGACATCAGATATAAATTCAAGTTCCGGCGACACCATATTAGTTTTTGAACAAAATGCACTTGAATGACCCCCGCTTTACGAGATAATAATTAGCGTCGACAACATTTTGAGTTAAAGTGATTTCGATTTACGCCATTTGAAGGTTTAATTTGACCATATTCCCTATTGATTCGAATGACAAATTTGATATCACATTAATTAGAATTTCATGTAGATTTCAGATATAAATTCAAGTTCCGGCGACACCATATTAGTTTTCGAACAAAATGTACTTGAATGACCCCCGCTTTACGGGATAATAATTAGCATCGACAGCATTTTGAGTTAAAGTGATTTCGATTTACGCTAATTCAAGGTTTATTTTGACCATGTTCTCTATTGATTCGAATGACAAATTCAATATCACATTGATCAGAATTTCACATAGACATCAGATATAAAATCAAGTTTCTGCGACACCATATTAGTTTTTGAACAAAATGCACTTGAATGACCCCCGCTTTACGAGATAATAATTAGCATCGACAGCATTTTGAGTTAAAGTGATTTCGATTTACGCTAATTCAAGGTTTATTTTGACCATGTTCCCTATTGATTCGAATGACAAATTCAATATCACATTGATCAGAACTTCACGAAGATTTCAGATATAAATTCAAGTTCCGGCGACACCATATTAGTTTCCTAACAGAATACAGTTGAATGACCCCCGCTTTACAAGATAATAATTAGCATCGACAGCATTTTGAGTTAAAGTGATTTCGATTTACGCTATTTGAAGGTTTATTTTGACCATGTTCCCTATTGATTCGAATGACAAATTCAATATCACATTGATCAGAATTTAACGTAGATTTCAGATATAAAATCAAGTTTCGGCGACACTATATTCACTTTTCAACAAAATGCACTTGAATGACCCCCGCTTTACAAGATAACAATTAGCATCGACAGCATTTTGAGTTAAAACGATTTCGAGTTACGCTAATTCAAGGTTTATTTTGACCATGTTCCCTATCGATTCAAATGACAAATTCAATATTACATTGATCAGAATTTCACGTAGATATTAGATATAAATCCAAGTTCCGGCGACACTATATTCACTTTTCAACAAAATGCACTTAAATGACCCCCGCTTTACGAGATAACAATTAGCGTCTATTACATTTTGAGTTAAAGTGATTTCGATTTACGCTATTTGAAGGTTTAATTTGACCATGTTCCCTATCGATTCGAATGACAAATTCAATATCACATTGATCAGAATTTTACGTAGATTTCAGATATAAAATCAAGTTCCGGCGACACTATATTAGTTTCCTAACAGAATACAGTTGAATGACCCCCGCTTTACGAGATAATAATTAGCATCGACAGCATTTTGAGTTGAAGTGATTTTGATTTACGCCATTTGAAGGTTTATTTTGACCATGTTCCCTATCGATTCGAATGACAAATTCAATATCACATTGATCAGAATTTCACGTAGATTTCAGATATAAATTCAAGTTCCGGCGACACCATATTAGTTTCCTAACAGAATACAGTTGAATGACCCCCGCTTTACAAGATAACAATTAGCATCGACAGCATTTTGAGTTAAAGTGATTTCGATTTACGCCATTTGAAGGTTTATTTTGACCATGTTCCCTATTGATTCGAATGACAAATTCAACATCACATTGATCAGAATTTCACGTAGATTTCAGATATAAATTCAAGTTCCGGCGACACCATATTAACTTCCTAACAGAATACAGTTGAATGACCCCCGCTTTACGAGATAATAATTAGCATCGACAGCATTTTGAGTTAAAGTGATTTCGATTTACGCTATTTAAAGGTTTATTTTGACCATGTTCCCTATTGATTCGAATGACAAATTTGATATCACATTGATTAGAATTTCATTTAGATTTCAGATATAAATTCAAGTTCCGGCGACACCATATTAGTTTTTGAACAAAATGTACTTGAATGACCCCCGCTTTACGAGATAATAATTAGCGTCGACAACATTTTAAGTTAAAGTGATTTCGATTCACGCTAATTCAAGGTTTATTTTGACCATGTTCTCTATTGATTCGAATGACAAATTCAATATCACATTGATCAGAATTTCACATAGACATCAGATATAAAATCAAGTTTCTGCGACACCATATTAGTTTTTGAACAAAATGCACTTGAATGACCCCCGCTTTACGAGATAATAATTAGCGTCGACAACATTTTGAGTTAAAGTGATTTCGATTTACGCCATTTGAAGGTTTAATTTGACCATGTTCCCTATTGATTCGAATGACAAATTTGATATCACATTAATTAGAATTTCATGTAGATTTCAGATATAAATTCAAGTTCCGGCGACACCATATTAGTTTTCGAACAAAATGTACTTGAATGACCCCCGCTTTACGAGATAATAATTAGCATCGACAGCATTTTGAGTTAAAGTGATTTCGAGTTACGCTAATTCAAGGTTTATTTCGACCATGTTCTGTATTGATTCGAATGACAAATTCAACATCACATTGATCAGAATTTCACATAGACATCAGATATAAATTCAAGTTTCTGCGACACCATATTAGTTTTTGAACAAAATGCACTTGAATGACCCCCGCTTTACAAGATAATAATTAGCATCGACAGCATTTTGAGTTAAAGTGATTTCGATTTACGCTAATTCAAGGTTTATTTTGACCATGTTCTCTATCGATTCGAATGACAAATTTGATATCACATTGATCAGAATTTCACGAAGATTTCAGATATAAATTCAAGTTCCGGCGACACTATATTAGTTTCCTAACAGAATACAGTTGAATGACCCCCGCTTTACGAGATAATAATTAGCATCGACAGCATTTTGAGTTAAAGTGATTTCAAGTTACGCTAATTCAAGGTTTATTTTGACCATGTTCCCTATCGATTCGAATGACAAATTCAATATCACATTGATCAGAATTTCACGTAGATATTAGATATAAATTCAAGTTCCGGCGACACCATATTAGTTTTTGAACAAAATGCACTTGAATGACCCCCGCTTTACGAGATAACAATTAGCGTCGACAACATTTTAAGTTAAAGTGATTTCGATTTACGCTAATTCAAGGTTTATTTTGACCATGTTCCCTATTGATTCGAATGACAAATTTGATATCACATTGATTAGAATTTCACATAGACATCAGATATAAAATCAAGTTTCTGCGACACTATATTAGTTTTTGAACAAAATGCACTTGAATGACCCCCGCTTTACGAGATAATAATTAGCATCGACAGCATTTTGAGTTAAAGTGATTTCGATTTACGCTAATTCAAGGTTTATTTTGACCATGTTCCCTATTGATTCGAATGACAAATTCAACATCACATTGATCAGAATTTCACGAAGATTGCAGATATAAATTCAAGTTCCGGCGACACTATATTAGTTTCCTAACAGAATACAGTTGAATGACCCCCGCTTTACGAGATAATAATTAGCATCGACAGCATTTTGAGTTAAAGTGATTTCGATTTACGCTAATTCAAGGTTTATTTTGACCATGTTCCCTATTGATTCGAATGACAAATTTGATATCACATTGATCAGAATTTCACGTAGATATTAGATATAAATTCAAGTTCCGGCGACACCATATTAGTTTTTGAACAAAATGCACTTGAATGACCCCCGCTTTACGAGATAATAATTAGCGTCGACAACATTTTAAGGTGAAGTGATTTCGATTTACGCTAATTCAAGGTTTATTTTGACCATATTCCCTATCGATTCGAATGACAAATTCAATATCACATTGATCAGAATTTCACGTAGATTTTAGATATAAATTCAAGTTCCGGCGACACTATATTAGTTTCCTAACAGAATACAGTTGAATGACCCCCGCTTTACGAGATAATAATTAGCATCGACAGCATTTTGAGTTAAAGTGATTTCGATTTACGCTATTTGAAGGTTTAATTTGACCATGTTCCCTATCGATTCGAATGACAAATTCAATATCACATTGATCAGAATTTAACGTAGATATCAGATATAAATTCAAGTTCCGGCGACACCATATTAGTTTCCTAACAGAATACAGTTAAATGACCCCCGCTTTACGAGATAATAATTAGCATCGACAACATTTTAAGTTAAAGTGATTTCGATTTACGCTAATTCAAGGTTTATTTTGACCATGTTCCCTATTGATTCGAATGACAAATTCAATATCACATTGATCAGAATTTCACATAGATATCAGATATAAATTCAAGTTCCGGCGACACCATATTAGTTTTTGAACAAAATGCACTTGAATGACCCCCGCTTTACGAGATAATAATTAGCATCGACAGCATTTTGAGTTAAAGTGATTTCGAGTTACGCTATTTGAAGGTTTATTTTGACCATGTTCCCTATTGATTCGAATGACAAATTCAATATCACATTGATCAGAATTTCACGAAGATATCAGATATAAATTTAAGTTCCGGCGACACTATATTCACTTTTCAACAAAATGCACTTGAATGACCCCCGCTTTACGAGATAATAATTAGCGTCGACAACATTTTAAGTTAAAGTGATTTCGAGTTACGCTAATTCAAGGTTTATTTTGACCATGTTCCCTATCGATTCAAATGACAAATTCAATATCACATTGATTAGAATTTCACGTAGATATCAGATATAAACTCAAGTTCCGGCGACATTATATTAACTTTTCAACAAAATGCACTTGAATGACCCACGCTTTACGAGATAACAATTAGCGTCTATTACATTTTGAGTTAAAGTGATTTCGATTCACGCTATTTGAAGGTTTAATTTGACCATGTTCGCTATCGATTCAAATGACAAATTCAATATCACATTAATTAGAATTTCACGTAGATATCAGATATAAAATCAAGTTTCGGCGACACCATATTAGTTTTTGAACAAAATGCACTTGAATGACCCCCGCTTTACGAGATAACAATTAGCATCGACAGCATTTTGAGTTAAAGTGATTTCGATTTACGCCATTTGAAGGTTTAATTTGACCATATTCCCTATTGATTCGAATGACAAATTTGATATCACATTAATTAGAATTTCATGTAGATTTCAGATATAAATTCAAGTTCCGGCGACACCATATTAGTTTTCGAACAAAATGTACTTGAATGACCCCCGCTTTACGGGATAATAATTAGCATCGACAGCATTTTGAGTTAAAGTGATTTCGATTTACGCTAATTCAAGGTTTATTTTGACCATGTTCTCTATTGATTCGAATGACAAATTCAATATCACATTGATCAGAATTTCACATAGACATCAGATATAAAATCAAGTTTCTGCGACACCATATTAGTTTTTGAACAAAATGCACTTGAATGACCCCCGCTTTACGAGATAATAATTAGCATCGACAGCATTTTGAGTTAAAGTGATTTCGATTTACGCTAATTCAAGGTTTATTTTGACCATGTTCCCTATTGATTCGAATGACAAATTCAATATCACATTGATCAGAACTTCACGAAGATTTCAGATATAAATTCAAGTTCCGGCGACACCATATTAGTTTCCTAACAGAATACAGTTGAATGACCCCCGCTTTACAAGATAATAATTAGCATCGACAGCATTTTGAGTTAAAGTGATTTCGATTTACGCTATTTGAAGGTTTATTTTGACCATGTTCCCTATTGATTCGAATGACAAATTCAACATCACATTGATCAGAATTTAACGTAGATTTCAGATATAAAATCAAGTTTCGGCGACACTATATTCACTTTTCAACAAAATGCACTTGAATGACCCCCGCTTTACAAGATAACAATTAGCATCGACAGCATTTTGAGTTAAAACGATTTCGAGTTACGCTAATTCAAGGTTTATTTTGACCATGTTCCCTATCGATTCAAATGACAAATTCAATATTACATTGATCAGAATTTCACGTAGATATTAGATATAAATCCAAGTTCCGGCGACACTATATTCACTTTTCAACAAAATGCACTTAAATGACCCCCGCTTTACGAGATAACAATTAGCGTCTATTACATTTTGAGTTAAAGTGATTTCGATTTACGCTATTTGAAGGTTTAATTTGACCATGTTCCCTATCGATTCGAATGACAAATTTGATATCACATTGATCAGAATTTTACGTAGATTTCAGATATAAAATCAAGTTCCGGCGACACTATATTAGTTTCCTAACAGAATACAGTTGAATGACCCCCGCTTTACGAGATAATAATTAGCATCGACAGCATTTTGAGTTGAAGTGATTTTGATTTACGCCATTTGAAGGTTTATTTTGACCATGTTCCCTATCGATTCGAATGACAAATTCAATATCACATTGATCAGAATTTCACGTAGATTTCAGATATAAATTCAAGTTCCGGCGACACCATATTAGTTTCCTAACAGAATACAGTTGAATGACCCCCGCTTTACAAGATAACAATTAGCATCGACAGCATTTTGAGTTAAAGTGATTTCGATTTACGCCATTTGAAGGTTTATTTTGACCATGTTCCCTATTGATTCGAATGACAAATTCAACATCACATTGATCAGAATTTCACGTAGATTTCAGATATAAATTCAAGTTCCGGCGACACCATATTAACTTCCTAACAGAATACAGTTGAATGACCCCCGCTTTACGAGATAATAATTAGCATCGACAGCATTTTGAGTTAAAGTGATTTCGATTTACGCTATTTAAAGGTTTATTTTGACCATGTTCCCTATTGATTCGAATGACAAATTTGATATCACATTGATTAGAATTTCATTTAGATTTCAGATATAAATTCAAGTTCCGGCGACACCATATTAGTTTTTGAACAAAATGTACTTGAATGACCCCCGCTTTACGAGATAATAATTAGCGTCGACAACATTTTAAGTTAAAGTGATTTCGATTCACGCTAATTCAAGGTTTATTTTGACCATGTTCTCTATTGATTCGAATGACAAATTCAATATCACATTGATCAGAATTTCACATAGACATCAGATATAAAATCAAGTTTCTGCGACACCATATTAGTTTTTGAACAAAATGCACTTGAATGACCCCCGCTTTACGAGATAATAATTAGCGTCGACAACATTTTGAGTTAAAGTGATTTCGATTTACGCCATTTGAAGGTTTAATTTGACCATGTTCCCTATTGATTCGAATGACAAATTTGATATCACATTAATTAGAATTTCATGTAGATTTCAGATATAAATTCAAGTTCCGGCGACACCATATTAGTTTTCGAACAAAATGTACTTGAATGACCCCCGCTTTACGAGATAATAATTAGCATCGACAGCATTTTGAGTTAAAGTGATTTCGAGTTACGCTAATTCAAGGTTTATTTCGACCATGTTCTGTATTGATTCGAATGACAAATTCAACATCACATTGATCAGAATTTCACATAGACATCAGATATAAATTCAAGTTTCTGCGACACCATATTAGTTTTTGAACAAAATGCACTTGAATGACCCCCGCTTTACAAGATAATAATTAGCATCGACAGCATTTTGAGTTAAAGTGATTTCGATTTACGCTAATTCAAGGTTTATTTTGACCATGTTCTCTATCGATTCGAATGACAAATTTGATATCACATTGATCAGAATTTCACGAAGATTTCAGATATAAATTCAAGTTCCGGCGACACTATATTAGTTTCCTAACAGAATACAGTTGAATGACCCCCGCTTTACGAGATAATAATTAGCATCGACAGCATTTTGAGTTAAAGTGATTTCAAGTTACGCTAATTCAAGGTTTATTTTGACCATGTTCCCTATCGATTCGAATGACAAATTCAATATCACATTGATCAGAATTTCACGTAGATATTAGATATAAATTCAAGTTCCGGCGACACCATATTAGTTTTTGAACAAAATGCACTTGAATGACCCCCGCTTTACGAGATAACAATTAGCGTCGACAACATTTTAAGTTAAAGTGATTTCGATTTACGCTAATTCAAGGTTTATTTTGACCATGTTCCCTATTGATTCGAATGACAAATTTGATATCACATTGATTAGAATTTCACATAGACATCAGATATAAAATCAAGTTTCTGCGACACTATATTAGTTTTTGAACAAAATGCACTTGAATGACCCCCGCTTTACGAGATAATAATTAGCATCGACAGCATTTTGAGTTAAAGTGATTTCGATTTACGCTAATTCAAGGTTTATTTTGACCATGTTCCCTATTGATTCGAATGACAAATTCAACATCACATTGATCAGAATTTCACGAAGATTGCAGATATAAATTCAAGTTCCGGCGACACTATATTAGTTTCCTAACAGAATACAGTTGAATGACCCCCGCTTTACGAGATAATAATTAGCATCGACAGCATTTTGAGTTAAAGTGATTTCGATTTACGCTAATTCAAGGTTTATTTTGACCATGTTCCCTATTGATTCGAATGACAAATTTGATATCACATTGATCAGAATTTCACGTAGATATTAGATATAAATTCAAGTTCCGGCGACACCATATTAGTTTTTGAACAAAATGCACTTGAATGACCCCCGCTTTACGAGATAATAATTAGCGTCGACAACATTTTAAGGTGAAGTGATTTCGATTTACGCTAATTCAAGGTTTATTTTGACCATATTCCCTATCGATTCGAATGACAAATTCAATATCACATTGATCAGAATTTCACGTAGATTTTAGATATAAATTCAAGTTCCGGCGACACTATATTAGTTTCCTAACAGAATACAGTTGAATGACCCCCGCTTTACGAGATAATAATTAGCATCGACAGCATTTTGAGTTAAAGTGATTTCGATTTACGCTATTTGAAGGTTTAATTTGACCATGTTCCCTATCGATTCGAATGACAAATTCAATATCACATTGATCAGAATTTAACGTAGATATCAGATATAAATTCAAGTTCCGGCGACACCATATTAGTTTCCTAACAGAATACAGTTAAATGACCCCCGCTTTACGAGATAATAATTAGCATCGACAACATTTTAAGTTAAAGTGATTTCGATTTACGCTAATTCAAGGTTTATTTTGACCATGTTCCCTATTGATTCGAATGACAAATTCAATATCACATTGATCAGAATTTCACATAGATATCAGATATAAATTCAAGTTCCGGCGACACCATATTAGTTTTTGAACAAAATGCACTTGAATGACCCCCGCTTTACGAGATAATAATTAGCATCGACAGCATTTTGAGTTAAAGTGATTTCGAGTTACGCTATTTGAAGGTTTATTTTGACCATGTTCCCTATTGATTCGAATGACAAATTCAATATCACATTGATCAGAATTTCACGTAGATATCAGATATAAATTTAAGTTCCGGCGACACTATATTCACTTTTCAACAAAATGCACTTGAATGACCCCCGCTTTACGAGATAATAATTAGCGTCGACAACATTTTAAGTTAAAGTGATTTCGAGTTACGCTAATTCAAGGTTTATTTTGACCATGTTCCCTATCGATTCAAATGACAAATTCAATATCACATTGATTAGAATTTCACGTAGATATCAGATATAAACTCAAGTTCCGGCGACATTATATTAACTTTTCAACAAAATGCACTTGAATGACCCACGCTTTACGAGATAACAATTAGCGTCTATTACATTTTGAGTTAAAGTGATTTCGATTCACGCTATTTGAAGGTTTAATTTGACCATGTTCGCTATCGATTCAAATGACAAATTCAATATCACATTAATTAGAATTTCACGTAGATATCAGATATAAAATCAAGTTTCGGCGACACCATATTAGTTTTTGAACAAAATGCACTTGAATGACCCCCGCTTTACGAGATAACAATTAGCATCGACAGCATTTTGAGTTAAAGTGATTTCGAGTTACGCTAATTCAAGGTTTATTTTGACCATGTTCCCTATTGATTCGAATGACAAATTTGATATCACATTAATCAGAATTTCACGTAGATATTAGATATAAATTCAAGTTCCGACGACACCATATTAGTTTCCTAACAGAATACAGTTGAATGACCCCCGCTTTACGAGATAATAATTAGCATCGACAGCATTTTGAGTTGAAGTGATTTCAAGTTACGCTATTTAAAGGTTTATTTTGACCATGTTCCCTATCGATTCGAATGACAAATTCAATATCACATTGATCAGAATTTCACGTAGATATCAGATATATATTCAAGTTCCGGCGACACCATATTCACTTTTCAACAGAATACAGTTGAATGACACCCACTTTACAAGAAAGTAGGAAGAACGGAATTATAAAACCCACAAAATTACAGAAAGGCCACAAAATTACAATTGAAGCGATTTTAACTCAAATTAATTCTAGTTTGAAAAAAAATATTGTTTTAGTAGTTGAGACTGATTATAATAAAGAATTGTTTGTACAAATGTGGTTTATAAATTCAAGATTGAATGTAATAAACGGAACGGCGATAATTGTTTTCTTTTGGTCTACAGTATAAAAAATTATTTATTTTAACTGAATATTTTAGCTGGCGTTCTTGTCAACTTTATAATGTGAATAGTTACAATTTTTCTTAATTAGGTTTTTTGATTTGAGTTTTTTAATAGTGGGATTGTAGGATTGACTATTATGTCTTTTTGATTAGAGTGGTTTCTGGTTTTCTATTCGCTGTTCTTGAGGGCGGCATGCTTTGGAAGTTCTTCAGTTTTTTCAATCACTTCAGTTTGCTTTCTTTTCGGTTTGTTTTTCCACTTATCGCCAATTGGTTTGTTTCTCTTTTCGGTTTGTTTTTCCACTTATCGCCAATTGCAATGTTTTTCAATTCTCAATTTTATTCCCGTAGCGATCAATAAACAAACGCTTCTGGTGTCCGACGTAGGGGGTGCATTTTTACGATTAATGATGACAAGCTTTTAGCAGTTGCTTGTAAGTGTTAAATTTTTTTCTCTAAAGTTTCCGTCGATTTTTGACCAACGAGAGTTCAGTTAAAATAAAATTGGGTTTATGATTTTTGGTTTGGTATT